>OY821759.1:33223979-33297659 GCA_963682095.1 Potentilla sterilis | reverse complement strand
AAAAGGCGCGGATCGCAAGAGTTTAGCCGACGAATTTAAATATTTCGTCGGATATGCTTTGGACAATCAGCAGCCGTTGGATTTGAGCCATCCAACGGCGGACAATAAGCGGATCGCAAGAGTTTAGCCGACGAAATCAAATATTTCGTCGGCTAAACCTTTGGTCAAACAACGAAGTCAAACCTCTAAACGCTTTAAATTAAAACGGAAATTGGCCTGTGTAAATGACGTTTTTTGGCCTGACCTTCAACAGATAATAGTTTCAAATCGGTGAGACGCAACTAATCGTATAAAAATTTTCCTCAAAATATTTAACGACAGTGAGGCTACCCATAGGAAAACGGAAGTAAAAAACAGTTAACCGCAACATTCGGCACACAGATTTTGTCGGAATCTTGTCATTTTTCAACCGTAGACGTATTTCATTATTTCGGTCATATCTTATTTCATGACACATTTGCATTTGAAGAGTGTACGTATAGTAACTATTTGAAACTATACATTCACTTAAACACTTAGTAAACAAGTTAAGGAACATTAGTGCATATGTTCCTATTTTGAATCTAAAAGTTTGGAAAATCTATTCCAACCGTCAGATATCACCGTTAAGATTAAATACATGTATGAAAAAAAATCCAACTACATCTGACAATGTTAAAGGCTCGATCGGGACGGTCAACCGGGTGAGTCAATCCTTTAAACGCTTAGAAATGGAAATTTGCCTGTGTAAATGATGTTTTTTTGCCTGACCTTCAACAGATAATAGTTTCAAATCGATGAGACGCAACTAATCGTATAAAAATTTTCCTCAAAATATTTACCGACCGTGAGGCTACCCATAGGAAAACGGAAGTAAAAAACAGTTAACCGCAACATTCGGCACACAGATTTTATCGGAATCTTGTCATTTTTCAACCGTAGACGTATTTCATTATTTCGGTCATATCTTATTTCACGACACATTTGCATTTGAAGGATGAAGCAATGGGTTGTCGATAGTGATAGAAAATGGAAGGTGGTTTTTTTATTTTTTTTTTATTCATAGCCGACGAAATCAAACCTAGTACTCGTCGGCTATTCTTTTGTCATTTTGTGTCTAAAAAAATCCAACTACATCTGACAACGTTAAAGGCTCGATCGGGACGGTCAACTGGGTGAGTCAACCCTTTAAACGCTTAGAAATAGAAATTGGCCTATGTAAATGACGTTTTTTTGCCTGACCTTCAACAGATAATAGTTTCAAATCGATGAGACGCAACTAATCGTATAAAAATTTTCCTCAAAATATTTACCGACCGTGAGGCTACCCATAGGAAAACGGAAGTAAAAAACAGTTAACCGCAACATTCGGCACACAGATTTTGTCGGAATCTTGTCATTTTTCAACTGTAGACGTATTTCATTATTTCGGTCATATCTTATTTCACGACACATTTTCATTTGAAGAGTGTACGTATAGTAACTATTTGAAACTATACATTCACTTAAACACTTAGTAAACAAGTTAAGGAACATTAATGCATATGTTCCGATTTTGAATCTAAAAGTTTGGAAAATCTATTCCAACCGTCAGGTATCACCGTTAAAATTAAATACATGTATGAAAAAAAATCCAACTACATCTGACAACGTTAAAGGCTCGATCGGGACGGTCAACCGGGTGAGTCAACCCTTTAAACGCTTTAAATTAAAACGGAAATTAGCCTGTGTAAATGACGGTTTTTTGCCTGACCTTCAACAAATAATAGTTTCAAATCGATGAGACGCAACTAATCGTATAAAAATTTTCCTCAAAATATTTACCGACCGTGAGGCTACCCATAGGAAAACGGAAGTAAAAAATATTTAACCGCAACATTCGGCACACAGATTTTGTCGGAATCTTGTCATTTTGCAACCGTAGACGTATTTCATTATTTCGGTCATATCTTATTTCACGACACATTTTCATTTGAAGAGTGTACGTATAGTAACTATTTGAAACTATACACTCACTTAAACACTTAGTAAACAAGTTAAGGAACATTAGTGCATATGTTCCGATTTTGAATCTAAAAGTTTGGAAAATCTATTCCAACCGTCAGATATCACCGTTAAGATTAAATACATGTATGAAAAAAAATCCAACTACATCTGACAACGTTAAAGGCTCGATCGGGACGGTCAACCGGGTGAGTCAACCCTTTAAACGCTTAGAAATGGAAATTGGCATGTGTAAATGACGTTTTTTTGCCTGACCTTCAACAGATAATAATTTCAAATCGATGAGACGCAACTAATCGCATAAAAATTTTCCTCAAAATATTTACCGACCGTGAGGCTACTCGTAGGAAAACGGAAGTAAAAAACAGTTAACCGCAACATTCGGCACACAGATTTTGTCGGAATCTTGTCATTTTTCAACCGTAGACGTATTTCATTATTTCGGTCATATCTTATTTCACGACACATTTGCATTTGAAGGATGAAGCAATGAGTTGTCGATAGTGATAGAAAATGGAAGGTGGTCTTTTTTTGTTTTTTTTTTTTATCATAGCCGACGAAATCAAACCTAGTACTCGTCGGCTATTTTTTTGTCGTTTTGTGTCTAAAATAAAATATGTATTTTTCAATATAGTTTTGGCCGACGAAATGACGCATTTTTCGTCGGCTATAATTAGTATAGCCGACGAAATAATGCATTTTTCGTCGGCTATTCTGTGAAAAAAATAAAAAAATCAGTTGTGTTACACCTCTCGTACCCATATGTCCTGTTCATATATAACCAAAATTGAACATAAAAAAAACAGAAGCCCAGCAGTCAACATATTTCAAATTTTTTTAAGGGGTTTGGAACCCAGCCTAGCTGGGAGGCTCATCCCCACGCCCGTTCATTAGAAATGAGTGGATTACAAATGAAAGGATTACACCATCTAAATTACTTAATCCGTCGGATTGTAATCGGAATCATCGGATGAGTCTTCTTCGGTTTATGAATTGTTCGATAGGGGTAATCTATGTCTTTCCTCACCACTAGAGTCCTCGTTAGTTTCTTCATTTGGATCAACATCAACAAGCAGTGGCTCTTCACGTCGAATTCGTACCGGCGTGTCTAGGCGAATAAAAGAGGAGTCAGGAATACCGTTTGAGTTGGGCTCTTGATACGCGGTGCCCCCTTCCTCGTTCTCTTCAGCCACTCCAAGTGTAGACGCCCGGTAAATGTTGCGATGGTGGATAGTGTTGACTACTTTCCACGGGTCACCCTTGGCGAGATCATCAAGATAAAACACTTGTTTCACCCATGTGGCTAAAACGAACGGGTCGTCTTCATACCATGATGTACTAGTGTTCACAGAAGTTATGCCGTATTGATCGGTTTTCATGCTCTGCGGCCGTGTGTCAAACCATCTACACTTGAAAAGGTGCACTTTCATGCCTTCCCCATAATGCAGTTCCACAACTGAATGGAGAGCACCGTAATAGTCAACTCCATCATCCCCACCATGTGCCATAACCCCTGAATTTTGTGTTTTCAGACTGAGGTCTCTCTCTTCACATCGAAATAACACACCATTCACCTTGCACGTCGCATTAACTTTTGAATAGACCGGCCTCATCGCTAGAAGTCTGAGTTCGTACGACCAATTTGGGTGATTGTCATTTTTAATAAGGTCCATCTGCAACCATCAGAATCAACTATAAATATGAATAATTATACACAATAATATATAAACACGTATAGAATAGTGTTAAAGTTACGTACCCTGCGGCCGAAATACTCTGCGAATGTCCGGTTGTGGTAATCGAGATCACCTGCTACTCCATCACAGTTTAGATGCATGTTCTTCCAAAACTGAACTTCTGGACAGTTGATTAGTACCCACCAATGTGCAATGGCTACCTCATAATCTTTCAACTTGTAGGAAACTGGCATGTTTCCACCGAGTACAACATCGTCGGAGAGTATGGAAAGATTGAACTGTGAAGGTACATCTTCTGGTATGCTTTCCTGTAACGCTCCTAAATACAGCTTCATGTAGGTGACGCACTCGTGCGCAATATATGTTTCAGCTATACACCCTTCAGGTGCGGATCTGTTTTGGACAAAATCACCGTATTGTCCAAGTTGCCTATAAATCAAGTTTTTAAAGTGTTATGATAATACATTAATACTATATCACATATATTGATGAGGAAATTAACATAAGGTGTAAAATACGTACCTTTCCATCGGATACATCCAAGTGAAGTGCACAGGACCGGTAAGCAACAACTGCCGAGGAAGATGGATCATGAGGTGAGGTATGATGTCGAAAAAATTTGGAGGAAATATCATCTCAAATTTACACATGATATGAACGATGTCTTGTTGCATTTCCCGGAGGTCAAATTTTCTCACTTCCCGTGTGCATACCTTCTGGAAAAATCTTACCAACGCTACTAACGGCTCCACAACGTGACGGGGAAGGAACGGTCGAATGAAAACAGGGAAGAGACGTTGTAGCAGGATATGATTGTCATGACTTTTCAACCCGTTAAGATTGTTTAATTGTCTGTTCACACACTTGGCTATATTTCTAGCAAAGCCTGAAGGATACTTGGCCCGACTTATCCAATGGAAAATTTCTGGTTTATGCTCAGGCTTGACGGTGTAAGGAGCTTGAGGCATTTTTCTCTTCCCTTGTTTCAACCATAGTTGTTTTTTGATATTCATGTTTTGCAGATCAGTGCGAGCCTTAGGACCGTCTTTCGTCTTCCCCTCCAAGTTCAGCGTTGTGCCCACCATACTTTCAGAAATATTTTTTTCTATGTGCATAACGTCTAGGAAGTGACGGATCAGCAACTCACACCAGTACGGGAGTTCCCACAATATGCTCTTATGTGTCCAAAATTTGTACTCCTCAGGTCTTTCAGGTATTTCCGCTACAATATCGGGATGATTGCTGAGGGGCCCAAAATCGTACTCATTAAGCACTGCTAAAATTTCTCTTCCCGTCCATCTTCTGGGAGGACCACCGTGTTCTTCGGTTCCATCAAATGCGGCGGACTCGTACCGCCAGTGGTGATCCGCCGGAAGGAACACACGATGACCCATTCTGCATATCTTGTTGCAATGAGGGGTGCTCCCATAATCGCTGAGGCACTCTGGACAAGCCTTGTATCCCCTAACAACGCTGCCCGACAACATCCCATAAGCAGGAAAATCACTGATGGTACCAATAACCATGGCATGCATCTGGAACGTCTCCTTCTTGTACTTGTCAAAAGTGGGATGACCAACGTCCCACAATACCTTAAGCTCTTCAATCAATGGTCTCATATACACATCGAGACATTTCCCTGGGTAACCAGGCCCCGGAATCAACAACGTCAACATATTATATTCCTTCTTCATGCACATCCACGGAGGAAGGTTGTAAGGTACCAAAACCACCGGCCATATACTGTATGAAAGACTCATGGTGCCGAAAGGGTTGAACCCGTCGGTTGAGAGCCCGAGCCTGACGTTTCTGACATCTGACGCAAAAGGAGGAAACTCATTGTTTATATGCTTCCAAGCCGCTCCGTCAGAGATGTGTGTCATGATATCTGCGTCTCCCGCGTCCCGCTCACTGTGCCATCTCATAGCTTTTGCGGTGGTTTCTGACATGTACAACCGCTCAAGCCTATCTCTTAACGGAAAATACCGAAGCACTTTCACAGGTTTCCTATTGCCTGCTCCCGTCAACTTCTATCGGTCAGACTGACATATCGGACATGCGTCAAGGCTAGCAAGGTCATTCCCTTCTGCATCTTTATCCCAGAAGAGAACGCAGTCAAATGCGCATGCATGAATCTTAATGTAGGAAAGCCCTAGATCTTTGAGGATACTTCGAACCTTACGGTGATTAGTAGGATTACGATGACCCTCCTCCAACAACGAAGAAGTGTACTGTAGATATTCATCCACTTGCCTGATGCTCGATTTTTTCTCGACTTTAATCCTCATTACCTCCATCACACTTTGAAGAACTGTCTTCTCAGAACTTGATGACACAGGGGTCTGTTGCAATGCAATAAGTTTGTTGTACTTGTCAAAGGCAGCATTGTTGACAACTTGTGGGAACGGCTGCACCGGGTCATGCATATATTGTTCCCCACGTACACCGCTTTCAAAAGGAAACACGTCGTTGACGAATGCCATTGTTGGATCGTTGGATGTACTACTACTGCCCGCCTAAAAAAACTGCCCATGATCATGCGATCCATCTAATGATGGCTCACCGTGATATATCCAACGTTTGTACTTCGGCCAAAACCCATTACTCTTTAGGTGCTCTCATACTGTCCTAATCGGAAATCGACACATATCACTGCGACACTTACATTTCTTGCACGGGCAATAATGGTATTCATTCCCGTTTGCATTTTCCTCGACGAACTGCAAAAAATCCACAACTCTTGTAGTGTATCGTCGGTCATGCCTTGGAAGCGAAATCCAACTCTTATCTCGATCCATATATAGCCTGATAATAATATATATGTATAACTTTAATTAATAAGAAATTAATTAACACATATATATTACAATATATATTATTATCAACATCAACTCATATATATATATATATATACCATTAATTAACAACCATTATTTAAGTTCATTACACTATCAACAACCATTAATTAACATATTTATATATATAACTCAAAATCAACATATATACATACATTCTAACACTAAAACAACAACAAAACAAAAAATCACTTACTATATCAAAATCACTAAAACTCAAAATCAACTCAACTAAAACTCAAAATCAACATATATACACATATACGTACCTATATATAGCTCCACAATGTAAGAGAGGACGGATTTCAACAATACCCACAGATTTTTCACTCTTTCTCCCGTTTTTTTTCGTTTTTTTTTAAATGAGCAGCTGCTGTCCAGATCTGAAAATAAAAAGACTTATAGCCGACGAAAATTCCAATTTCGTCGGCCAAACTTTCAAAAGTTTTCGTCAGCTATACTTTAAGAGAACAGGCGAGGAAAATTTTAACTCGTCGGTCATTCTAGGGGTATAGCCGACGAAAAATATTTTTTAGGGACGAAAGAAAAAATCGTCGGCCATTCTTGTGGAATAGCCGACGATTTTTTATTTTTAGCGACGAAAGAAAAAATCGTCGGCCATTCTTGGGAATAGCCGACGAAAATAGTATGTCGTCAGCCGTTTTTTTTTTCGGTCAGTAAAGGGCTTTTTTCTGGTAGTGGATTTTGATGATAGAATTTGTGTAATTGAATGTTGGAGTTGAGTTTATGATGTTGTTTGGGACTGAAATTGTGTAAATTGATGGTTTAATTGTTGGAATTTGGAGAATTTGAAATTTGGGAGTTTTTGGCCGCCTTGTCGGCCGCCGTTCGTGGCGGCTGCACGGGTGTTGTGCGGCCAAGGCGATGCGAGGTGGGTTCCTGAGGTTATGGCGGTCGTGTTGAACGAAATGGAGATGATTTTGGCCCTGTGGCGGAGCTGCTGCTGCAGCGGCGGTGGCGCTGCCACTGTGGCGGCGGCGGAGGGTAAAATGGTAAATTAGAAAGGTAAAAAGGTTAAATGGTAAATGGTAATTGGTAAATGGTAACTCAGTAAACAGTAAATAGTAAAAGTTAGACAGTAACAGTAAAAAAGTAAATTGTAAATTCGAAAGTTACTGTCAGGATTATGAGTTACTGTTTAACTAAATTACTTACTATTTGACTTGCGATAAACGAAGAATAAATGCGAGTAAATGAAAATTTACGACGAAGTGACCAGTAAACGAATAAATAGTCGTAAACTGGTTTAAGCTGACGCGTAAAGTTTAACCGAGAGTTTCGTTCGAGTGAGGACCTGTAAATTAAGTTTTTATAATTCGATTTATGAGTTTGGAATTTTCTAAATTTATATTTTTACAAATCGAAAGGAGACTCGACGTGAGGAGAGCTCGGATCAGCGACAGACCTAGTCGTACAGTGAGTGGACTTTTGTTTTAAATTGATGCATGCATAAATCTTTTAATATCGTTGGGATTTATATATTCATGGGTTTATTTTGAAAGTGATATAGATTATCGAAGGTCGATAATCTATTTTAATTGCTGATTTCTTTTTTTTCTCGAATTTGAATTGATTTATTTATTAAGTAAATTAATTTGACATTATCAAAATCGATACATATATGGATATTTAGCCGGAAATGAGATTTCCGATGAATATATGATTTCACTTGATTTTGAATATTATGACATGTTGATTTCATTTATTTTCTACGAGGCTATGATTGTGTTTAAGTATATTTATAAGCCTCAAAGTGCGGTCGGGGACCGTACTGATTTACGATTTATTAGGAGAATTGTACTTTGATTTTGTTTTTGGATTTTCACCATACCAGTGTAACGACCCAAATCTTAAAATACTCCCTAAAATTTTTAATTTATTTTAAACATTTTGAAGGGTTTCGACGGTTGACTTTTTATAAGTTGACCCGAACGAGAATTTTATTTCTCGACGAGATAGATGTCATTAAAACGAGTTCACAGACATGTAGCAGGGTTAATTTGGTATTCGTAAGAAAAAGTTATGGCGTAAAATCGGAGGGGAGAAAATTTCTGAAAACGAGCGGAAATTTATGGAAAAAGAATATTCTAGACTTCGGGAGAAAATTCTTCCTCCTTTTGTTTTTTTCTTTCTTTCTTTTTTTTTCTCACTCTCTTTCTCCTCCTCTTTCTTTTTCCCCGATCGGGCTCGAGCCCG
The DNA here is from genome assembly GCA_963682095.1 of Potentilla sterilis. Lineage (NCBI taxonomy): Eukaryota > Viridiplantae > Streptophyta > Magnoliopsida > Rosales > Rosaceae > Potentilla > Potentilla sterilis. The sequence continues at coordinate 33,288,907 of OY821759.1, read as the reverse complement.
AGCTCCCCACCCAGAGGTGCCGGCCATCAGTCCTCCGCCGTCCGGCCACCGATCGGCGCGCCACCGGTGCCGATCGGTTCGTCTCCTTCTCCTCTTCATTTCTGGGGTGGGTATTCGGGGCGGATCGCCGCCGTTCGGCGGGACTTTTCAGTAGAGGGGTCGACTGTGTCGACACCATCTCCGGCTGCCGATCGGCCCGATTCCAAGGGGAAAAGAGAGGCCACAATCGGCACATCGATTTCCTGAGAGGAATCGGTCCGAATCGGCCAAGGTAAGTGGGAATTAGTTTTTTTTGAAATTTTAGGGTTTTGTGAATTGTGATGGAGTTCGTGATTTTGACGTTTTTGGTGGAATTGGAGGCTAGTATTGAGTTCAGTGCATTGTTTTGAGTCGAATAGATGAAATTTGGTACTCGATTGGTAGAGATTGGGAAAGTTTGAAGGTGGAGGAGGTCCGGCCGCCATGTCGGCCGCCGTTCACGGTGACTGTGTAGATTTTTTGGCGGCGGAGATGGTGGGAATGTGATCCTAAGCTGGTGGTGATCGTTTTAAGTTGATTTTTGATGAAATTGAGGTGTTTTTGGGCCACTGTGGTGGCGCTGCCGGCGGCGTGGCAGCGGTTCTGCGGCTGCCGGCGGCGGAGAAAGAAATAGGGTAGAAAGTCAAAAGTAAAACAGTAAAAAGTAAATCAGTAAATGGTAAATAATGAAAGTAAAAGGGTAAAACAGTAAAAACAAATGGTAAACAGTAAATTAAATAGTAATTGGCAATTTTGACTTTGACTTTGACTTTTTTGGTTCACTTTTCGTAATAAGGTAAAAATAAGGTTAAAACGAGGTTTTATGCTAAGATAATCAGTAAAAGAATTAATCGTTCCTGGTTCCCAGTGGGTGGGCGGTTGCGGAATGGGAACAAAGAGTTTTTATTTGGTTATTGAGTTATTTTGGACATGTTTCGGAATTTTCCGAGGGAAATTCTGGGACGGGTTCTCACACCAGGGTACATATATGTATATTGATGCTAGCTAGCTTAGTCACTTGAGCCCATGCAAGGTGACGACTTGACCATATAGGTCAGATTCACGCTCGGTGGTCGACGTGTACAGGTTTAGCGTTGGACGCTATAGAGAAAGTCTTAGAGACTAACCCTTAGCCTTGGAGGCTCAGTATAATATGGTGGTTGATATTCTCCTATTTTTATGTGATTTCTCTAAACAGCCAATGGGATTGGCTCAATGATATATATTCGCTATATTTGGCGTTCGAAAATGTTTTATCCTGCGAGATTTTCTTTTATTATATATGTTTCCGAACCAGCGGGGTTGGGATTTTTATATTATTGATATATAAAATAAATTGTTTTCGTTGAGGCATGCATCATGGTTTTATACATGAAAATAAGGAAAGTAATATAAATTATTTTCATTAAAATTATATGTAGTTATAGACATTGATTTTTGTCCATTCACGCTAATGTTTTAAATTACTTTCCCTGGGCTCTTCGTTTTAAATTGCCCATTTTGCAGAGTCGTTCGGTACTAGAAGGACGCAAGACATCTAGTTCCTCTTCCGCTGTAAGAAATCGTAGGTTACTGGATTAACCTAGCTACTTGTAGTATATTTCCTTTGTATAGTCGCTCTGATACGTTTGAGAGTTGTAGTAAACTAACGTTTGTTTACTTATGGGTTATGACCCAAATTTGGTAATCATGTGTTGTTTTAAATTCTATTGTATATTATGGAAGCTGAATTTCTTATTCTTGTGTTGGGAGTTGTTGTGATTTGGGGAGCAGATGGCTCCAGGCGTTGAGGTTGGAAATTGCATTAGAAGTGTTTTTATTTGATACAGGTTTTAGGGTTGTCCATTTTAAGATTTGTTTTATCGATTTATCGATAGAGTTAGTCTTAAGGTAGTCCCCGCAGGATCACGATGAAATCTGGTTCGGGTTCTGTCAACTTATATATATCAGGTTAAGGTATTGATACATATATACAATATAGAGTTTTCTAAAAGATGTTATTCATTCAATTGGTAGAGTTGGAGATGAGCTCTAGCCGATCAATGGTTTACCAAAGAATAGGTAGGGCGTTGGCATCTCAAGTCACATTATTTGGTAAATCCTTGATTCGGTTATAATTTGGTTCCATCATGAAAGATTGATGTTCATGTATTATTAGATTGTTAAAGTTTGAAGACCAATTCTGGTCGGTTAACAATCTACTAAAAAATATAAACACCATGTGAGTTTATAATTTTCTGGTAGATCGTTGATTCGATTAGACTTTTGGTTTTCATGAATCTTCTTTATCGTCAAATTAGCATCAGGTAATTTACCAGAAAATAAGAATATGATTTTGGGTATAATGGTTTGATAAGTTTATTCTTCTCCATAGAGGAGGTATATATAGGGATACAAACCTACATCTACAAGGAAAATATATTCTACGATTACACTAATTAATTTGCCTATACATACAAGGAAAGTACATATCCTACAATATTCTACACTCCCCCTCAAGTTGGCGCATAAATGTCAATCATGCCCAACTTGTCAATTGAGTCATCAAATACTTTCCTTGATACACCTTTTGTAAGAACATCTGCCAATTGGTCTTCTGTATATACGAAAGGGAATCGAATGACTTTCCTATCTAAGTTCTCCTTGATAAAGAATCGATCCACCTCCACATGCTTAGTTCGATCATGCTGAACTGGATTATGAGCAATTTCAATTGCTGAAGTATTATCACAATGCAAGTCCATAGGCTTCTTGAGTTTGACACCTAAGCTCTTTAACACATTTCGGATCCACAACAATTCACATACGCCATGTGCCATACCTCGAAATTCTGCTTCTGCACTTGATCTAGCAACAACTTTTTGTTTCTTACTACGCCAAGTCACTAGATTTCCTTCAACAAAAGTGAAGTATCCAGATGTAGATCTTCTATCAGTCTTATCACCTGCCCAATCGACATCTGTGTATCCCATGACCTCTAATTCATTCTTCTTTTCAAACAACAGACCTTTTCCAGGTGCCTTCTTGAGATACTTTAAAATACGATATACTGCATCCATATGCTCTTCACTGGGACAATGCATAAATTGGCTAACCACACTCACAGCATAAGCAATATCAGGTCTAGTATGAGACAGATAAATAAGTCTCCCTACTAGACGTTGGTACCTTCTTTTATCTGTTGGAACTTGATTTGGATAGATGGCAAGGTTGTGATTCATCTCAATTGGTGTATCAGCTGGTTTGCAATCAAGCATCCCTGTTTCAGCTAACAGGTCAAGGACATACTTGCGTTGGGACAAATAAATTCCTTTCTTGGACCTTGCCACTTCAATCCCAAGAAAATATTTTAGTTGTCCAAGATCTTTCATCTCAAACTCCTTCGAAAGATATTTCTGTAGGGCCTCCATCTCTTTCGGGTCATCTCCTGTGACAATCATATCATCAACATATACTATCAGGGCAGTAATCTTACCCTGACTATGCTTAATGAACAAAGTATGATCTGAGTTGCTCTGTCTATAACCAAACGCCTTCATTGATTTTGAAAATCTTCCAAACCAAGCTCTGGGTGATTGCTTTAAGCCATATAATGACTTCTTTAATTTGCAAACTTTGCCTGCATCGCAAGGCTTATTTTTGACTCCTGGTGGTACATCCATATAAACCTCTTCTTCTAAATCTCCATTGAGGAATGCATTCTTCACATCAAACTGGCGAAGAGGCCAATCTCTAGTTGCTGCTAGTGAGATCAATATTATGACAGTGTTGATCTTTGCTACAGGTGCAAATGTCTCTTCATAATCAATTCCATAGCGTTGGGTGTACCCTTTGGCAACCAGTCTGGCTTTATATCTGTCAATACTCCCATCTGCTTTGAGTTTCACTGTATACACCCAACGACATCCAACAGTCTTCTGTCCAGGTGGCATTGTCACAATATCCCAAGTTGAATTTTTCTGCAAGGCTTCAAGTTCTTCATTCATCGCTTGTTTCCACTTGGGATCTGTCAATGCATCTTGTACACTACTTGGAATAGATACAGAAGATAATTGATCTACAACAAGTATATTTGACCCAGACAACCTATGATTAGACATATAATTGGCTATAGGGTATTTTGCTTTGGCTTTGATGTCTGGCTCATAATGTTTTGGAGGAATACCCTTAGTAACTCTATGTGATTTTCTAGGTTCATTGAAAAATAACGGTACCTGATGAGGAGTATTCGTAGCTGATAATGTATTTGGGGGAAAATTACTGGAAGCTTGAAAACTGGGACCACTGGACGAAGAGATTAATCTGCCTTCAAAAGTTTGTGGATCTGTTCGTGGGCCAGCGTGTGTCCCCTGATCAGCAGGAGCTTGACTCAGCTCGTGGCTCAGTCGGTCTGACACGTCCCCGTCAGGAGCAGGAGCAGGTGGCTGGTTCTCGGCTTGGCTCGGCTCAGCAGGAGAGGGAGGCACGTGGTTCAGCTCGACATGGGCTGCAGGGCCGACACGTGGCTCGGCAGATGCTGCAGGGACAGGTGCTGGGGTCAGCTCGGCATGGACTGCAGCACGTGGGTCAGTACTGAAATGAAATTTTCCGTCTTCTTGGCCGACACGTGGCTCAAGGCAGCTGGGCCCTACTTTTGTGTGTTTGTCTGCCTCCTTATGTTGATTTTCAACTTCTCCGACGCCAAACCTTAATTCCAATGCCTCTAATTCTTCGAATAAATTCTGCGGATTTTCTTCATTAGCTTTCTCCCCCTGAAGGGAAGACGCTAAAACTCCGCTTGAGAAATAAGGCTCAGATTCACGAAATGAAACGTCAAGTGATGTATGTATTGTGTCAGTGTGGGGTTCATAACATCTGTAACCTTTCTGAAACTCTGTGTAACCCACAAAAATACACTTTCTTGCACGATGATCGAGTTTACTCCGTTGTGGCTTGGGAATATGAACATATACTGTGCAGCCAAATACACGCGGCTCTAAGTTAGGCATTGATGGAATTGAAAGAAGCTTGAAGAGTTGTTGCTGAGGGTTTTCAAACTCAATTACTCGAGAAGGAGTGCGATTGATGAGATATGCAGCAGACTTCACAGCTTCTCCCCAATATTCACGAGGCACATTCATGCCAAACAGCGAGGCACGAACAACTTCAAGTAACTGCCGATTCTTCCATTTTGCCAATCCATTTTGCTGAGGAGTATAAGAATTTGAAGTTTGATGTCGAATTCCATGAAACTGTGTGAACTCTTGCATAAGACCATTAACATATTCTCCACCATTGTCAGATTGGAAAACACGAATAGTCTGTTGATATTGTGTAGACACCATCTTGTGAAATTCTAGTTGGTATCAGAGCCAACACAAAGCAAAAACTACAAACTCTACAAATTTCCGCTACCCAAGTTAGAAAATTATCCACAGAGTTTTGATGGTCGTGATAATCGCCGATTTCAGTATAGATGGTTTGCATTGTATCCTTGGTTAGAGTATTCAGAAGATATAGATAGAGTGTTCTGCTTTCCTTGTTTTCTTTTTGAGAAAAATCCACCAAGGCATGCTTTATTCACTGTTGAAGGAAGCTGTAATTGGAGTAGAATGTTGGCTGGGAAGAAAGGAATTTGTGTACAACATGCCGGGAAGATGAATTCTGCACATAACAAGAATGTTCAAAGTTGGAGTAACTTATTGAGAACTTCTCAACATATTGATAGAGTGATAGACAAACTACCACCGGAAATGATAAGACAAAACAGGTTGCGTTTGAAGACAACTATAGCAGCTGTGAAGTATCTTGGTAAAGAAGGCTTGTCTTTTAGAGGCCATGATGAATCTGCTAACTCAACTAGTAGAGGACATTTCCTTGAGTTGATACGGGGTTTTGCAGATACGAATGAGGAGATTGCAAAAGTTGTCCTTGAAAATGCTCCCAAGCATGCCATGTACATTGCACCATCAATTCAGAAGGAGATCCTCGATATAATTGCTATCAAAATTCGAGATACAATTCGCCAAGAAATAGGAGATGCTAAGTTTTGTATGTTGGTTGATGAATCACTTGATGTATCTAAGAAGGAGCAGATGGCTATCATTCTTAGGTTTGTTGATGAAGACGGGTTTCTTCAAGAAAGGTACTTTGAAATTGTTAGTGTTGAAGATACTACTTCTGCTACTTTGAAGAAACATATATGCAGTGTGCTCTCTAGAAACAATCTCCAAGTGCAAAACATTCGTGGTCAAGGATACGATGGGGCTAGCAACATGCGTGGTGAATTTCATGGATTGAAAACGCTATTCCTTCAGGATTGCCCATATGCCTATTATGTTCACTGCTTTGCTCATCAATTACAGTTAGCTTTGAATGCATGTGCTAAAGATGTTCCTGATATGCAACTGTTTTTTCAAATGCTAAGTTCTATTGTTGGTTTTGTTGGCTCTTCATCCAAGCGTACAAATCTCTTAAAAGATATTCAAGAAGCAGAATTGGCAGAAAGTTTAGCAGATGGAGATCTTGAAACTGGAAGAGGGCTTAACCAGATTCGTAGTTTGAAAAGAGCGGGAGCAACTCGATGGGGTTCTCACTTTGCTTCGGTTAGTACGGTAGTCCATGTGTTTAATGAAACAACTCAACTTCTTCAAAGCATGATGACTGATAAAGAACTCACTGGAAGTGTAAGAGGTGATGCAAAAGGTTTCCTTAAAGCCTTGAGGGCATTTGAGTTTGTGTTTTGTCTGCTACTCACTAACAAAGTCATGGGGATTACTGATTTACTTTCTCAAGCCTTGCAGAAGAAATCACAAGACATTGTTAATGCCATGAATTTGGTTTCAAGTACAAAGGCACTTCTTCAAAAATTGAGGGACGATGGGTGGGATAGTTTTCTCCAAAGTGTTATGGAATTTGGTGAACATCATGGCCTTGAAATGTCTAATATGGATGCAGCTTATTCAATGGGTACTGGTCGTGGTTGTCAACAACATGATGTTGTTACAAATGAACATTATTATCATTTTGACATGTTTAATGTGGTTATTGATGTTCAGATTATGGAGCTAAATGACAGGTTCACTGAACAAGCTATAGAACTACTTATTTTGAGCTCTGCATTGGATCCAAAAAATAAGTTTAGGAAGTTTGACATGGACATGATTTGCAAACTTGCCGAGAAGTTCTATCCCGAAGACTTTGATACATCTGAGGTAATAGCTTTGAGGTTACAGTTAGAGCATTATAAGTATCAAGTAGTTTGTGATAGGGATTTTCAAAAATTATCTTCCCTTACACAATTATGTAGGCGATTAGTTGAAACAGATGTAGCAAAGCTTTTCCCCTTAGTTGATAGATTGATTCGGCTAGTCTTGACACTTCCTGTTTCCACTGCAACTACTGAACGTGCATTCTCAGCTATGAAAATTATAAAAACTAGGCTTAGAAACAAGATGGAAGACGGATATCTTTCGGGTTGTATGATGCTCCACATTGAAAAGGAATATGTAGCTGGTATTGATTCAGAGGCAGTCATTGATCGTTTCGAGTCTACTGGGGATCGTAGAGCACAATTCAGATAGAGCATATTATAATTTTAATGAGTTGATGTGTCAAATACCTCTTTTGATTTACAATTCTTATATTTGTTTTGAATTCTTGATGAATACTATATAAGAATTGTATTTTGGCTTGAGAAAAATATTAACTGTTCTTAGTGAATTTTTTTTTCGCTCACCTAACTTTTTTACTCTAGATCCGCCACTGAAATAAAAATATGATTTTGGGTATAATGGTTTGATAAGTTTATTCTTCTCCATAGAGGAGGTATATATAGGGATACAAACCTACATCTACAAGGAAAATATATTCTACGATTACACTAATTAATTTGCCTATACATACAAGGAAAGTACATATCCTACAATATTCTACAAATTTAAGTGGTTCATATGTATGTATTTTTATCCTATCTTTTGTGTAAATGGAAATTTTAACGACACAAAAGAATTCTCTTTAATAGAAATAAGAGATTGTTAGTTCAAGTTAGTTACATTTAGATCGTTGATCTAATTTCAGAAAAATTTTAAGCTCCTCTGTCATAATAATATAAATTTGAGAATGTTAGATATAAGATTATCAATGCCATTTAGTAAGAGTACAAATTAATTCATCTTCCGGTTATTTAATTTAATTAGTAATTGTGATATAGGTGGTGGATGATTAAGCATATAGACTACATTCGAGTTACTTGTACATCTTTGTTAACAACATGCATAGATTAAATTTTGGACTCACCGGAAATTTCTCATTTTAACATCTGGTGGATTTGAACTCGAGAAGAACCTTCTTGGTGGATCCAATGGAGGATCAATAAGTTGGGTTTCCTTTAGAGTTCCAAAGGGTGGAGGACATTAAGGACACTAGATCTTGAAATTTGATAACTGAGGACAATGGTTGGGTGCTCTTCGTCATGTCTATGTTATAGGGATCTATTGAGGTCTGCTAGTGCTCTAAGAAGATGTGGGGTTGCTAGTTATGTTTCTTATGCTCGTTGAGGTCTGGAAGATTGAGGTTATGGTGACAATTTGCTAGAGCGTTAAACAACAATGTATGGTAATCTGGAACTCTGTGGTGTAGAGATGCCCATTTTCACAAATTGGGTCTTCTTTTGGAATGTAGCCCTAAAGCAACATCGTGAGTGTGTGGGACTCTTCACAAGGCTTGAGTTGCTTTTAGAGCTGAGTGTTGCTTAAATGTTATAGGTCGTAAAATAACTAGTATATATGTTGATCAAAATTATTATATTTAAAAAAATTACTCTTTTATGATTATTTTCCATCAACAGAATAAATTACTATTACAAATATATCTTTGCTTATCTATATATTTTTTTTTTGAAAGATTTGCTTATCTATATTATTATTATTAAGGAAACAAGCAAAATTACATAAAATAAAAAATTAATTAAAAATAAAACTAAAAACAAAGAAAATAATCCTACAACTCAACTACTTGATTCTCACATTGTTCTCCCTTCCCCCCTCCCCTACTTTTCTTTCACGTTCGTCTAACTGTTCACATTTTGATTTAAATAAAAAAAAAGTAAAATTACTAAAATACACCTTAAACTTGGCTCAAATTGTCAATTTACACCCTCAACTTGTAATTGCGAAAATTTACCTCCTCAACTTGTCAAAAACTGCCGATTCGACACAATACGATCGGACACGTCAATTTTTTTTTTTAATACGGACACGTGGTGGACACGTTAACTAAATTTTATTTAAAATATTATATATATGCATAACAAAAGTATGTGAAATGCAAAGAAAATAGTTTATAATTACAGTAAAAACAAAATATGCAAACAAAATTTCTTGGTATTCCAAACTCCCACCTCTTCTCCTTCACACACCTCCAATCAATTAGACTACAAGCTTCACTTTCCCCATCGGCTTTCACAATTCAGAAGTTCCAAAGGTTGACTTTTTTATAAGTTGACCCGACCAAGAATTTTATTTCAGGACGAGTTAGAGGACGTTAAAACGAATTCGTGGACACGTAGCACGTTTAATTTGGAGTTCGTATGAAAAAGTTACGATGTAAAAATAGGTAACTTTCAGTTTTTGGACGAGTATAAATAGCCGGGAGGAATTTTTCCAAAACAGAAACCCCCCTTTATTTTTTTTCCTTTCTTTTCTCCTTCTCTCTCCCCGAGGCGCTGCCCAACTCCTGCACCGACCACTGCGCCTTCCTCGATTCTCCGCCGTCCGGCCGAACTGGACTGCCGTACCATTGCAGTTCGACTCATCTCTCCTCCCTCTTCAAGTCTGCGATGGTGGTTCAAGACAAATCGCCTCCGTTTAGGCGTACGAAGACCGAGAATTTCGACAAAGTCGAATATGGAATCGAAGGTCTCCACCTGTGCAACAACTCCATCTAGGTAAGGAGAATTTGGGATTTGAAATTCTAGGGTTTTTGTGTCCTGCTTATTCTCGTGTTCACCCTCGTCTCCTACTTATATTCATGTCCACCGAGACACGCACTTGTCCAACACAAATACGCGCGTGTCCATATCGTGTCCAAATCGAACACGCGTGTCCGGACGTATTTAGCCGTATTTCACCATATAGTGTGTGTGTTCGTGTCCGATACGGGATACACCACCATTTTGGCGTGTCCGTGCAATATAGTAAATAGGTAACATAAAATGACTTTTTGTACCAAGTGTACTGGGGTGCCTTTGGACAATTATGATATGAAATTTGGGTTGCCTTCCGAACTCTCTAACCCAAGATCGAAATCGATTGAAGACAATAAACAACAACAAAGCAAGCGAACACATAAATTTAACGAGGTTTAGTCAAAACAGTTGACCTACGTTCTCAGATGCTGGAGATGGTGGATCCACTAAACGAGAAGAAGATTACAACTGAAGAACAATTCGGCTCTTCCATTTTCTAGAATAACCTCTCTCCTCACAACCTAAAATTCTCAACAGAGAACTCTTTAAATCACCCAGTCTCTCATTGCTTGCAACACTCTAGATATTAGAACACTCAACTGATCCACTCCGGATCACACTCTTAGACCTCTCCAGATTGCAGTATCAACCAAGAGCTATACACACGTTTGACAACACTGCTGCCTCAATACACAAGAGATATACACTCTCTTGCGGATGATCGCCTTGACCGCGCCTGTCGGCCCATATCTTGACTACCATGTCTCGACCATACTGTGACGACCATAGCTAAAACTATACCTCTGAGGTCCTATTGTAGGCTCACAACTCTGAGCTATACAATATGATTCCTAAACCTTCACTTCTAAGGAAAACTCTAAGAGTCCTAGATGCACTAAAATATCTTAGCTAAATCCTTCAGAAGTAGAGAATCCACAACATATTGAGCCGCAATCCTAACAAATTAAGCCTATAACTAATAACTAACTGAAGAATTATAATGCCACCCCAATCCCCTTAAAGAAACTCGAAAGAATAAAGTTGCTCTCTAGGACCAAGACGAACAGAAGATGCATCACCGGTGCTCAGTCTTCACTTCCAATTCTAGTACCCTCTTCGTTGTCCACCCTTTTGGTAGTTGATTTTCAGTGGTTCTGATATGGCAGGTTAACTGAGAACAAGGGCATCTACCTAAGAAAGTTGAAGTCTTGAAGAATTAGAATACCTAACGAGTCGTCTCGAGCTTGGGCAACAAGAGAAGTCTTCTGCTCTCTCCAATCCTCTTATACTTGTCTATAAAGTAACACTGCTTTGTCTCCAGACACCAGACTTTATATGGAAATTAGTCGCAAAAATCTCATAGCTAGCTTCATTGTACATAAGATCTTGGCATACTAGTGAAGCAAAATCTGATAGAAACTAATACTAGTCAGATTTCACACAGGACAGCAGCTTTTGATGTGAAACAAAAATTATTATCAATACAGATAACGAGCTTGAACTCCCTCTTCCAAGAACTATCTAGCTAGATGGTGAAATTTTCATTTTATTTTGGACATTGCAGCACTGAGAAAAGCTTGCTAGCTAAGAGCTACCAGAGCCAGAGCTTACTAAAGAATTACGGCTGCACGATTAGGCATACCATCAGCATAGAGCTTATCCAATCAAGAGTGCCTTCAAAACAGCCTCACATAGATCAGAATCAAAAATAAGAAGATGGCCATAATCAGGAACTTCGTGATAATGAATCCAGGGAAGCTTCTCTGCAATATAACGGTTTACTTTATATGGAATGATCCTGTCTTCATAGCCTTGCCAAATGTGAACTGCACCCTCATTGTCAGGAAATGGATTCGTTAAGTCTATGGGGTCGAATTCCCATTTTCCATAGCTAGCCAGTAGGTCTCGGTAGAGTGATTCATGCTCTCCTTGTTGTCGTATCTTTTCCTGCAACAAGAATTAGGAAAATATGCTCGTAGTTACAAGATGAAAAGTAACAGATTGATACAGACACTGGCGATAGTTACAAGTGCATATAAATGTGTAAAACTCGAAAACGTTGGGATCTTAAAGGAAAAGAGAAAAATGGCTTTTTAGTTAAGCATAGTATGATTTGTAAAAAAAAAAAACAAAAAAGGCTAAGCATAGTATGAGAAAATATGTGTACCTGACCAACACTTGGGGATTCTGAAAGCTTCTTCAGTATTGCTAAATCTTTGGGGCTGAAGATCCCCATATTTCCAGCCATGATACTTAAAGCAGTGAACCATTTCTGGGTCATCCACCAATGAAGTAGCCATGGGATGTAATGTGCAACTTTAAAAGTCCTTTTGTCTGATACCTGCAGCCGCTGAAGGGACTCTTGTAATAGATTAGCCGGAATACGCGGCCACCAGTAGTTCACGAAAGGAACTACCAGGGAAGCTCCTAACAATCTGCAAATGATGTATCAACAATATATAAGAACCATGCTTTACAACAAACTTTCTAAAAACCTCAGCAGAAACATTATTCAAAACCAAAACGAAAATAAAATATAGCAGCATGGCTCTTGAAGTAAGTAGCAGGCCTGTGCGGTATGTATTTCAAGCAACTCCAAACAGGGTAAGCCCCCATGGAGATTCCAATAACATAGAATTTGGACCCAATCTGCAACGTGTCGGCTAGTTCTTGAATATCATATGCTTCACTCTTCACTGAGCGTAATGGATACGGATCACTTTCACCATAACCAGCTCTGTCAAAGAAGAGAAAGTAGATCTGTAACTCGTCAACGAGTTCCTGACCATGAAGAGAACACAAGTTAACTATTTTTCGCAGTGAATTAAACAGAACAAAATGAGAGGGTTTCCATTTTTTTTTTATCAAAGACGGGGGTGAAACAGTAATGATGCAATGTACTTGAATGTTTCATGCAAATGTTGAGATCTGGTGCAACTTCGAAACTGGGGTGATAGAAGCCGGAGAAATTTGACATTAGCATGTATATCAGGTACACTTCATTTATAATTGACATGTAAATCATAACAAATTTTCTGCATGTATTGATTTTAATATGCTTAACTAGATCTGAGACTAAGGGAATGCAAATACAAATATTGACAGAGAAATGGAGAACATATACCAAGTAAAATTGTAATGTCTACATAAAGATCACTGCAACCAACATAAAGATCACATGCTTTTCAAAAAGTTCCTCAGAAACAAGTTAGAGATCCTATAACAGCTATCCCACATATCAGTGCTGCAGAATTTTAGTCCAATCCTTGAAAAATTTATAACAAGGCATGCATCAAAAATATAAGTACAGCGCCGTGATGAAAGACAACACAACATGAAAACATACTTGAGCAATTGGTAAAGACAAATCTTTGGAACTGTCAAAGCCATGAATGATGATGATCTTGTGTTTCGCCCCTTCTTTAGGCACTCCAAATTCCCTGTAGGCCAAATGTCTACCATCACTGAGTTTCACTCTAGGTGAAGTGACAGGAGGACCATCAGGTGAGCCGCATATTTTAGGTGGGGGAGGCTTCAGTGCCTGATAAGCCCACCCAATAAAACCCACTGTCAAAGCTAGTACTACTGGTGCAATCATTGCTGCAAAAAGGAGATAATAATTATTACCACAGAATCTACCATTAGTTTCACAGCCATAGATATCAACAGATTTTCTCTAACCATAGTCAATAGGAAGTTTTCTTTTCTAGGAAACCTGAACTTTCAGTTAACTGAAACCATCAACTACAGCAGTTATTGAAAATGAAAATTGCTGATTTATGCTCAGTCTAGCCAATGTGAGAGCAAAAGAGTGATTGAGGAACATCATGTTGTAGATAGTTTACAACTTTACATGGAGGATAAAGAAACACAACAACATCATCAAATCTCAGGTTTGACTAGTTATTTCTGGGGTTGCAAGCAGGGACGTAGGCAAGAACCAAGCATTGGTTGGGCTAATTTATTGGTGCCCCTTATATTTGTGCGAAGCGCAAAAAAATTTCTGATGTCATTGTAACCTAACCTGCTGGAACGATGAAATCAATACAAGTTAAGAGTCTGAATATGCAACTCCATGTCTTGTCTTCTATTATTAATTATGGTTCGACCAAAATCAAACAATGTCATCAATCGATGAAAGTTGAAGTGCAGTTCAGTAAGTAATTTTTTTTTCCTTTGAGCTATAGGCTGAGATACATATATACCTAAAAGTTTTTTACCCCAAATCTCCCTTGGGCTGTAGCCCAACCAGCCCTTGACGTGGTTACGTCCCTGGTTGCAAGTCTGTTAGGAACTTCACTGTTGATTTTTTTTTTTTTTTTTTATAAGAGGATCTTAATGATTTCACACCTACCCCTATGGTGACTCGAACCCAAGACCTAATAACTACTTCCTAGGTAGTGGTGCTCTTTACCACTTGAGCTATCCCACTTCGTCAAAAAATAACAAAAAAGAAAAATGAAATAAAATAAATAAGAACTTCACTGTTGATTAAAACAACTATGTGTAAACATACCAATGTGTTCACAAACTAAAGTTTTGTGTGTATATGGATATATCTTTATGTTCTTGTGTTCATATTCATTGTAACTATTAACTCAAAAGTTCAGAAGACTTGTCATTTTCGTGACATTCTGGAGATTCAGAAACCTCTGCAAAGTCCAAAGATTTTGAATTTCCAAAAACTCATAAGCTTCAGAGAATCCAATAAGAATTTAGAACCTATTGATCCAACCAATTGAAAACCAAGTCTAGTCTTTTGAGGATTTGATTCCAAATAAAAAAGCTAATCATTTGTCTATGAATATCTAGGACACTTTAAATGATCAGGAGAAAATTCCTTTCGGATCAAGAGGCACAATTATACAGATAGGAGTTTCTTACAATAGCTTGCAGTAGAACACGTCAAGTTAATTGTATGAAGAATCTGTTTCAAATACTTGCTACTAATTTATCACTGTGCGATTCCATTAACATGTTAAATTCTCTCAAAACATATATTTATGCACCTTTGGCGAGGTCACACACAATACATCGAAAACCTCTGTAATAGATGCCTTCCAATTTTCTTATGAAATTGAACGTATTACAATATAAGACACGATCTCTTATGAAATAGTTGCAATATTTGATTTGTTATGTGCTTTAGACGACCTATTGCAGATACCAAGTAGAAAAAAGTTCCTTTCATAGTGCATTAGATAAAATTCAAATCCAGAAAGTGTAACAAGCAAGCACATCAGGGTTGTCCTTCAAATACTCAAGTGTTCTCTCTTTCATAAACACAATTCCGTGTGAACAAGAATTCAGCAAACTATGGCTATCAACACAACTAGCAAGAATAAAACTAGGAGACGAGGTAGATAGAAACCCACCTGAAAGTTGAAAAGGGTCTGGCTCTCTTGCTCCTCTGGTGACTGTGAGCCCTGGCTGAGGCAGCTCAAACCACCTGGCAAGTGAAATTGAGCACACTCGAGATATAAAACGATCAAGCAAACAAATGAAAGAAATCAAAAGCCCACCTGTGAAAAAATTGGGTCGAAGTGAACTGATCCTTCTATAGCAGATAATCTGCTCAACTGATCATCTCACCTAACAGTTACCGACTTAACAGTCACCAGTCCAAACAAGTAAAAGAAATCCACGAGAAAACGTGAACAACAAACAGGCATACAGTAATAGTGCCAAGATTGATTCTTTTTTGTTTGTTATATATCTATTTCCAGAAAGAAGCTGAGACGTGCAAAACATGGTTGGTAGTGAACGATGATGTTGTTATAATGTGCCCACACCTCACCCCAATCAATTTGTGGGGTTTCTTATACTATGGCACTTACTGGGATGCCTGTGAAGAAATAGAAAGTGAGTGCACTGTCATAACCTCATATTTCTTTTTCTGTAACAGAAGGTAAAAGTGTTTCTAACTATTCCAGTCCATAGAATAATCCCAGCTTGACTTGTGACATTAAGATTTGACGCATCTACTTTGGCACCAACCATTACTAATTAGCAGCTACCGAATGGACTAGATATTGTGCCCCGCGTTGCAGCAGATTCTAATCTAGTGGCGAGATTAAACAATTACTCAAGAGAAATGTTCAAACCATGAATTGCGAAGAATATTACAGCAAAGGTTTGTACAAAGGGAAATTTAAATCATAGAACAAAACATAAGTTATAATACATAGGGATTCATACAGAAGAAGCGGGGAAAATGGATATATTTCAAGCATTGTTTCAAAATATGTATGACTTATACAGAATATGGTTCAAAATTGAAGATCCACCCACCTCTCTCGTCTTTCTTCAGGAAGCTGCTGGTTCACCTATAAGAAACAGCAAACAGTTAAAAAGGAAAAACTTGATTGTTCTGATAACTTCATAAGCATCAAGTACAAACTATTGCAAGACATTTTTTCCTCAATTGGTTCATTTGAGCAAAGGTATTGTAACTAACATAAATTTAGAATAGAAACAGAATAGTTATATTTGTATCTGTTTTTCACAGAAATGGTAATTGATGATATAGCTTGTTTTCCTTGTATACTGGATGGGATAATGATTCACTCAAATGGTTTTGAAAATAACCTTATATGATGGCAAGTGTGAAATTTAGATTACACCATCTTAAAAGTGGCACAATCACCTCAAGGGCTGTCCTATTTGCATAATACAGTAATGCCCAGCCAAATCCAGTATAACTTACGATATCCTCAGCGAGTCCATTATAAATACAAAGAAAAACTCAAAAACTGGATGAGGTAAATGTGGTACAATAGTGAACACATACTTTAGGCATTTACCTGAGCCGATCTCTCTGGAGCTTCAAGGAGCACTAAAACAGCGGCCTAAAATCACCAATCAATTTTTCTTCTGATTATTGAGAATTTTCACTACATAGTCTTCTCATTAAAATACTCACATTGAAAAACTCCTCTTCTGGCTCATCCACACGATCTTCCTTTTTAGCATCAGCAGCCTCACTCTCTCCCAACTGTTTATTTGTACTAACATCCTTCTCAATTTTATTGTTGAGATCTACCTGCTTAAATTACAAAAATAGTTATTCTTGTTAGCCGAAACAGAATCCATTTCAGCTAAGGAGACCAAGTATTTATCAAAGTCACACATAATGAGAAAAACATAAACATTCTCCCGAACTATATATTTCAATAGGTTCTGGTATACATGGTATAATTATATGGTATGACTATCAAACTACCACCTAATCATTGGTCTGACCTTTAATCTATATGTCGTTTTGTACTTTTAATTAATATTCATTACTTCATTCTCCCACCATAGCCTGAACCTTCAATATGCACTAAACTTCAAAACTGATCGACCAAATAAAAAGCTTACCTAAAGCTTGCAAATCAAGTGATCAACAGAAATTAATGGACACAATGGTTAGCCATCTCATGAGTTCCATCCCGTTGTTTCCTTAATCGTATGCGGCCTGCATCAAATGAACTAAAATGGTCATCCTCCACAAAGATGAAACTAAAGTAAAAAAAAAAAAATTCAAATCTAATTCACAGGGGGAGAATGCTATGAAATTATTGTTATCAATACTTGAATCTCAGAAAGTCATACTAAATTAAATAGATTTGTTCTAGATAAAATGTCCTCGATAACGGAAACATGGGGCAGAGTCACACCATCTGCAAGATCATAATCAATGTTGTCAAGATCATTTCAGTCTTCATATACAAAAATTAACAATTACAGAGTAGAAGACAAAGAAAATGAGAGATTACCCAGGCCATCAAAAGGAACAAACCACAAATCTTCCATAACATGTGATAAAAAATTCAGTGAATAAGGAGAACACCAAATTAAAATCCATAACAATAACTCAATACTAAAAAGAAAAAAAAAACACATAAAGGGCAGAACCTGCAATTAAAATTACAACAATTGTGAGGAATAATGATGGTATCTCCGTATATGTGTAGTGCAGAAGAAACAGTAATAAACAAATAACTCCACAATCTATTAGTAGATAGAAAATTTAAGCCCACCATCCTCTATTTTCAACTTAATTTTGGAAAGGATAAAGGATCAAAAGCTTTACCATTTTTGAGTACCTCAACAAGCCTTGGCTGGGACACTCGCTTTCTATTCACCAAATATAGGATCTTCAAGGACAGACCCTGAGGTAAAAGTTATGATAAGTCAGGAAACAAAAGTTACAATAACAGTCTTAATATTGTGATTTGCGCATTCATTGAGCAACAGATGAAGAAGCAATCGCCATCATAACCCCAATAAGAAAAACAAATCAAACCAACATCGTAAAGCAACAATAATAATATAGGGAAATTAAAAAGCATAGATTCGAGCTGATCGAGAATTGATCCACCTATCAACCACACTCACACATAACAAAAAAAAAATAAAAAATTCACCTAGCAACAACTCATCGGAACTAAACAATTAACTGAAAAACCTTAAGTTAAATGCTAAAGTAAATAATAAAAATTGTTTAAAAGTAGAAGTCATAATCTCTTGGAGATTTCCAACATATATAAGAGAAACACACAGTAAAAAACTACAGATTCATACTTCCTATGTTGCAGGAAAGATTAAAACCGAATGATTCCTGCTTCTATCAAAACAGATGATGAAATAATAAGCGAAATCAAACACCCAAACTTAAATAAGCGGCCTACAAAGTACCGCGAAGGCCTAAGAATTCTGAAATTAGCCAATTAGTAAACCGCTAAATCCTAAACTGAATTTCCCAATATACAGATAGAACCCCTTCTACAGCAACCCAGATCACTCTAGAAACTTGATCATGGAGAACCAAGGGGTGGAGAGCAACCCAGAGGAGGAGAAAAATCTAAATGAATGGCAAGATGCATAAATAAGAAGAAAAACGGGGTCACTTTCGCTCGGAGCCTTATGAACAGTCTCAACACTACCGGCCTCGAAGCCGAATAGTATTTACTAGGTAAAGGGCCCGCGCTCCGCTGCGGGGTGTTTTTTTTCGTTCCTGAATTTATGATCAAAGGGATACAGAATTTTGAACCAAATTCTATTTTCAATCGATAACTAAACTCTATTTTCTTTTATGTGCTTCTATTTATCTGTATAGAGAAAATAGAGAACAGTTGCATCATGTTAATATGTAAACTACTTAATTAACATCGCATACATTTAAGAACTGATTTTGTTTACAGCACATGCAGTTTTGTTCAGCAAAATATTACATATTTTGCAGCTTTAGTTAAAAGTGAAGCAACTGCTGTGTCTCTTTTGGTTGCTTCATAGTTAAGGTTCTAATGGATTAGGTGATTTTGTTAGGAGCTTGTTCAAAAAAATGTAGCTCCAATCACTTCAGTGTTTAACTGATCCATTTTGTCCATAAACTGCTATGATACAAAAAGTTTCATCACTGGAGTTCACTCTTGCTTATCTTTCCTGGTTGTGTGCTTTTGTGTGGGACATAATGTCGATTCTCTTGCTTGTCTGTCATAAATCAATACAGTACGATAAGTAATGAGAAAACAAAATGAAACAGGAAGTGTAACTAGTTAAATTTTATCATAATAATGAATCACAACAATTCTGCATACATCATTTAGCTGGAAATCAATAATTTGTATGTGAGGCAGTATATTATAAAACTAATTAGGATATATAAATTTATAAAAACAGAAAGACTTGTGAGGGACAGAGTTCACATTGTGTGTATCATTTTCTTAGATTATGCATTATGGAAGTGAGAGACAAAGTATACTCATTGAGGAATGGAGGAAGAGGAGCATGGCTGGTGATGTTCATTTGGTATATGGGCTCTATATAATGTTCTGGAAAGATGAAAACTAAGGAATCTTATGTTCTACATAATAAAATCACTGTTACATGACGTGTAGTAAACCTTTACCCCAATTAATCAAAGAGATTCAAATCAGCCCAGGTTTAAACATTATCAAGAACACACCCCCTGCATAGTTATGATGTATAATTCTATATAATAAGAAAGACACACTTTTCTTCAAAAATAAGAAAATCTTTTTTTTTTTTTGAAAAATTAATCAACTTCAATTTTGTTTCTGTATTTGCTGGAAAGGATTGTTTTACTTAATGTCTCTGTTGACAGTAGCCGCAGAGAGGCTACAGTAGGCCCACAGACCCGCAGCAAGTGCACCAGGGCCCGGCCCGAGGCCCAGGACCGAACCACCAGCACCCGGCCTCGGGGTCCAGCAGTCTATCCGGGTGCCAGGGACCCTGGGATCGGGGGCGCCGGTCTGCCAAAGAGGTCACAAGAACTGCCCTTTGAAGGGAACCAGTCCCACATCGAAGGGTGAGGCCAGCCCTCACCCCCAGCCACCTATATAAGGGCCCCAACTACCCTCATTAATAGGTAACTTATCTCCCTCACCGCTTACATACGTGCTCAAGTTATATATTCCAACTATACTGACTTAGGCATCGGAGAGGAGAAGACCGGCCCGCCTGGTATTCCCCTTAGTAAGCAGGTTTGCAGGAGATCAAGTTGGATTCATCTGTATCTACCAGGCCCCAGGGTTTATGCAGAAACAATTGGCGCCGTCTGTGGGAAACTTGGACAAGAAACCGTATAAGCATCACCAATGGCCGAGAGTTCGGAAGCAAGGCAAGAGAGAGGTACCTCCGAGGAGGGACGTGTTGCATTAGTGCAAACGCTCACCTCCACCCCGGACGTCATGCTGGAGCCGCATGGCGCCCAGGGCAACGGTCAGGGAGGAGGAAGCTGTGGTAGGCCGTCCGGCATGCCACGACCGGGACACCACGACAGCTCGCGCGGGAAAGGCCCGGCAGAGGATGAAGACAGTCCAGTGCTCCGGGGCTTCTCCTTGACGTTCTCAGATGAGCCGAGCGACCGGTCTGAGAGCCCGCTCTGTGACAGCGACCGGGACACTACGTACAGCCCCGACCAGAGCGGTATGGCGGGAAAGATACGGGC
This sequence comes from Potentilla sterilis, assembly GCA_963682095.1. Lineage (NCBI taxonomy): Eukaryota > Viridiplantae > Streptophyta > Magnoliopsida > Rosales > Rosaceae > Potentilla > Potentilla sterilis. Next base: position 33,267,986 of record OY821759.1, on the reverse strand, counting down.
AATGGCCGCAGAGGTCAATCGTCTAAGAGAGGAGGGCGACAGGGACAGAGCCAAGTCCAACGCCCGGTACGAAGAGATGGAATCGTTGAATGCTGCCCTGGTAGCCGCCTTAGAGAGAGGACAACAGCGCAGCGACGCTATGGACAGGGCGCAAGCGGCACCCTCGCCAGTCCGAACTCAGCAGTTTGAGGCAGGGCAATCATCGGGCGGTCGGCCCGGTGGTACCGTGCGAGAGAGGTCACCGGGCGGTGCAGGTCCGCCGAAGAGCGCGCCAACCTCCCGCCAGCTCCACACTTCGTCTGTGGATGAAGTTGAGACCTCGACTGCACGGGCGTTGCAGATGTTAGCCGACACTGTGTCAGACTTGAAGGGCCAAATGGAGGCCAGCGAGAGAAGAGCCGCGCGGCCGGTGGAGGGCACCCGGTTTAATGAGCGCATGGGCCCTTTTTCGCACCGAGTCATAGAGTCGGGAAGGTCTGGCAACCAGAAGTCCCTTAGGCTCACCTATTCGGGGTCCGGCTGCCCGTACCAGTATCTGGACAGTTTCCGGTCCCAGACCTGCGTCAAGGGCTACTCTGATGCAGTATGCTGCAACATCTTCTAGGAAACTCTGTCTGGAGAGGTGCTCAGCTGGTTTTATGAGCTTCCGGCTAACTCTATCGAGGCTTTCGAACAGTTAGCCGACCGGTTTGTAGGCCGCTTCATCCTCCGGGTCGAGGGAGCCCGGACGTCGACCATCCTCTTCAACTGTATGCAGGCACCCGGAGAGGAACTGAGGACCTTTGTCAACCGATGGCAGACAACCACTGCCGGGGTCCGGAACCTAGACAAGGGCATCGCCGAGATGGCGTTCAAGCAAGGGCTCCGGCCAGGGAAGTTTTCCTACGCCGTCCGGGTAGAACTCCCGCAGGGGTATGATGAGTTGATGGCAATGGTCATCCGGCATGCTCAGGCCGATCACGAGACGTATGGGCACCACCTGCTGAAGAGGAAGCGGGATGAGCAGCAGGAAGACCATCCCCGGGAAGAGAACCCCCCGCCCAGTCGAGAGGACAAGCCCAGTCAGCGGACCGAGAACCGCGCCGCCTGGCAGAGCCGGCCCAATAGAAACTGGCCACAAAGGCAGCAGAGGCCTTATCCTGACAAGCCCAGAGCGAGCACAAGCCGGCGCCTTACCGCCAGGAACGTCCTCTGGTGATCATGCCAGCACCTCCGGCCGGTCAAGAAGTTTTCACCGCTCTCACCACTTCCTACGAGGATATCTTACTTGAGAACGGGAGCGTCATCCCCCCACCGCCCAAGAGAAGGTACCCGAAGGGGAAACTTACAACGGCGCAGACGGACAAGTACTGTTCCTATCATGATGAGGCTACTCATCGGACGAGCCAGTGCTGTGCTCTCAAGACAGCAGTGCAGGGTTTGATTAATAACGGCCAGCTCCAGCGGTACGTAGGGGAAAGGAGAGCAGATCCCTACCGGGAGCAAGACCAGACCTGGTAGGCTCGCCCAAGCCTCCGGTTAGTTTGGCATACATCCGGTTCAACCGTTGTAACACCACAAGAAATATATGCAAACTACTTTTGAGAAAATTTCACCGGCTCCGCCAGTTCAAGTATATTCATAATCAAGCAAGTATACAAGCAGTAACCGTTCCGGAAAGATTACAAGGAGAAGAGCAAGGAAAATCCTAAGGAGCCACGACTCCGCCCTCAGCAGGCAATCCGCCAGCCTCTCCTGCGGTACCCTCGTCATCGACCTCAGCTCCAGCGCCGACTCTGGCTCGGGGAGACTTGGTACCGTTGGTAAAAGAATCCAAGTCCGAGTGAGTCACGTCTTCCGGCTGCCCCTCCACCGCCTGCTGATGGATGTCCGACTGCTCATGGATGTCTCCTTCAGCAGCGGCGTCCGGCATCAGGGAAGTGTCTAACCACCCCTTCCCCGCCCATTCCGTGTACGCATCTGAGATGCCCTCTTCCCTGGCCTTCTCCAGGAACTCGTCGCTCTCATGGTATCGGAGAACGAACCGCTCATATTGTCCTGGGCCCTCTTCCCTGGCAGCAGCAGCGGCAGCCGCGCTCAGAGCGGTGGCTCCCACCCGGAGCTCATCTACCTTGGCTTCCAGCTCGGCCCTCTCCTTCTCCAGGCTCCGGTTCTGCTCCTCCAGCTTCTTGGCCCTCTCCTCCGATCTGGCCCTCTCCCGCTCCACCCGGGACTTCTCCACCTCCAGGCGTTCCTGGGACTCTGTTAAAGCAGCTATCTGCCTCTTCAGCTCCGGCAGCTCCTCGCTCTGGTCCGGTTGGTACAGACTGTATAGCAACTGCACAACAACAGAAACAGTTAGTCAAGCAGCAACAGAAAACAAACTACAAGCGGCGTAGTGGCACCGATTAGTGCTTACCCGGAGGACGGATTCCTTGCATTTTGGCCGGCTCCTACTCGCCAAGACTCCGGCGACCCCGGGCCTGTCCAGACCGAGGCCAGCCAGGTCCACCGCCACCTGCCGGACGATTGCACTGTCTGGGCTTCCCCTTGGCGTCTCCGCAGGTGCGGGGCTACTCTGCCGGGCAGCGGCAGCCTTCTCCCCAGCGGAGTTAGGTTGTGCACCGCTGGTGACCCTGAACCATTTGGCCAGGTTCTCCCGTGACGATCCACCGGTGAGCGTCACCAGCGCGGAGGGAGGAATGTCCACGCCCCTCCGTTTCTCTCCCCGGCCTTCCGGAGAAGAAGATCGTGCGCCTACCCGGGCGACACGTGCCACGTGCGGCACAGACACCGGCCGGTTGGGGATCCTGCTCACCCCACCGGGAACCCTCACTGGCCCCCCGGTAGTCTTGCCCTTTCCGGGCACCGCTTTGGGTGCAGCAGGATGGCACTTCACCCGCCTTAGGATGTAGGCACCGTCATCAACATCCATGGCCCTCAGTTCCGGATGAGTCGTCAGCCGGCCGGACTCCTCATCCACCGACGTCCGTGAGACGGTCTCGCCTTTCTCCTTCAGCTTGTTAAGGAGGTCTTCCCCGTCCATTGAAAGAGTGGTTTCGGGCTTGATGACCGCCCGGGAAGATGCACCTGCAAGAAAAGCGAACAGTTAGTATTTTGCAAGAGCTAGCACAAGTATCACCACTAAGGCTCGCTACGCACCGGGATCCCGCCCGAGTTGGCAGTATTCCAACACTTCCCGGCGGATGAAGTTATAAGAACTCCGTTCCAGGTCATCCCAACATCCGAGTATGGTCGAGATCCTCTCATGCTCCAGATCGGATAGCTCGAACGACTGGTCGCCAATGGGTTGGAAGGCGCCAGGAACCCGGTACATCTTCCTCCTCGCCTGCCACCTCCCGCCCACCATCACCACCTTCTTTCTCCAGTTGTTGTCTACCCATGTAGGCATATTGGTGATGATCGGTTGATGGTTCCGGGCGTTGAAGGACAGGCAACCCCGAGACCCTTGCTTCCTTGAGTATGACAACCTATACAAGGCCCGGAATTCGTTTACCGTTGGCATACTCATTCCGGACAGCTCATATAGGCAGCCGAGGCTCACTAGTCGCCTCCACTGGAGCCCAGGAAGCTGCGCGGGCGACACTTACAGCGCACTGAGCATATACTGCACGAAATCTGGCAGCGGGAGCGAGAATCCATGCCGGAACTGATCCTGATGCACGGCAACCCAACCTGCCTCCGGGTTGCAGGCTGACTCTCCATGATTCAGGGGCCGCAGCAGAACCTCATCCGGGATACTCCACTATTCCCGAAGCGCAGCTATCTCTCCAGGGGTCATGCTACCCTCCGGTTCATCGCACACCACGGCATCCTTCCCTCTGCCAATGGTGTAGCTCACGGCCGGAGCACTCGCAAGGTGCACCCCGTGCGGTATTTCAGTCTCCGAGGATTCAGCCCCGGAAGACGAAGACGAAGCCCTGCTCCCGGAGCAGTCAGCGACTTCGGTCTCCGGGGATTCCGAACCGAGCCAGTCCTCCAGCCTCTCCGCATCGTCCACAATGGGACCCCTGGCAGCCGATTCGGAAGCCCGGTCAGAACTTGAAGAAGACATCTTAACCTAGGGGAAGAAAAACAAAACCCTAGCGCTCGTCAGCAACAGGCTACAACAGCGCCTTCTACGACCTCTCCCCAAGTTTGCCGCAGAGCAATTCAGTCATCGACAGAGATCCCTCCCCCCCCCCCCCCCCCCCCCCCCCCCCCGCCCCCGCCGCAAAACAACAAAAGCAAAAACAAGAACAACCACCGGGGCAAAGAAATCAACAAAATTACCGATTAATATGCTCAACCGAGGACAGTCCGCCCTGCGAAAGCAGCGAGCAATGGTAGGAAGAGAGTAGGGAGCGCTCGAGAAAACGGATCTCGTGGGGCAAGGGGCTCAGAGCTTTCGCCGGATTTCTCTCTTTCTCTTAGTTTCTCTAAAGCAAGAAGCAACAACAGAAAGAAGAGCAGAAGAGGCCTTTTTATAGGGGGGGCCGGTGCCCTAGGCATTTGAAATCCCTCCAAAACACGCAGTAAGGACAACTCAAACGCCTGCGAATCCAGGCCCTCCATCTCAAGACCGCTCCCTACAGGCACGTGTCCCAGCATTGGTAAACTGCCCATGCCATCATAACTGACGGGACTGATGGACTTCCTCCTTAAATGCATGTCAGCCACTTGTCCCACACGCTGGCGACAGGAAGGTAGGAGCGGGAACCGAGGCGTCAGGCCCTCCCACACTTCCCCAGGCTCCACGGTCGCACGCCATCTTCATTACAAGTCCCGTGTATGAGCCATCCGCCCGACATGGCTTCTTCGCTGCATATCTTGAAGACCTCTCGCCGGTTATGATTTTTTCAACCGCTTCGAGAGCATTGTCCCGGGTATGAGCCATCCGCCCCGCACCATGGCAGTTTGCAGTTATGATCATTCAACCGGCTGCATGGCTTCTTCGCTGCATATCTTGAAGTCCTCTCGCCGGTTATGCTTCGAGAGCATTGTCCCGAGTATAAGCCATCCGCCCGGCACCATGGCAGTTTGCGGTTATGATCATTCAACCGGCTGCATGGCTTCTTCGTTGCATATCTTGAAGACCTCTCGCCGGTTATGATTTTTTCAACCGCTTCGAGAGCATTGTCCCGGGTATGAGCCATCCGCCCGGCACCATGGCAGTTTGCGGTTATGATCATTCAACCGGCTGCATGGCTTCTTCGCTGCATGTCTTGAAGACCTCTTATCGGTTATGGTTTCCCAAACCGCTTCGAGAGCATTGTCCCGGGTATGAGCCATCCGCCCGGCACCATAGCAGTTCACGGTTATGATCATTCAACCGGCTGCATGCCATTTCACTGGGGGACTCGTCTCGATATGGCAGAACGCCCGGTCGAGGTCCACCCAGCTGCATCTCTCTTGGGGGACTCGTCTCGATATGGCAGGACGCCCGGTCGAGCTCCACCCACCGGTTACGTAACATCCAACCGGCTCGAGAGCATTTTCCGGAAACGCGATCCACCCGGCCCTATGGCATTTCACTGGGGGACTCGTCTCGATATGGCAGGACGCCCGGTCGAGTCTCGCCCGGCTCCATGGCATGACCCCGGTCATGAGAACATTCGACCGGCATGGGCTTTATACACCCGGGTGAGTTTACATCTAACCCATGTACTCTTATCCAGCAGGATAAAAACCCTGCATCGCATTGAACCGCGATCAACGTGGGACTGCACGGCGAGCCTTGTCACCTCAACGTCACTCCCCCCCCCCCTTACCTCAACGCTTATTCAACACAAGCTGAGAAGAACTAGCAAGTGTTCACCGGCGCTTCAAACAGCCCGCAACACCGGGGTAATCTCCCCACAGCCTAGCAATATGGACTCGTCTCGATATGGCAGAATGCCCGGTCGAGGTCCCATACTCCTGGACTCGTCTTGTTATGGCAGAACGCCCGGTCGAGGTCCTTTACTCCACCTCGTCTCGATATGGCAGAACGCCCGGTCGAGGTCCAGTACTTAAGTTCATCTGGGACTCGTCCCGATATGGCAGAACGCCCGGTAGTGGCCCAGTGAACTCCGCTCCGTACCGATATGGCAGAACGCCCGGTAGTGGCCCAGTGAACTCCGCCCGTACCGATATGGCAAAACGCCCGGTAGTGGCCCAGTGAACTACGCTCCGTCCCGATATGGCAGAGTGTTCGGTCGAGATTTCATGCACACATCTGTTGCATGGCGGATTTCAACGCTCCATTATCATTCCATGCACACATCTTTTGCATGGCATCATCATCTCATGCACACATCTTTTGCATGGCATCATCATCTCATACACTCCGGGTTTCACCCCACTCCATGCTCATAGCACCACAACACTTGAGCACAGTACTACTTATATTACAAACGTACTTATAAACTGTTGCTTGCCATCGGTAAACAGGTACTCACCCCGGTCACGCACAATCTTCAACGCGGACTTAGGGGACTGGGCACCGTTGGGTTGGTAACCCTGCTGGTCTGCGGGACAAGAGCAAGACAGACTTAAGTCCCCATTCAAGATTGCACTTGACCGGGAACTTGGGGGACTTGTTGACAGTAGCCGCAGAGAGGCTACAGCAGGCCCACAGACCCGCAGCAAGTGCACCAGGGCTCGGCCCGAGGCCCAGGACCGAACCACCAGCACCCGGCCTCGGGGTCCAGCAGTCTATCCGGGTGCCAGAGACCCTGGAACCGGGGGCGCCGGCCTGCCAAAGAGGTCACCAGAACTGCCCTTTGAAGGGAACCAGTCCCACATCGAAGGGTGAGGTCAGCCCTCACCCCCAGCCACCTATATAAGGGCCCCAACTACCCTCATTAATAGGTAACTTATCTCTCTCACCGCTTACATACGTGCTCAAGTTATATATTCCAACTATACTGACTTAGGCATCGGAGAGGAGAAGACCGGCCCGCCCGGTATTCCCCTTAGTAAGCAGGTTTGCAGGAGATCAAGTTGGATTCATCTATATCTACCAGGCCCCAGGGTTTGTGCAGAAACAGTCTCCAAATTTGAAAAGAAATGCTCTATTGTCAGTTCATGAATCTCAAGCAGTAGTAATATATACTGTTCATTCATCATAGCCAATTAAATTATGCTATAACTACCTAATTGACTCAGGTACAAAATAAGTAATGAGTTAATGAGTGAGTCTGAAGCTAACTAAAATAAGTGACATTATTTTGAATGACAGATAGAAATATTCAGTATAAATATATGGAACTGGATAAAATGTAAATAGGAGTGGTTGTTACCTTTGGTATTTTTTCTCTGGTTCAGAGATGAGTAAAGGCTGCGCTCTTGGTTCTGCTGTTCTTTTTCTCTCAGAAGTCTTTTCGGGGGTCAATGAAATTGGAACTTCACTTGGACCGCTGCTTTCAGTATGTACTTCTGATGACTGATTAGCAGTGTCTGTATCTAGATGAATGTTTTTTACCACCATTTCATTGTTTCGGCCCATCCTAACTTCAAACAGATAAGTTTGATCCACTTTATTAGTTATTTCTTCAGGGAAGTCTTCTTCACTTTGGTATTGCCTTTTGTTTAATAGTTCCAAACAAGAGTATCCAAAGAACTTTTCAGCTTGCCATCCAAACAATGTAAATGAGATGGTGTAATCTTGATTATCTTTGACGGTCATCATTACTTTGTACCTGTTTATCAGTGACTGGTTAGGAACAGCTAATTATTGTATAAAAAGAATAGCCATATATTAACACAGTAATTTACCATGGAATATAAGTGGTCTGTAGTTTGTGTTCCGCACAATCATAGTCGCCACTATCTTCTCTGTTCTTCAGCTGTTTGAAACATTTTTGAGCAGGGCATCTTTTATACCACTGTTTCTGCCTAAACCCGGGGGCCTGGTAGATACAGATGAATCCAACTCGATCTCCTGCAAACCTGCTTACTAAGGGGAATACCGGGCGGGCCGGCCTTCTCCTCTCCGATGCCTAAGTTAGTATAGTTGGAATATATATAACTTGAGCACGTATGTAAGCGGTGAGTGAGGTCAGTTACCTATTAATGAGGGTAGTTGGAGCCCTTATATAGGTGGCTGGGGGCGAGGGCTGGCCTCACCCTTCGATATGGGACTAGTTCCCTTCAAAGGGCAGTTCTGGTGACCTCTTTGGCAGGCAGGCGCCCCCGGTCCCAGGGTCCCTGGCACCTGGATAGACTGCTGGACCCTGAGGCCGGGTGCTGGTGGTTCGGTCCTGGGCCTCGGGCCGGGCCCTGGTGCACTTGCTGTGGGTCTGTGGGCCTGGTGTAGCCCCTCTGCGGCTACTGTCAACAAGTCCCCCAAGTTCCCGGTCAAGTGCAATCTTGAATGGGGACTTAAGTCTGTCTTGCTCTTGTCCCGCAGACCCGCAGGGTTACCAACCCAATGGTGCCCAGTCCCCCAAGTCCGCGTTGAAGATTGGGCATGACCGGGGTGAGTACCTGTTTACCGATGGCAAGCAACAGTTTATAAGTACGTTTGTAATATAAGTAGCACTGTGCTCAAGTGTTGTGGTGCTATGAGCATGGTGTGGGGTGAAACCCGGAGAGTGTATGAGATGATGCCATGATGCCATGCAATAGATGTGTGCATGGAATGATAATGGAGCGTTGAAATCCGCCATGCAATAGATGTGTGCATGAACTCTCGACCGGGCACTCTGCCATATCGGTACGGAGAGGAGTTCAGTGGGCCACTACCGGGCGTTCTGCCATATCGGGACGAGTCCCAGGTGAACTTAAGTACTGGATCTCGACCGGGCGTTCTGCCATATCGAGACGAGTCCAGGAGTATAGGACCTCGACCGGGCGTTCTGCCATATCGAGACGAGTCCATATTGCTAGGCTGCGGGGAGATTACCCCGGTGTTGCGGGCTGTTTGAAGCGCCGGTGAACACTTGCTAGTTCTTCTCAGCTTGTGCTGAATAAGCGCTGAGGTAGGGGGGTGGCATTGAGATGACAAGGCTCGCCGTGCAGCCCCACGTTGATCGCGGTTCAATGCGATGCAGGGTTTTTATCCTGCTGGACAAGAGTACATGGGTTAGATGTAAACTCACTCGGGTGTATAAAGCCCATGCCGGTCGAATGTTCTCATGACCGGGGTCGTGCCATGGAACCGGGCGGGACTCGACCGGGCGTCCTGCCATATCGAGACGAGTCCCCCAGTGAAATGCCATGGGGCCGGGTGGATTGCGTTCCCGGAAAAATGCTCTCGAGCCGGTGGATGGATCTCGACCGGGCGTCCTGCCATATCGAGACGAGTCCCCCAAGAGAGATGCAGCTGGGTGGACTCGACCGGGCGTTCTGCCATATCGAGACGAGTCCCCCAGTGACATGCAGCAAAGAAGCCATGCAGCCGGTTGAATGATCATAACCGCGAACTGCTATGGTGCCGGGCGGATGGCTCATACCCGAAACGATGCTCTCGAAGCGGTTGAAGAATCATAACTGGTGAGAGGTCTTCAAGCCGGTTGAAAGATCATAACCGGTGAGATGCAGCTGGGTGGACGTCGACCGGGCGTCCTGCCATATCGAGACGAGTCCCCCAGTGACATGCAGCGAAGAAGCCATGCAGCCGGTTGAATGATCATAACCGCGAACTGCTATGGTGCCGGGCGGATGGCTCATACCCGAAACGATGCTCACGAAGCGGTTGAAAAACTAGGGAAGTGGACGCCTGACGCCTTGGTTCCCGCTCCTAACTACCCTGTCGCCAGCGTGCGAGACAAGTGGCTGACATGCATTTAAGGAGGAAGTCCATCAGTCCCGTCAGTTATGATGGCATGGGCAGTTTACCAATGCTGGGACACGTGCCAGTAGGGAGCGGTCTTGAGATGGAGGGCCTGGATTCACAGGCATTTTGAGTTGCCCTGATTGCGTGTTTGGCGGGATTTATAAGCGCCTAGGGCACCGGTCTCCTCTATAAATAGGCCTCTTCTGCTCTCCTTTCTACTTTTGCTTCTTGCTTTAGAGAAACTAAGCGAAAGAGAGAAATCCGGCAGAAGCTCTGAGCCCCTTACCCCACGAGATCCGTTTTCTCGAGCGCTCCCTACTCTCTTCCTACCATTGCTCGCTGCTTTCGCAGGGCGGACTGTCCTCGGTTGAGCATATTAATCGGTAAGTTTGTTGATTTCTTTGCCCCGGTGTTGCTCTTGTTTTGGTTTTGTTGTTTTGCGGCGGGGGGGGGGGGGGGGGGGGGGGGGGGGGGGGGGGAGGGATCTCTGTTGCTGACTGAATTGCTCTGCGGCCGTTGAAGGCGCTGTTGTAGCCTGTTGCTGACGGGCGCTAGGGTTTTGTTTTCTTCCCCTAGGTTAGGATGTCTTCTTCAAGTTCTGACCGGGCTTCCGAATCGGCTGCCAGGGGTCTTATCGTGGACGATGCGGAGAGGCTGGACGACAGACTCGGTTCGGAATCCCCGGAGACGGAAGCCGCTGAATGCTCCGGGAGTAGGGCTTCGTCTCCGGCTTTGTCTTCGTCTTCCGGGGCTGAATCCTCGGAGACTGAAATACCGCACGGGGTGCGCCTTGCGGATGCCCCGGCCGTGAGCTACACCATTGCCAGAGGGAAGGGTGCCGTGGTGTGCGATGAACCGGAGGGTAGCATGACCCCTGGAGAGATAGCTGCGCTTTGGGAAACGTGGAGTATCCCAGATGAGGTTCTGCTGCGGCCCCTGAATTCTGGAGAGTCAGCCTGCAACCCGGAGGCAGGTTGGGTTGCCGCGCATCAGGACCAGTTCCGGCATGGATTCTCGCTCCCGCTGCCGGATTACATGCAATACATGCTCAGTGCATTGCAGGTGTCACCAGTGCAGCTTTCTGGGCTTCAGTGGAGGCGACTACTGAGCCTCGGCTGCCTATATGAGCTGTCCGGAATGAGTATGCCAACGGTAAACGAATTCCGGTCCTTGTACAGGTTGTCCTACTCCAGGAAGCAAGGGTCCCGGGGTTGCCTGTCCTTCAACGCCCGGAACCATCAACCGATCATCACCAATATGCCTACATGGGTAGATAACAGCTGGAGAAAGAAGGTGGTGATGGTGGGCGGGAGGTGGCAGGCGAGGAGGAAGATGTATCGGGTTCCTGGCGCCTTCCAACCCATTGGCGACCAGTCGTTCGAGCTATCCGATCTGGAGCAGGAGAGGATCTCGACCATACTCGGATGTTGGGACAATCTGGAACGGAGTTCCTTCAACTTTATCTGGCGAGAAGTGTTGGAATACTGCCAATTCGGACGGGGTCCCGGTGCGTAGCAGGCCTTAGCGGTGATACTTGTGCTAGTTCTGGCAAAATACTAACTGTTCGCATTCCTTGCAGGTGCATCTTCCTGGGCGGTCATCAAGCCCGAAACCACTCTCTCAATGGACGGGGAAGACCTTCTTAACAAGCTGAAGGAGAAAGGCGAGACCGTCTCGCGGACGTCGGTGGACGAGGAGTCCGGCCGGCTCACGACTCATCCGGAACCGAGGGCCATGGATGTTGATGACGGCGCCTACATCCTGAGGCGGGTGAAGACCCATCCTGATGCGCCCAAAGCGGTGCCCGGAAAGGGCAAGACTACCGGGGGGCCAGTGAGGATTCCTGGTGGAGTGAGCAGGATCCCCAACCGGCCTGTGTCTGTGCCGCACGTGGCTTGTGTCGCCCGGGTAGGCGCACGATCTTCTTCTCCGGAAGGTCGGGGAGAGAAACGGAGGGGCGGGGACATTCCTTCTTCCGCGCTGGTGACGCTCACCGGCGGATCGTCACGGGAGAACCTGGCCAAACGGTTCAGGGTAACCAGCGGTGCACAACCTACCTCTGCCGGGGAGAAGGCTACAGGGGTCTGGAAGAGTAGTCCCGCGCCTGCGGAGGTACCGAGGGGAAGCCCGGACAGTGCAATCATTGGACAAGTGGCGGCGGACTTGGCCGGCCTTGATCTGGACAGACCCGGGGTTGCGGGAGCCCTGGCGGGCGAGAACCGCCCAAAATGCAAGGAATCCGTCCTTCGGGTAAGCACCAACTGGTGCCACTACACCGCTTGTAGGTTGCTTCTCTTACTGCCCGATTAACCGTTTCTGTTTGTAGTGCAGTTGTTGTACAGTCTGTACGAACCGGACACTAGCGAGGAACTGCCGGAGATGAAGAGGCAGATAGCTGCTTTATCGGAGGCCCGACAGCGCCTGGAGGTGGAGAAGTCCCGCTCGGATCGGGAGAAGGCCAGATCGGAGGAGAGGGCCAAGAAGTTGGAGGAGCAGAACCGGAGCCTAGAGAAGGAGAGGGCCGAGCTGGAGGCCAAGGTAGATGAGCTCCAGGTGGGAGCCGCCGCTCTACGTGCCGCTGCCGGGGAAGAGGGCCCAGGGCAATATGAGCGGTTCGTCCTCCGATACCGAGAGAGCGACGAGTTCCTGGAGTTCCTGGAGAAGGCCAGGGAAGAGGGCATCTCGGATGCGTACACGGAATGGGCGGGGAAGGGGTGGTTGGACACTTTCCTGATGTCGGTTGCTGCTGAAGGAGATATCCATGAGCAGCCGGACATCCCTCAGCAGCCGGTGGAGGGGCAGCCGGAAGAAGTGATTCGCTCGGACTTGGATTCTTTTACCAACGGTACCAAGTCTCCCCAAGTCCGAGTCGGCACCGGAACCGAAGCCAACGACGAGGGTACCGCAGGAGAGGCCGGCGGATTGCCTGCTGAGGGTGGAGTCATGGCTCCTTAGGATTTTCCTTGCTCCTCCTTGTAATCTTTCCGGAATGGTTACTGCTTATGTACTTTCTTGATTATGAATATACTTGAACTGGCGGAGCCGGTAGAATTTTCTCAAAAGTAGCTTGCATATATTTGTGATATTCTTTACAACGGTAGAACCGGTGATATGCCAAACTAACCGCTCGGAGATTTGGCGGGTTCACCAGGCCTGGTTATTCTCCCGGTCGGGGTCTGCTCTTCTTTCCCCTACGTACCGCTGGAGTTGGCCGTCATTAATCAAGCCCTGCACCGCTGTGATAGGAGCACAATGTGCGACGATATTATATGCATATGCCCTCGTTTATGCTTTGTTTAACCCTTATTTGTCTAAGATTGAGTCATAATATAGTTTAGTGTTAATTTGATAGAGTTTTGGTGAAAAATGGTTAAGAATCCGAAAAATGACTAAGTTTGAGAAATCTGGAAAATATTGCAAAATATGTCTTTTTCGTGATTTTGAGATGAATGAAACTGTGATCTATCCTTGTCCAAATTCTATGAAATTTGGCGTGCTTAATATTCATATGCTAAGGAATGTTGTGTTAAAATTTCAGATCAATCGGAGTTCGGGAAGTCACCCAAAAGTTGGCTGCAAAACGGCAGTCCGAGCATTTCAATCCAGGGACTTCCAGGATTTTCCTGGGACTTTGTCCCAACTTCAAAAAGCTCATTCCCGTCAATTCACAAGGATTTTGATCAAACTGTTTTATGGGGAGATGGCAATTTGTGTCTAGTTTATCTAAGATTTGAAATCGCATCAATTAGAGCATTGAAGAAAAAGTTATACTCGACTGAAGATGCAAAAGAGCTCATCCGCCAGCTCATCCGCCAAGTCTCATCCGCCGGATTTCATCCGCCAAGCTTCATCCGCCAGCAGCTTCACCAGTACTTGTTCGCTCGCCAACCATCCGCGCATGCCTGCATGCATGTTCGCGCGACCCGCCAGAAAGCCTCGCTTGCACCCGGTACTAGCAAAGTCTATACTCGCGAGCAGAGTGGAATTTCCGGTACTAACTTCAATTGGTGGCAAGCATGCCAAATCATTCCAAAGAGCTATGAAACGGCCAAGAAGAAATTATAAGTTGACCAAGCAAGGTTTCTTTGTTCGATACGGAAAGAAAAGCCTATGCCAACTTGGATTGGGAAACCTTATTTACTGAAGATTTCTTTGCCGATTTGAACAAGGAAAGGCTTCAAACTGCACAGACCTTTTCTCCTATATATAGAAGCCTGCTCCCATCATAAAGGGGGATATCATCTCAAGCTAAACAAAAGGCCGAAACTCTACCAAAATTCCCCAAACTTCCTAGACAAAAACCTAAACCCGAATCCATCCTCCACCACCAACCAAGTTTCTGCCGAAACTTGGAAAATTCCCTGCCGAGCCTCCTTAGCCGTGCAGCCTCATCCCTTCACCTACACAGCACCGGATCCACACCAAAAGAAGCTCTCAAGGTGTCTCAAAGTGTGATCCACTCCCCTTCTTCGGTTTAGTAATTTTTGTCTAGTTATGTTTGATTTTGTCTATGAAACATTCATGTATGTTTGGTGTTGGTTTATATGTCTATGTGTAAACCGATTTTGGTTTTATAAATTATATGTTAAAGACTTGTTTAAATCGATGCTTAGATTTATGTTTAGGTTTCGACAAGAACAATGATTTTGCATGCTAATTTGTAATATGTAACTTGTAAATTCGTATGTTAGATAATTAGGACAGTGGTATAAATGCATGTTTTAGGTTCAAAATTGGTTAGAAATCTAAGGAGTGGGACTTAAAAACCGAAACATTAGTATTGGCTTGTAGCATGTAAATCTAGATGTTAGGTTTCATCAAACCCGAGTAATAACAAATATGGCTAGATACTCAAAAGGTTGCTTTGATTTGTTTTGCTCACCTAGGGTATAATACTTTGGATTTCTTACATGTTAAAATAAGATGATTGACAACCTTGCTTGTTTTGCATGTCTCCAATTTAGATCATTGCGCACAATTGTTAAGTCTCAAAAGGATTAACATAACTTTAGGGCCCATAACCAAAAGTTCGGTCTTAAAACTTGAGAGGTCTTACAACGAAGTTGTAGTTGGAACTAATTTTGAATTTGAGCATGTTGATACTTGTTCCTTACTTTCTTGCATGTGAACTTATTCGTTAAAGAGTCTATGTGCTAAATGTTTTGTGAAAGATGATGATCACTTGTACATATTAGACCTAGGATTTATTTTCTGCTTTTATGTGCCGTGCCTAGTATTAGGGCAGCCATAGGGCTACCGAACCATTTTATACCCCCATATGTGTGTGACGATTTTGTATATATGTATATTTGTTTGTCTAACAATTTCATATCTCAGGTACCCTTAATCCCCGGCTAGAACGATCCCTACTTATTCTATACTACTAACGATTGTAGGGTTATTATTGCTTGATGCTCGCTTCGGCGACTCGTCAAATTTTTGGCGCCGTTGCCGGGGATTATAAAAGCTTGTTTTATGTTATTGTTGTGTATATAATGTTGCTGGAAATTTTTGTTGTGAATGTGTAAAGTGTAAATTTTAAGTTTATTTTGGGATTTTGTTAAGTAGAAATATGCTTCGGCATGTAGAGTTTAAATTTCGAAAGTTGCATGATGTATATTGATGTATGTTGGTAATCACTTAGTTTAATTTCTAGGAAGTTGATAGTGTTGTGTATGTTTGAGTTTATTGTAGTTTCTAAAGTGTAACATGTAGGTGAAGCCTCTTTTGTTGATCATAACCAAAACCCTTCATACAAGTGATGCCATGTTAGGTATGTTTTTGTGTAGATTGGGAAACGGGCCCTGCAATGTTGGAATTAGTCCATCGTTGGCCCCCCACGCATAAAGACGCTAACTTGGTATTATTTTTATGAGGTTGAGGGCGGTTTTAATCAACACTTGAGACCGCTAGGGATCCGTGTTTGTTTTACAAAGTATGGGGAAGTTATTATCATAGATATGGTTCTCAGGTTTGTTTAACTGGATCTCAAGGCCCATAGACTGATGTTCATTCTCGGTGAGTGAGTCGATAGGGGGTTCGCCCTCCATAGTGTCCAACAACGAGTCCTGCCTGGTTCCTGTAGGGGGTTCGCCCTCCGTGATTTTAATGACCTTTGAAACGTAAAATCCGCACGACCTAGTCGACAGCTTGTGCCGAAGCATCACCTCACTTTAGACGCTAGAACATAACTTGACATATGTGGCCTATTTTCTTCAAAGATAAAACATGTTGTGTGGTTCAAACTCTTGAGGTATATCGGATTAAGCATGATACTACCGGGGGCTGTATCAGTCCATTGCACCGTTATCTCCTCTGCTCCACGTACTTCGAGAGTTAGGACAAATTTAAAAGAAATTAGACTTAGCGATTACATGATCATGAACGTTCCAATTTTTCTTTTCTTTTTGCCGAACCATGTTTGTTCTTTGCCGAAATTTTGTGCCTTTGCCGATTGTGTCTTGTGTATCATTGTTGAAATATGTTGTGTAATCGCCAATGCCGTGGCTTGTAATGATGTATATTCTTGTTTTCTATTTCTTTACGATGTTCTAACTTGTTTAAATGTTGCAAATTTCAGAAATAATGCATGTCCGAATCTAGTATTTGGACAAGAGATTTTCAAGGCCGTTTGCAACGTTTAGACCAAGAACTCGCTATTGCTCGTTTTGTGCCATTACCACCATCGTCACCAACCAGTTCATCAGTAGCATCATCCGTACCATCCTCCCCTATTGTGCCGTCAGTATCAGATAGTGTGCCGAGCTCCCCATCGTTTGTTTCGTCGTCTTGTGATCTTCAGAATCCAGAGTTTGAGGCTTTTGCCGAATTAGAAGAAGAAGAAGAGATCATGGCATCAATCAGATCACAGAATGGTCATGTCGCTGGAGCTGGAGTTGCTCCTTCTAATATTACTTATCCTCCCTTGGAAACTGACAAGACTGGAGAGATTGAATTGAGGAGTGGATTCCTCCATAAGCTGAAGTCATTTTATGGGATGCCGAGTGAGGACCCTAATAAGCATCTACAGTGGTTTAACTTCACCACGGAGTCTATGTGTCCAAGAGGGACCGATTTGCAACACTTCAAAATGAAGGCATTTCCGTTTTCTCTAGAAGATCAAGCAAAGGAGTGGTTGTTTGAGGTGCCTAGTGGTCGCATTGTTTCGTGGAGTACTATGATGGATGAGTTTTTACTCAAGTACTTTCCTGCTTCACGTATCACTGATCTGAGGAAGCAAATTACAAGTGTGAAGCAAGCCGGAGATGAGACTTTCTTCGACTACTACAAGAGGTTCAAGTCCCTAGTTTCTTTGTGTCCATCGCATGGCATTAGCGATGGGCTCTTGCTACAATATTTCTATGAGGGATTGCGTGTCATGGAGAGAGAGTTTCTTGACTCGGCCGCGGGAGGTAGCTTTTTGGAGTTAAATGCCGGAGCGGCACGAAGCTTGTTGGAAGTTCGTGCTTTGAACAACCAACAATTTGGCATGGCACGAGGCAATGTGCAAAGGAATGAGAAAGTACATGAGACGTCTTCGAGCTCAAAGTTAGAAGATAAAGTGGACAAGCTCACCGACTTGGTGAGTAATTTGATGAAGAAGCGTGCAAGTGTATGTGGTATTTGCACCGAGGGCCATGAGACCGAACAATGCCCTCAATTTGGAGTTAATGAGGGAGTAGAGGAGTGCAATGCAATTGGTTTTCAAGGAGGCCAACGATTTGGCAATTTCAATCCAAGGTTCAATGATCATCCGAACTTTCGATGGGCGAACAATGATAACGTGCTTAGGGCACCCATGCAACCGAGAGAAGGAGGAGCGCCATTTGTACCGAGGCCACCATTTGTGCCTCGGCAGCCATACATGTCGAACCAAGGACACTTTGCTGCATTGCCGAACCAGCCACAAGGAGGGCCGAGCCAAGGCCAAGGCCAAGCTTCGCCAAGCAATCCGAACTACGATGCTTTGATTCAATCATTGTCAAGTGCTACTCAAGCATTACTCGCGGGGCAACAAAATCATCAAAAGGACATTGGTGAGCTCAAGACTCAAATGGGGCAAGTTGTAGACTTTATGGGAAGATTCAATGAGCAAGGGAAGTTGCCAAGCAATACTATTCCCAATCCGAGGAACGAGCAAGCCAAAGTGATTCAAACTCGTAGTGGAAGAGAGTTGTTTCCACCAACAAGTCCAAAGAAGAAGCGAGTGACTTTCAAGGGTATTAAGGATGATGAGAGGGCTGCCGGACCTGCAATTGCCGGCAGCCACATGCATGAAGCCGAGAGGGGCACAACCGGCAGGGCTGCAGCCGGCAACAATGGTGATGCCGAGAAGGAGGAAGCTGCCGAACAAAGGCATGGTGCCGGCAACACTAATATACAAGACAAGGGGCTGCGTAACGAGCTTGAATACGATCCCGCCACATCAAAGGATGAGTTATTGCCGAGTCAAGCAAGTAAGGGAGGTGTGCCATCATCTAGCATTCCATTCCCTTCACGCTTTGCTAGAACAAAGAAGGACAAGTCCGATGAAGAAGTGTTGGAGATTTTCCGGAAAGTGCAAGTCAACATCCCTTTGTTGGAGTGCATTAAGCAAGTACCGAAGTATGCTAAGTTTTTGAAAGAGCTTTGCACGGCAAGGAGGCATACTAGAGAGACTCGTGTGGTGACAATGAGTGAGACGGTATCGGCCGTTATTCAAAGAAAGTTGCCACCAAAGATGAAGGATCCGGGGAGCTTCAATGTGCCTTGTGTCATAGGCAATACACGATTTGAGGATGTTATGTTGGATTTGGGAGCATCGATCAATGTCATGCCACTCAATGTGTATCAAACGTTGAGTATAGGGCCTCTCAAGAAGGATAATGTCATCATTCAACTTGCGGATCGCTCAAGCAAATATCCGGAAGGTTATGTTGAGGATGTGTTGGTGCAAGTCAACCAATTGATATTTCCCGCCGATTTTTATGTGGTTGAGATGGAGGATTCGCCGGTCAACAACACTCAATTGCTTCTAGGGCGACCATTCATGAGGACCGCGCGCACAAAGATAGATGTGGCCGAGGGCAACCTAACTATGGAATTTGATGGTGAGGTAATCAAGTTCAATGTTTTTGACGCCATAAAATTCCCCAACGTTGATTTGAAGGAGGGTTGTGCCATTGATGTTTTGGAGGAGGTCGAGCAAGTTATGTCGACCTCGCTTGACGCATAGCAATTAGCGATTGAGCAAGGGGTCGGATTTGACAAGAGGGGAGAACGAATCGTGCATAAGAATGAGGAAGAAGGGCCGGCCAAGTCAAGAAGTGCCGAGCAAGGCACCATTGCCGAGCCATTTATGATAGAGCCAAGTGTGATGAAAGTTGCTGCCGAGCTAGAGGCTCGGCCCTATTCCAAGGTATTTGATTCGTTCTTGTCAATTCCAAGCGCCACAACAAAATTTCGACCAAGTGTGGAAGAGGCCCCAAAGTTAGAACTAAAAGAGCTCCCTAGTCATTTGAAATATGCTTATCTTGGAGAAGGAGATACACTACCGGTTATTGTGTCTTCAATGCTTAGTAAGAAGCAAGAGGAGGATTTGATTTGTGTGCTTAAGAAGTACAAGACCGCCATAGGTTGGACCTTAGCGGACATCAAGGGAATAAGCCCTACTACTTGTGTTCATCGTATTTTGTTAGAAGAAGGAGCTAAGCCGACAAAAGAAGCTCAACGTCGACTTCACCCTCCCATGATGAAAGTTGTGAAAGAAGAAATTATCAAGTTGCTTGATTGTGGGGTGATCTACCCAATCTCGGATAGTAAGTGGATATCTCCCGTACAAGTAGTGCCGAAGAAGAGTGGTGTAACGGTTGTCAAGAATGAGAAGAATGAACTTGTGCCACAAAGACTTGTAACCGGTCATAGGATGTGCATCGATTATAGGAAGCTCAATGCTACAACGAGGAAAGATCACATGCCTTTGCCGTTTATGGATCAAATGCTAGAGAGGTTGGCCGGTCATTCTTACTATTGTTTTCTTGATGGATATAGTGGCTACAATCAAATCATGATACACCCGGACGATCAAGAGAAGACCACTTTTACTTGTCCATTTGGCACGTTTGCTTATCGGCGGATGCCATTCGGACTTTGCAACGCACCCGGCACTTTTCAAAGATGTATGTATGCTATCTTCTCGGATTTTATTGAAGACATTATCGAAGTATTTATGGATGATTTTAGTGTGTATGGAGGCACCTTCGATGCATGTTTGGGGAACTTGGAGAAGATACTTAAGAGGTGTGTAGAGACAAATCTTGTGCTCAATTGGGAGAAGTGTCACTTCATGGTCACGCAAGGCATTGTTCTAGGGCATATAATTTCGGCAAGAGGCTTAGAGGTTGACAAAGCCAAGGTGGAGCTAATTCAAGCATTGCCGAGCCCTAGGTGTGTAAAAGATGTGAGAAGTTTTCTTGGCCATGCGGGGTTCTATCGACGATTTATCAAAGACTTCTCTTCAATTGCCAAGCCATTAAGCAACTTGTTACAAAAGGAGGTGACGTTTGAGTGGACGGAGGCATGTGAGCAAGCCTTTTGCCGATTAAAGATGCTATTGTGTACGGCACCTATACTTGTTTCCCCTAATTGGGACGAGCCGTTTGAGTTGATGTGTGATGCTAGTGATTATGCACTTGGAGCGGTACTTGGACAACGAATTGAGAAGAAGCCATGCGCCATTTACTATGCTTCAAGGACTCTCAACGATGCACAACTCAATTACACAACAACGGAGAAGGAACTCTTAGCGGTAATCTTTGCTTTGGAAAAATTTCGATCATATCTTTTGAATTCCAAAGTTATTGTTTATAGTGATCATGCCGCTTTGAGATATCTTATGACGAAGAAGGATGCTAAGCCGAGGCTTATTCGATGGATTCTTTTGCTTCAAGAGTTCGACATTGAGATTAAAGACAAGAAAGGAGTAGAGAATGTTGTAGCCGATCATTTGAGTAGACTTGTGCAAGAGGAGGATCGGCTACCCCTATTAGAGACCTTTCCGGATGAGCAACTTTTTCGACTTGAAGTACTTGAGCCTTGGTATGCCGACATTGCCAATTTTCTTGCCACAAACCGATTTCCCAAAGAGATGCCGAGCCACCAACAAAAGAGAATAAGGAAGCAAGCTCGACACTTCTTGTGGGATGATCCGTACTTATGGAGGCAATGTGGTGATCAAATTATTAGAAGATGTGTGCCGGAGAATGAGCATCGATCCATCCTTGCTTTTTGTCATAGTGAAGCTTGTGGTGGACACTTTGGACCAAAGAAGACGGCTTTGAAGGTACTTACGTGTGGATTCTTTTGGCCTACGATTTTTAGAGATGCATTCATGTTTTGCAAAGCATGTGATAGATGCCAAAGAATGGGGAACATTGGAGCTAGAGACCAAATGCCGCTCACGCCTATCATTGAGGTAGAAATTTTTGATTTATGGGGTATTGATTTCATGGGACCGTTTCCTTCAAGTAAGGGTTTTCTCTACATATTGCTTGCGGTTGATTATGTTTCAAAGTGGATCGAAGCAAGGGCTACACGCACCAATGATGCCAAGGTGGTAGCCGAGTTTCTCAAGACCAACATCTTTTCACGTTTTGGAGTTCCAAGGGTCTTGATTAGCGATGGAGGATCCCATTTTTGTAACCGCACTATTGAAGCCTTATTAAGGAAGTATGGAGTCACACATAAGGTATCTACACCTTATCACCCCCAAACGAGTGGCATGGCCGAGGTGAGTAATCGAGAGATCAAGCAAATTTTGGAGAAATCGGTTGGACCTTCAAGGAAGGATTGGAGTGATCGTCTCGATGATGCTTTGTGGGCTTATAGGACTGCATACAAGACACCGATTGGTATGTCCCCTTTTCGGTTAGTTTATGGCAAAGCATGTCACTTACCGGTTGAGCTAGAGCACAAGGCATGGTGGGCAATCAAGGCCTTCAACATGCACATTGATGATGCCGGTCTTCATAGAAAGCTTCAACTCAACGAACTTGAAGAAATCCGTAATGAAGCCTATGATGCCGCATGGATCTACAAGGAGAAGACTCGAGCCTACCATGATAAGATGATTCGAGGGAAAAAGTTTCAAGTTGGACAAAAAGTTCTCTTATTCAATGCAAGGCTTAAACTTTTTCCGGGTAAGCTTCGATCTCGTTGGTTTGGACCATTCATTGTTACTAAAGTTTTTCCTCATGGTGCCATCGAGATTCAAAGTGAAGTGTCGGGAGAGACATTCAAGGTTAATGGACATCGTTTGAAGACGTACTACGAGCCCTTTCTACACCCCACAATCGAGGAACTCAATGTGCAAGACAAGCCAAATGCCGATCCACCTACACCAACCGAGGCTATTCCATCACCACCACAACTTGAGGCCGAGCCACCTACATATACTGCTGCTGCAACCGTGCCACCACTACGTCAAGATGCTGCCAGACCTGCAATTGCCGGCAGCACCCACACAAGGCCGGATACGGACCTAGAAGCCAACAAGCCGGCCACGCCTCAACAAAATGCCGAGCAACCATCTTTCACCCCTGCTGCAAGAGAACTCCCTGCCGGACCTGCCATTGCCGGCAGGGTTGACACAAGGCCACAAGAGGCCGAATGCATGCCGGATACTCAACTTGAATCGGACACGATGACTAGGGCCGAGCCGGATACTATGCCCTTTACAAGCACCGAATCGGACACTTTATGCAACGATCTTCTCATTGAACTTCTTCTTGCCGATTTGGAATGCTTTGGAGCACGATGAACACATGCAAAACACGGTGAAAAGTCTAGGCTATGGACTATAAACACAACGCGCTACTTGGGAGGCAACCCATGTCGATCAAAGAAAAATGAAGGAGCCATCACCGAGAGTTTGCAATTTCTTAACCCTTCTCTTTTCCTTTGATTTGTGATGATATGTTGGAATATGTTAGTCGATTGCATGCTTAGGAAATTCGTTGATATTGTTTTGTGCTTACATTGAGGGCAATGTAATTTTCTAAGTGTGGGGTGGGATAACATATTCCGTTTTTGTTTTTGTTTTTATGTGCTTAGTTTAGAAAAGAAAAAGAAAAATTCAGAAAATTGTTCCACAAAAATAGAGTGTTTTAATTTGTTTGTTTCGAGTCTTAGGATGCCCCTAATATGTCAATGATGTTTTTCTCCTCTTTGCATACATAGATGATAGTTGTGCATACTTTTAAAATTGTGAGTTTCATGGATTATGTGCATTGGTAGGAGCATGTAGGACTTGTTGATTATGAAGCATGCATGTTTTAGCTAGTTTATTTCGATTATAACCTATGTGAGCTTTAGTGCCAATTTGCTTTCTTCTTGAGCGATAAAAAGATAAAATTCAATAGATTCGTAGGAAGCATGAAACCTCATAATTCTTTGACTACTCGATGACTATGTGCCATAGCTTTTTAATGAACTCTAGTATGCTAGAACTTACTCTTGTTGATTTTCGAAACGTTTATATCATAAAATACCTTGATTTTGAATGTGATTGAAAAGATCTTTTAGGTTTACCACTAAAGCCAAATAAAGCATGTGTCTATTTGTGCCCGTTGTGGGACACCTTAGTAAACCCCCTTTGAGCCTATGTTGAGCCTTTTCTTTCATCACCCTTAAACACTTTCCATGAGCTTAGTATAGTGATGCCTTTACCTTATGTGTTGGCAAAGCTTGATTTTTGAAGGCGTTTTCGCGTGTGTGATGAAGAAGAATAAGTGTGGGGTAGACTTAGCCATAAAAGTATATGAAAAATGTATGTATGCCGTGCCTTAGAAAAAGAAAAGAGAAAAGAAGAATGCTCGGACCAAAAGAAAGAAAAATGCCGAGAGAAAGAAAGAAAATATGAGAAATAAGGTACGGCATAGGCTTAAAAAATTTTGTGCATGGCTATTGTCTTGAGTATTGTTGTAATATTATGGGAAGAAAAGAATGAAGTATGGGTCCAACAAGATGAAATTTGACCCTTTCGGCGAGAAGACATAAGGAGATTCGAGCTTAATTTGCTAAAGCGCATGGTGACGTTTTGAGCCTCCTTATCCAAATATCGAATACCTCTTAGCCTAGCCCCATTACAACCTTATTATTGATCTTTTTCATGATTCTTAAGATGGTTAAACTTGATTTGTGGAGATTATCTCAAGAGTAAGCTTATGGCTTTGGTTCATTGGTGCATATAGTTGTCATATGAGGTTTTTCCATAAAAATTCACAAAGTGCTTTCGTTTCTTTGATATATGCAAGTCACTCTTTGTAATTCATTATCTTTCGCTTGCATATACTTATGAGTGAATTACCATGTTTCGAGTGAAAAGAAGAGAGTATGCCTAGTGAGGAGGATTGGATTAGCTTTAACATGCTTACATGCTTACCTTTTTGCTCCTATATGTTTATATTGATGTCACATGTTCATGAAACTTGGAATTCTCGTGGACAGCATTCTCATGCATTAACTTGAAAGCTATGTGTACATACGAGCCTGAGACAAATTGTTAGGGGCAATAGTTGTTTAGAGTCTAGTTTAATTTAGTTTGCTAAGGGACTAGCAAAGGATAAGTGTGGGGTAGTTGATAGGAGCACAATGTGCGACGATATTATATGCATATGCCCTCGTTTATGCTTTGTTTAACCCTTATTTGTCTAAGATTGAGACATAATATAGTTTAGTGTTAATTTGATAGAGTTTTGGTGAAAAATGGTTAAGAATCCGAAAAATGACTAAGTTTGAGAAATCTGGAAAATATTGCAAAATATGTCTTTTTCGTGATTTTGAGATGAATGAAACTGTGATCTATCCTTGTCCAAATTCTATGAAATTTGGCGTGCTTAATATTCATATGCTGAGGAATGTTGTGTTAAAATTTCAGATCAATCGGAGTTCGGGAAGTCACCCAAAAGTTGGCTGCAAAACGGCAGTCCGAGCATTTCAATCCAGGGACTTCCAGGATTTTCCTGGGACTTTGTCCCAACTTCAAAAAACTCATTCCCGTCAATTCACAAGGATTTTGATCAAACTGTTTTATGGGGAGATGGCAATTTGTGTCTATTTTATCTAAGATTTGAAATCGCATCAATTAGAGCATTGAAGAAAAAGTTATACTCGACTGAAGATGCAAAAGAGCTCATCCGCCAGCTCATCCGCCAAGTCTCATCGGCCGGATTTCATCCGCCAAGCTTCATCCGCCAGCAGCTTCACCAGTACTTGTCCGCTCGCCAACCATCCGCGCATGCCTGCATGCATGTTCGCGCGACCCGCCAGAAAGCCTCGCTTGCACCCGGTACTAGCAAAGTCTATACTCGCGAGCAGAGTGGAATTTCCGGTACTAACTTCAATTGGTGGCAAGCATGCCAAATCATTCCAAAGAGCTATGAAACGGCCAAGAAGAAATTATAAGTTGACCAAGCAAGGTTTCTTTGTTCGATACGGAAAGAAAAGCCTATGCCAACTTGGATTGGGAAACCTTATTTACTGAAGATTTCTTTGCCGATTTGAACAAGGAAAGGCTTCAAACTGCACAGACCTTTTCTCCTATATATAGAAGCCTGCTCCCATCATAAAGGGGGATATCATCTCAAGCTAAACAAAAGGCCGAAACTCTACCAAAATTCCCCAAACTTCCTAGACAAAAACCTAAACCCGAATCCATCCTCCACCACCAACCAAGTTTCTGCCGAAACTTGGAAAATTCCCTGCCGAGCCTCCTTAGCCGTGCAGCCTCATCCCTTCACCTACACAGCACCGGATCCACACCAAAAGAAGCTCTCAAGGTGTCTCAAAGTGTGATCCACTCCCCTTCTTCGGTTTAGTAATTTTTGTCTAGTTATGTTTGATTTTGTCTATGAAACATTCATGTATGTTTGGTGTTGGTTTATATGTCTATGTGTAAACCGATTTTGGTTTTATAAATTATATGTTAAAGACTTGTTTAAATCGATGCTTAGATTTATGTTTAGGTTTCGACAAGAACAATGATTTTGCATGCTAATTTGTAATATGTAACTTGTAAATTCGTATGTTAGATAATTAGGACAGTGGTATAAATGCATGTTTTAGGTTCAAAATTGGTTAGAAATCTAAGGAGTGGGACTTAAAAACCGAAACATTAGTATTGGCTTGTAGCATGTAAATCTAGATGTTAGGTTTCATCAAACCCGAGTAATAACAAATATGGCTAGATACTCAAAAGGTTGCTTTGATTTGTTTTGCTCACCTAGGGTATAATACTTTGGATTTCTTACATGTTAAAATAAGATGATTGACAACCTTGCTTGTTTTGCATGTCTCCAATTTAGATCATTGCGCACAATTGTTAAGTCTCAAAAGGATTAACATAACTTTAGGGCCCATAACCAAAAGTTCGGTCTTAAAACTTGAGAGGTCTTACAACGAAGTTGTAGTTGGAACTAATTTTGAATTTGAGCATGTTGATACTTGTTCCTTACTTTCTTGCATGTGAACTTATTCGTTAAAGAGTCTATGTGCTAAATGTTTTGTGAAAGATGATGATCACTTGTACATATTAGACCTAGGATTTATTTTCTGCTTTTATGTGCCGTGCCTAGTATTAGGGCAGCCATAGGGCTACCGAACCATTTTATACCCCCATATGTGTGTGACGATTTTGTATATATGTATATTTGTTTGTCTAACAATTTCATATCTTAGGTACCCTTAATCCCCGGCTAGAACGATCCCTACTTATTCTATACTACTAACGATTGTAGGGTTATTATTGCTTGATGCTCGCTTCGGCGACTCGTCACGCTGTCTTGAGAGCATAGCACTGGCTTGTCCGATGAGTAGCCTCATCATGATAGGAGCAGTACTTGCCCGTCTGCGCCGTTGTAAGTTTCCCCTTCGGGTGCCTTCTCTTGGGCGGTGGGGGGATGACGCTCCCGTTCTCAAGTAAAATATCCTCGTAGGAAGTGGTGAGAGCGGTGAAGACTTCTTGATCGGCCGGTGGTGCTGGCATGATCGCCAGGGGACGTTCTTGGCGGTACGGCACCGGCTTGTGCTCGCTCTGGGGCTTGTCAGGATAAGGCCTCTGCTGCCTTTGTGGCCAGTTTCTATTGGGCCGGCTCGGCCGGGCGGCGCGGCTCTCGGTTCGCTGACTGGGCTTGTCCTCTCGACTGGGCGGGGGGTTCTCTTCCCGGGGATGGTCTTCCTGTCGCTCATCCCGCTACCTCTTCAGCAGGTGGTGCCCATACGTCTCGTGATCGGCCTGAGCATGCTTGCCATCAACTCATCATACCCCTGCGAGAGTTCTACCCTGACGACGTAGGAAAACTTCCCTGGCCGGAGCCCCTGCTTAAACGCCATCTCGGCGATGCCCTTGTCCAGGTTTCGAACCCCGGTCGTTGCCGTCTGCCAACGGTTCACAAAGGTCCTCAGCTCCTCCCCAGGTGCTTGCATACAGTTGAAGAGAATGGTCGACGTCCGGGCTCCCTCGACCCGGAAGATGAAGCAGCCTACGAACCGGTCGGCTAACTGCTCGAATGCCTCGATCGAGTTCGCCGGAAGCTCGTAGAACCAACTGAGCGCCTCTCCAGACAGAGTCTCCTGGAAGATGTTGCAGCATACTGCATCGGAGTAGCCCTTGGCGCAGGTCTGGGACCGGAAACTGTCCAGATGCTGGTACGGGCAGCCGGACCCTGAATAGGTGAGCTTGAGGGACTTCTGGTTGCCAGACCTTCCCGACTCTATGACCCGGTGCGAGAAAGGGCTCATACGCTCATTAAACCGGGCGCCCTTCATCGGCCGCGCGGATCTTCTATCGCTGGCCTCCACTTGGGCCTTCAAGTCCGACACACTGTCGGCTAACATCTGCAATGCCCGTGCGGTAAGGGTCTCTACTTCATCCACAGACGAAGCGTGGAGCTGCCAGGAGGTCGGCGCGCTCTTCGACGGACCTGCGCCGCCCGGTGATCTTGCTCGCTCGGCATCACGGAGCTGACCGCCCGATGACTGCCCTGCCTCGTACTGCTGAGGTTGGACTGGCGGGGGTGCCGCTTGCGTCCTGTCCATAGCGTCGCTGCGCTGTTGTCCTCTCTCTAAGGCGGCTACCAGGGCAGCGTTCACTGATTCCATCTCTTCGTACCGGGCGTTGGACTTGGCTCTGTCCCTGTCGCCCTCCTCTCTTAGACGATTGACCTCCGCGGCCATTGCCCGTATCTTTCCCGCCATACCGCTCTGGTCGGGACTGTACGTAGTGTCCCGGTCACTGTCACAGAGCGGGCTCTCAGATCGGTCGCTCGGCTCATCCGAGAATGTCAAGGAGAAGCCCCGAAGCACTGGACTGTCTTCATCCTCTGCCGGGCCTTTCCCGCGCGAGCTGTCGTGGTGTCCTGGTCCCGGCATGCCGGACGGCCTACCACAGCTTCCTCCTTCCTGACCGTTGCCCTGGGCGCCCCGCGGCTCCCGCGTGACGTCCGGGGTGGAGGTGAGCGTTTGCACCGATGCAACACGCCCCTCCTCGATGGTACCTCTCTCTTGCCTTGCTTCCGAACTCTCGGCCATGGTTGATGCTTACACGGTTTCTTGTTCAAGGTTCCCACAGACGGCGCCAATTGTTTCTGCCTAAACCCGGGGGTCTGGTAGATACAGATGAATCCAACTAGATCTCCTGCAAACCTGCTTACTAAGGGGAATACCGGGCGGGCCGGCCTTCTCCTCTCCGATGCCTAAGTTAGTATAGTTGGAATATATATAACTTGAGCACGTATGTAAGCGGTGAGTGAGGTCAGTTACCTATTAATGAGGGTAGTTGGGGCCCTTATATAGGTGGCTGGGGGCGAGGGCTGGCCTCACCCTTCGATGTGGGACTGGTTCCCTTCAAAGGGCAGTTCTGGTGACCTCTTTGGCAGGCAGGCGCCCCCGGTCCCAGGGTCCCTGGCACCCGGATAGACTGCTGGACCCCGAGGCTGGGTGCTGGTGGTTCGGTCCTGGGCCTCGGGCCGGGCCCTGGTGCACTTGCTGCGGGTCTGTGGGCCTGGTGTAGCCCCTCTGCGGCTACTGTCAACAACCACCATCCATAATGTTTTGAGAACCTTACAACTGTGGCATGACAAAGGATAATTTTGTCCTGTAATAGTGAAATGTTTTAGTTTTATGTGGAAATATTGTAACTTTAATTAATAATTTACATATAGATATGCAGTACAATAGATAAAAGCTGATTATAGAGTGGGAATGAGATATGTATATCTTCATAGATGGGGTATAGAGTAGGGATCTCTGCAAATAGAATGTAGTAGTACCTTGTCAAATTGTGGATTTAACTTGTACAGATCCAATACAGTTTTGATCTCTGAGTTTGGTGTAGCTGTATTCAATTCTTTAATCACCTTTGTTTTGTCACCTGGCTTGGAAAATCTGTGTTTAAAAAACCAAAACGCAAATAAAGTAAACATGTCAATTGAAATAGAAATATTGATAAAGACTAATGATTTCAGTATGATAGATTGCCGTAGTTTGGTTTCTATATGTCATTGTTATTTGAAAATGTTAATTGTACTCACTCTCTACGGAATTCTTCTGCTTGTTGAACATCAGGATTAAAGATGATACATGTGTGATTGGTCCCTGTTGGAGTTATGTCATCTGCATGTCATGGAGAAAAGAATGTTTAGTTTAAGTTTGATGTCCAAAATATAAATTAGGTTCAGAGACATGTTCTTTGTTTGTGAAAAGGACTTGGGTTTCACTCAAGCATCTGTTGATGAAAGATCAAATCCTGAAACATACCTCCAATTTTGCTATCTCCCATAATCCTAAAACTCCAATTAAACCTAATGGCCAGAAAGCATATCGAATCCATATAAAAAAGAAACACATAATTCCAACCTCTAGTTTCATGTATGCCGGATAAAACCCAACCCTCAATTCGAAGGCAATGAAACTCAATCCCAATTCAGAGAAAAAACAAAACAGAACGCATGGTTTAAAAGAAAGAGAGATTTACACGATTACAGACAAAACAAAGCAAACGCAATCCCCAATTACAACACAAACAGCTCCTGCAATGGTTCAGAGCCTAAACAATCAAACTAACGCCCATTCAACCCAACCCTAATTCGCAAGCAAAACAATTAAAAAGTTCACAGCTAAACTTAATTTGAATTACAACCTTAATTCATATAAAAAAAAAAACTTTAATTCGAATTACAGCCCATAGCTAAACTTCTCATCTGTCTCCCATACCCACCTTTAATTTGTAATCTTAAGTCATGACCTCACCTTTAATCCCAGAACTGATTGACCGAAAATGCACCCAAAAACGACGGGTCTATTCCAAATCAGCAACCAAAACGTAATCAATTGTGCAGTCAATGGTTCAGAGCCTAAACAATCAAACTGATGCCCAATTAGCCCAATCCCAATTCGCAAGCAAAACAATTTAAAAATTCATGTTCAGGAAAAAAAGGCTTACGTGATTACAAATCGGCGGACGGGAACCAAGAACTTTTCCTTGCTCAGTAACCCAGCAACGGGATCGTACAGTGAAAGCCTCAAAACCCACAAAAAGAAACACAATCAGCCAAGAGATTCGAAATCGGTATTTTTGCGTTATCTCTTTTTTTTTTTTTTTTGGTCGAGTTCTGCGTTTTTTGAGATGAAAGAAAGAAAGCAAAAAAACTACAGATCAAATAAACCCGCAACCCGACCCATTTAAAACCCACAACCCAGCCCAACACCTGAACAGTGATTGAACAGTGCATATAAACAGTACTAAACCCTCAGGGCGAATGATATATAGTAAATATAGTACATATGTAACGTGAATTACTTTCCAATGCCAGGACTACAGAAATTGGCTAATCATTTTTAAGGATGGGAAAACTCTTGTCGATTCGTCTCGCGGTAGTTTTTCTGTTCTCATTGCAGACATTATTCAAAGAGGTTTAATAGGACTTGGGAGAAAGCAATTTGGGATTCTGCAGTCCAACGAATATATGGAGTTGGAGAATTATTGATAGAAGGCAATATTCAGCCATTCCCATCAGAACTAATGGAGGAAAGATTCCTAAACTCAGAAAATCCATGTGAAGGAGAATGTTTTCAAGGGATAAGATGTATAGAACCATCACAAGTTCAATCAGACATCCAATTCTAATACAAAACAAAACATGTGGAAAACGCAAGATATGTAATATCAGATGAAGAGTACCACATCTTTGGGTCTTCGAGTTTCGCACATTTTATTTTGTAGGCTTCCAAAGACATATAGCAACAATATATATCTACAGTTAATATACATGCATCATTGGTTTAAGTAATAAGTAAGAAGGTCACCCTCAAAATGCACAAATTAGTAAATGAGCCACCTCCTTTCCGGAGAAGAATTGAGAGATGATGTAGTATGCATTCCCAATGCCAAAAACTGAGACTGAAACCTGCTCATTAAGCTCAATTTTTTTCCACAGGAGGATGCAGCTTTACAACTTTATAAACTAGTCTTGACCCTGACTGAGTATTACAAGTAAGCTACTTCATTACCAGAAGTCTTTGCAGGAACAGGAACCATTCTTGAATTGATGGAAACGGTTTTGGTCTCTCACAACAATTCGACAATTATAAACTCCAGAAACCAGCTTGATAAATGAATGGCAATCACAGCAAATCCTTAAGTTTTTGACTATGTGAATAGGATGACCCTTGTTTGTGTTTATTAATCCAAATGCAAGGGCCATCTTCTCGCTGTGTAGTATAAGCGAGTCCTCTTTGCTTTCCTCTTCAATGTCCAAAAGAACTTGAGACAAATCTGGTTTGTATCCTTCTAATTTCAACCTAGAGACAACCTCCTCTATCTTGGTACGAACCTCAACATTGTATGTAACATTCATTTCCTTCCCTGCAAGGAATTCATGAACCTTCCCATTAACAAGGACTGAACTTGATCCTGGAATCTTTTGAACTCCCCTCTGTTTCATCATCAATCTAACCTTGCCCACATCATCCCATCTCCCAACTTTAGCATAAAGATTCGAGAGGAGAACGTAACAACTTGAGTCCTCTGGAGCCAAATCTAATGCCCTGAGGGCAGCACTTTCCCCAACCGTAACATTATCATGAATCGTGCAAGCGCTGAGAACTGCCTTCCAAACTATAGCATCTGCTTTTATGGGCATATTCTGTATAACATTAACCGCTTCGTCCAAGTGCCCTGCTCTTCCTAAAAGATCAATAATGCATCCATAATGTTGAATCTTAGGAACAAGTCCATACTTCTCCTGCATGAGTTTAAAACAGTATCTACCCTCATGAACTAGACCTCCATGGTTACAGGCGGTAAGAAGCCCTAAGAAAGTGATCTCATCAGGCTCAATTCCTTTCATTTTCATGTCAAGGAAAATGTCCAGAGCTTCATGACCTAGGCCATGCATTGCAAGGCCAGAGATCATGCAATTCCAGTCCCCAACTTTTCTATAATGACATACGTCTTCAAAGACACGGTAAGCATTCTCTATATGCCCACATTTAGCATACATATCTATAAGTGCTGATCCAATAAACCCTGAACTCAACCTAATCTTATTCATACGAATATAACTATGAACCCATTTTCCTTCCTCAGAGAACCCCAAGTCGGCAATGGCTGACAAAACACTAACAAGAGCCGGGGCATCAGGTCGAATGTTCTTACTCAACATTTCCCTAAACAAACCCAATGCTTCCTTCGGACGGTCATTCAACACATACCCTGACATCATTGACGTCCAAGTAACCACATCTTTATCATACATTGTCCTAAAAACCTCCTCAGCAACCTCACACTTCCCACTCTTCACATACCCATCAATCATTGCATTACAACAAACCAAGTCCCTCTCTGGAACCTCATTAAAAACCGCATTAGCCAACTCAATCTCCCCAACCCTCAAATAACCAGTAATCAGTGAATTCCAGGACCCTTGGTCCCTCATATGCATTGTATCAAACAGCCTCTGTGCCAATGCAATACAACCCAACCCCGAGTACATCCTAATCAATGCATTCGCTACATACGGATCAAACAGCATCCGGGTTTTCACTATCTGGCCATGAACTTGCCTCCCCTCCTCCAAAGCACGTGACCTGCCACACGCTTTGAGCAATGCAGGCAGCAAAAACTCAACCCCGTTCAAGTTTTTCAATGAAGAGAGCATTTGAGCATAGAAGAGTAAAGCTTCTAGTGGACTTGGGCTCTCAGACATTTGGTTTATGAGTGAGAAAAAGATGAAGGGATTGGGCTCTGGGATTCGATGGAAGACTGGTGTAGGCCGCCGTGGTGGGCGTAAGGGGAAATGAGTTTGGTTATGGTGGATGGGTGGTTGACGAGGTTTGATTTGATTATGTGGGCGTCAAGCTGGCGCAGTTCAATTATGGTTTTGCATTTCTCTAACAATGGGAGGGTTTGGGTGACAAGCATCATGGGAGAGACTGCGTAGGTTGTTGTCATCTGGACTTTGGAAGAACCGAACCTTCCCGCTCTACACAAGTAAACCATGTCCCTGTCTTTACGAATTCCTTTTTTTTTTTTTTTTGGGAGAAAATACGGTTTCCTTTCTTCTATCCTTGGGAACTTAGAAATTCCATCTAGTCTTAGTAGTCTAATCTGCCTATAAGTCGAATATTGTGACTTCGTGAAAAATTAATTATAATATTTGAGTTGTTTATTTAATAAAAAAAATTAGTGAAATAAATCAGATTTTTTTTTAATTAATATGTTCAAATTTTCACGTTTATATATATATATATATATATATATATATAAAATTTAACAATTTTGGTGGTTTTAGTTGATCTCTAAATATGTCTCATTCGGATTTCGAAAAAAAATATATATATGTCTCATTCGTGTTATAAAAAAAAAAATTTCTAGTGGACGTGTCTAATGATATTTGATCTTCCTTTTTGTCTAGTGTCGAGCACATTCGTCATCGATCTAGTTAGTTGTGCTTCTCAATCGACGTTTTTTGTATGGACTGCTGAGATTTCATAATCGGTGGGTGTAATGAGAAATAGGCGGCGGTTGTTAGGAGAGGCCAAACAACTACATTGTAGCATGGCTTGGTTCGGATTAAGGGAAGGTTTTATAATGGTCTAAATGGCAGAATTAACGTAGTCCTGATGGCAAACCTGGGTTGTGCATGTTAGACCAGATATAGGCAAGAGCGGACACACATAGGGACCAGCGGGGGTTAGTGCCCCCACTTAGTTTTTGACATTTAGTATTTTTAAAAAAAAAAATTTGATTGTTATGATATAATTAAATAGAGAAATAGAGGAAAATATAGAAAGACCTCTAGACGTAGTCACTGTTAGAGTTATAGCCTAATGAAATCTACATAAAAATATATTCATATATGCGTGTATATTAGACTAACTGATAATATATGCAAAATATATTATACAAGTATTTGTTCAATAGTCTCCTTGAGTTGTCGTCTTTATATTAATCTCATAGTCTAACTGGTTAATCATACTACCACTCTTGCTGTTCTGAGTCGTCCAATCAACCTCCCACTTTCCGATTCTCTAAAAACTTCAAGAACTGGTATCGTATTATTTATACCATTTTTTATGACAGATTTCAACACGTACACATATTTTAAACAAAATAAAAAATTATATTAAAATAAAAAATTGCGCTTCACGATAGAACTCTTTAGTCGAGCACTCTCAAGATATGGAGTCGTGGTAAAGTGATCTTGTGGGCGGTGCAGATCCGACAAATCTGCCAACATGGGGCAGTGGCGGCCGCAGTGAAGTTGGACCAAACCTTGGTTAAATGCAGTGGTTTCTCCTATTTCCATGGTTAAAGGTTGGGCCTGGAGTAGTTATTTATTTTCTGTTTTTAGTTTTATTAATTTTAGTTGGTTGATTTTGTATCTCATTAATAAGTTCTGCCTAGATATTGGGTATGTTTGGTGCAGCTGGGCTTTATAGAAAAACTGGCTTCTGTTTTTTTTTTTTTAAATAAGCGACTGAAAAGCAAAGTGGCTGAGTGTTTGGTAACCTGGATTTTTTTAGGTACTTTTGGTGGAAAAGACATTGGCAAAGTGTTTGGTAAACTGAAAGTTGGCTTGTGCTTTTTGTCTGTAAATGACTAATTTAGACATGAAAGAATATTTAACTTTAATTAAATGGTAATACCTATTAATTTTTAATTTTATGGCTAATTAAATCTTTATTTATACTTAAATGAAATTTTTTCTAAATATAATTAATTACAAATCATTATGGTGAAATTGTAGAAGGAAAAAAAAATTGTGTGTCTTCGTCAGTGTAACTGACGAGAATTAAGTAGCTAGATTCAATTTTTATCGGCTACATCTCTCTAACTGTTAGTTTATGTTTTAAACCAGCCATCTGATAGTACTGACAGTGTCGGGGATCTCGCTGTTCTCCTCTAGACGTAGCTAATATTTTGTTAGTGAACCACGTAAATCTGTGTTTTTTCTTACATTCGTTACAATACTAACGTCGCAAAAAAAAAAAAAAAAACAGAAATTCTCTTTTGCTGACAACATTTTGTCGGTAAAGAGGCCTTATCTAGAAACTCTTTTTCCCGACAACCTCCTCGCTGGTAAAAGAAAGGCCAAGAATTCTGCCGACGAAAATTTGTCGGCAGAGAATGCACCCAGAAATTTACTCTGGACACCCTTCCTCCGATCTCTGATCGACGCCGCCCTAAAGCCGGCGATCCCAGCAGTATCGACGGAGTTCAAGGCGTCGACGAACCACTGCCTCTCGGACTTGGACTCGTTGGAGCCGCAGCTCGTCGGAGCGGGCGAATTGACCGGAAAAAGAAAGAGGCGAGTCGGAGATGAGAGTGTCGAGGTCTTCGTCGGTGAGCGTCGATCATCATGGGGAGAGGGATGAGAGCTTGGAGATGAAGGCGGAGAGAAGCAGAAGGCGAGAGAGAGGAGGCGATGGTGATAGTGAGAGAGGAGGCGATGGCGAAGCAGGAGGTTAGGGGTAATATATGGTATTTCGGAAAAATTCATTTAACTACAGTCTCCGCTACAGTGTCCGCTACAGTACCGAAGCAGAAGCTGGCTTTCTGAAGCTGGGGTTCCCTTACTTATGCTTTTCAAGGAAAAAAGCCAGAACTTTTTTTAAAAGCTGGCTGGAGGAGAGTTTACCAAACACATTTCTGGCCATTGCTTATAAGCAGGGGAGCTAAAAAGCCCCCCCAAACGCACCCATTATATGAAAGAATGGCTAGCTGGGTTGAATGTCTAGATGTGCATTATAATTGTCTTGTCTGGCCTAGTGAAGAGACGATTAAAATGGTTTACCTCTTAGGCCAAAAAAAAAAAAACTTAGTCATCTTCCTCTCCTTACTCTCTACATATGCCCAGGATAAAACGTAGTGTCAGTATTCTCCTCCTAACTACATTGAATGTCTGCAGAAGCCAATATCGATCTTCTCCTCCTAACTCTCCATCGATGCCGAACCAGCATCAGCAGCTTTGAGCTTCTTGTTCAACTCTAGGTCGGCGACATCTTCGTTACGTTTTTTCATCGAAAAACCTAGCAGTCTTGGTATTTTTCATAAACAGTGGTGAGTGCATGGTATATATTTCACCTTGTCAACCCATATATATCATCTTCCCTTTAGGTGTAGACGAGCCACCTCCAAATCCATCCTTGCCCTTTTTTTTCTTTTTTTTTAGAAGCTATTCAATTTGATATGAAATAGTCACCAAACAGTGTTGAACTTTACCAGAATGTCCATACAAATCAATATTTACCGATTAATAAGACTACAACCTGTCTATATGCATATCAATTTATTTGCCTACAAAATGCATGTCTTAGCTACCTATTTGTCATTTCAGTTACCTCCTCAAGAATGATCTATGAACCTTCGTGTGGATTGAAGATTCTCAACATGATGATACTCGTATAATTAGTTGCTTCCAAATCCAAATCTTATAGCATACTGATAAAAATAGGCATGAAAAATCTCAAATTAGCTGCACCATGCATTTCATCCGGAGCCTAGCTAGGTGCTAGTGCTGGTGCTGGTGCTGGTGCATGTGTTCGCCGTCGTTTTTGTCAGCTTATTTTTCTGCTTCTCTGCTTTTGTTAAATTTCTCCATTTATCCTTGGAGTCGATATTGGTCATCCCCTTAAAGTACTTGTTCAAACTTTCATCCTTTAAGTAGTCTGCCCAACATTTCTTGTGTGTTTCGTATGCCTGCCTAAATGTATCTTCCTCCTCTTCGCTCCACCTCCGTGGAGCCCTCCTTTTCTTCAAACCCTTCTCTCAGGAGGTGTTGGATTTGGTATTTGAGTTATTGAAACCTCCCCATCATCCAAGGTACATAAGACTTTGAAGTCTTCAACAAACCGTTGCATCACTGACCCGGTCTTTGACACCTCCCCTTCTGGAGTTTTGGTCTGATCCTCCTCCGGGATCAGAGATAGAGAAAGGAGGCTTTCGTTTGCGATCACAACCTCCTCTATCGGGATCATCGTCATGGCGAAATTAAGAGGCTGAGCCTCATCCACAATGTTTGATTTAGCAGCCTAAGGTGAAGACTTCGGCAGCAGCGGAGGCCTTCCCCTTGCCATCAAAAGATCGACCTTCCTTGACCCTAAGAGTTGGACCTTCCTCAGTGCCCCCGGTGTCGCTTACACCTGAAGTGTTTGGGATTTCGAAGGAGTTTCCTATAATATAATCATAGAGAGAGAGAGAGAAGAGAGAGAGAGATTTTCATCCTTGCCCTGCTTGATAACCGTGGTAATAACATTTACCTTATCCTCTTTACTCTCCACGGATGTTGTAACAAGGAAGACTTACTCAGCTCTCAAACATTTTTTGCTACTGATGTGGATCAATATGCTCATAAAACCAAGATTTGTGAGGAAACTGTAAACAATGAAGATACAATCATCTCATAAATATCTTTTGCTACTGATGTGGACCAAGTTGTTGAATCCAGAGCAACTGCAATGGACGATAAGAATGAGGGCATTCTTCTTACTGAGAAGCCTCTAGTGCTACTGGAGCAATTTGCCTCAGGGTATGCCTTTCCCCAAGATTGATAAGATTGTTGACTTCTTTGTTCTTAAAGTCAATCACTGGTTCAAACAGACAAATAAAGAGATTGATTTATCTTATACGATGGATTAACAATGTGCGA
This sequence comes from Potentilla sterilis, assembly GCA_963682095.1. Classification (NCBI taxonomy): domain Eukaryota; kingdom Viridiplantae; phylum Streptophyta; class Magnoliopsida; order Rosales; family Rosaceae; genus Potentilla; species Potentilla sterilis. Next base: position 33,230,063 of record OY821759.1, on the reverse strand, counting down.
CATATTTCTACTGCGCTACTTCCTCTCCCTAACTCTATTTTCCGGTACTTGTTTGTCAATGTACTTGCAAAGGTTCATTATTGGCAAAAGCTTACTCTAGAATCAGTTAAGATGTCATTTCCTTTCTGAAGGAATATACAAAAGCGCTTGAAAAGAGCTGGAAAGCTTTGGTTACTCATGAAGATGGTCAGTCGGCAAAGAGACTGTGAATGCCGCAAACATTTGGTAAATACACTAGATTTTTCATATTTGATCTAGTTATGGATGTAAATTATATTGACAATGTTGCAAACCGTTGGTATAAAAATTTGTGAATCTAAGAGTTAGAGAATCGACAATATCATCTCATTATTTGATTTCAAGCCATCAATTATTTTTAAGGCGTCGTAATCTAAGAACCCGAAAAGTCTAGAAAAAAAAAAAAAAAAAAAAAAAAAACTCAAATAGGGCCGCATCTGAATATGTGAAGACTCCAACCAATAGAGGGACCGACCCAAAAATCTAGTTTGGGTCTTGTTTTCTCAGGGACGTCCGAAAGTCTGGCACGGCCTGATATTCTAAAATAGTGCCATTTATAATTAATATATTTGTTCATATTAATTTATTAACCTTAAAAACACCTGAAAATCTTAGAAAGTAGAAACCCTACCCAGACCTCTCCGGCTCTCTCAATGTCTCATCCCTCTCATTCCTAATTAACTTAATTTGTTCATCATCTCATCTGGTTAATTGTTATTCACCTAGTATCATTCATCTTGTTAATATCTTGTTCTTTAGATAATTGCTTCTTGTTTGATTACTTTGAGTCTTCGATTACTTCGAGTTCTCGATTACTTCCTCAAAACTCATCCAACAATAATATGAAATAAAATCTAGTAAAAGGAAAAGTTAAGGCGTTGTTCGATAACGTTTTCAAAAGTAATTTTTTAAAATGAATTTTGAAAATGAAAAGAACAAAAACTCATACGGTACTACCATATAAAAATCTAAATAACTATGAGAACTTATTCGATCAGAGTATATTTAAAATCACACTTTTTCAAATAATTTATTAAAACACTCAAAAGCGTACATGACGATAACAATATTTGTTCAAATCATTCTTTAAAGGAGGACAAGTAATTAATTTTAAATAAATTTGGATGGAGTTTTGTGATTAAAACATATATAACACCTTATTAGTTGGCTAAGTTGTGACAATATTGGTACAACGATGATCTATATTTCATGCTTATCGTAATTTAACATTATGCATGTCACTTTTTGTCATATCATTATAACTGCTTTTCAATATCAAATTAGATTATCTTATAACTGTGTTTAACAAATTTAAAATTTTGAGAGCATCTCCAAGAGAGATGGTTAAATTTATATTTAAATTTAGCTAAATGTTAAATTTAGCAATCTCTTTCAAGAGCTCTTATTATCCAACAGATGTCGCTAAATAAATTGTTAGAACGTTAAACATGAAAAGTGGAAAGTTAGAAACTCAAAAGAAATAAAAATTGAACGTTAGAAAATTAACTTGGGGGTGTATTGTATTGGGATTTGTATGAATATTTTGTAATTCACAGACTTTTTCAAAAAACTATTTAAATGTTCACAGATTTCTATTGATTCTTATCAACTTTTACACAGACTCCGTACTGATTTATTAAAATCTACAAACTTTGTTATGAACGACTTGTACAGATTCTCAATAACAAACAAAAAATTAAAATGAAAAATAAAATTCATTTGAGTTGATGTAGGGTGATGCTCCAATCTGCTACGCATAATCGATTCAATATCTAAAAGGGAAAGCAAAACTTCTAGTTACGAAATAATTAAGCGTCCGTCCCCATATAAGATGTTAATCATGACAGCCTTATAGACCGACTACAGATACGTAGTTTGATTATATTCATTTGATCAAGGAAAATACTTGTGTCCATACCAGTATGTACGTGTGCGTCCATACTTTCTCTAATTTGCATATTTTGGGCAATGTTATCAACGATTTTAACTGTTCAAAAGTTGAATTAATCAATGAAGATCATCTTTGTAAAAATTCGGAATAAACCAAAATCGTTGGCTCATTCAATTGTATTAAACAAATGTACGGCTGATCATGAGACTCTCAACTTTCACTACAACTGTTCATTTGTTTGATGCAATCAAATACAATCGAATGAGCAAACGATTTTGGTTTATTCCGAATTTTTACTGAGATGATCTTTGTTGATTAATTCAACTTTTGAACGGTTAAAATCGTTGATAACGTTGCTCAAGATATGCAAATTAGATATAATAGAAAAAATAAGAGAAAAGAAAAACAGGAAATACAGATGATATGTTAAAAAATAAAGAGATGATGGAGGATTAACCTCTTCATAGGCAGAAAAAGTCTGTTGTGGACTTTTCAAAATCTTTGGTCTGGAGATTGGAAAAATATTGGAGTTTTGTGTGTATAATTTACACTACAAAGTCCATGATTATCCATGAATTACTAATTCCATAAGTATGAATGAAATTTTTTAATACCCTCAAAATTCTATTCATTTTTAAAAATCCTAATTGAATACCCTAGACTTTATAGATTTCATAAAAACTTTTTAAAATCCTTATTGAATACACCCAGACTTTTATGGATTATCAAAAGTTTGTATTGAATACACCTAGACTTTTAAACTTCATTGATTTACTTAAAACATCTACTAATTCCATATGCAATACACCCCCCTTAATGTCAATTCAATTTATCATCTAACAAATTTATCAATCCTTCACCAATTCTGTTGGTGCTCAACTTTTTCTATAAAATTGATAATTTCGAAGAAAAAAAATTAAATCATAAACTTTGTTTAAGATCTTAATTAACATATTATGAATTTGACCAATAATGATTTTATTATGTCTTTATGCTCATACTAGTGCTTGAATTCAAATATCATTCATATATACGTCTCCAATTTTATTTTTTTTTAAATAAAGTCTAGTTCATCAAGAAATCTGACAAACCAAATTTTCAGGTTTTTTGTAGTAACCCCGATTTTTATAAATCAATTTCTTGTAAATCTCTCGAGATTATTGAAAAGGTGATTTACGGAAATTCGTATTTCATACGCTATTAATTCGTTGTTGCGCGACGTTGGAAGGGATTCCGAAAGTTAAGAATCGAAATAAAACGTTTAAGTTTCAATGGGTCAAAAGTTGACTTTTTGATCCGTCGTGATTTTCGAAAATTTTCCTTCACAAAAGTCATAGAGCTCGACGATACGAGTTCGTAGACACGTAGCACGCGTGAAACGAACGTCGTATGAAGAAGTTACGACGTGTTGAAGATATTTCCAAAATCAAAAATTACTATAAAAAGTAAATTATCTCGGTAAAAGTCAAAAGTTTCCAATTCGGTGAATTTTTCCAAAATGTCAGATTTTTACTGTTCATTTTCTTTCTCCCTGGCGCCGGTCTTCTCCTCCTCCGATCTCCGCCGTCCGGCCACCACAGCTCGCGCGCCACCCCTCAAACTGCTCGTCTCTTCCTCCTCTTCCATTGGAGCCAAGGATTGGCTGGAAACCGCCGCCTGTGCACGGCGTGGCGAGGCCCGCAAGCCACTGTCACCATTCTTGGCGGAGCTGCAGCCGCACCAGGAGTCGCCGGAGCTCGAGTCACCCATCGATCGACTCCTCTCCTCCTTGCGCACCTCTCTATGTAGGTGGATCACGCCGAATCGAGCGGAATCGATTGGATCAAAATCGAGCCAATCCGATCTCCACAATTCATTTCCAGTAGCCGACCCGACCAGATTCGACCCGACCCGTGTTGATCGACCTGACCCGCATTGACCCGATCCGACCCGGGTTGACCCGACTCGGTATTGTAGCGGTCCGACCCGATCCAAACCGTTCTCCTTCCATTTTCGACCCGCGAACCCGAAACATATATTTACCTTTATGGTAAATTAAGGTGAGTAAACCTTACGGTGTTCGTATTTAATACGAGTTAATTATAGTATATGGATCGTTATATATAAAATTATTTTATGGAAATGATATTTGTTTTAAATTGAATGAACTTGATCGACTATGGTTCATTGGTAAGTAAAATGAATTTATTATAAAAATGATTTTTGAAGAATTTTACAATCAATGACTATAGTTGTTATTAGTGGATTATTTCTGAGTGAATGTCTATGTATATATATATATATATATATATATATATATATATATATATATATTTACGTGATATATATTGTAACAGCCCAGCCCATACACTTGAGATATTGTCCGCTTTGGGCACTCTCCTCTCTGGCCCTCACGGTTTTGTCTCTAGGAGCTCACGAGCAAATTCCCAGTAGGCCACCCATCTTGGCATTGCTCTGAACTCAGCAAGTTTAACTTCGGAGTTCCTATCCCCTCCGAAGCCATTGAGCCCCCAAAATGCGTCTCTATGTATTGAGCTAACTCTGCACATATAAGCAAAACATCCACTCTTCCCCGGCGATGTGGGATGCGTGGCCTGCCTACCTGCTAGCTTTCCCTAGCCAGGTCAGGTCAGAGTCATCACATATATATTGAGAGTGTGCATTTTGGTGAACTTATTTTGATATAAAATTGCCATAATTGAATTTGTGTGAGTTGTGTGTTGTGAGGAGGGGTTGGTTTGGAAACCGACCGCCAATGTAAGATCCTCCTGTGTGGAGAAAGGGATCTTACATGTGTGGCGGATACGATCCCTCCTGTGTGGCGAAAGGGGATCGTTTGACAATTATATCGGGAACCAAGCCTTTGGCCGGGTGATTGGTTACTATCAGTTAGAGCTCTAGTCTGTCTGCCATTTTGAGAGTTGGGAGGGAAATGACAGTGATCATTTACCCCGAGTTTTATTCTTTTAGTCGTTATGGGAATGTGATTTCCACTTTGCAAGGCATGAGGGGTAACCGTGTGGGGTTACATGGGTTTCATGCGTGTATGTTTTTAAAATGAAATGATTTGTGTTTTTCCTATGTTTTTAAAAGAGATGGGTTTTAAAAGAAAGCACTACCAGAAAAAAAGCCCTTTAACAGACGAAAAAAAAAAAAATGGCCGACGACATACTATTTTCGTCGGCTATTCCCAAGAATGGCCGACGATTTTTTTCTTTCGTCGCTAAAAATAAAAAATCGTCAGCTATTCCACAAGAATGGCCGACGATTTTTTTCTTTCGTCCCTAAAAAAGATTTTTTCGTTGGCTATTACCCCTAGAATGACCGACGATCTAACATTTTCGTCTCCTGTTCTCTTAAAGTATAGCCGACGAAAACTTTTGAAAGTTTGGCCGACGAAATTGGCATTTTTCGTCGGCTATGATAAAAAAAAAAAAAAAAAAAAAAAAAAAAACAGCTTCCATTTTCTATCACTATCGACAAACTAATGCTTCGTCCTTCATATGCAAATGTGTCGTGAAATAAGATATGACCGAAATAATGAAATACGTCTACGGTTGAAAAATGACAAGATTTCGACAAAATCTGTGTGCCGAATGTTGCGGTTAACTGTTTTTTACTTCCGTTTTCCTATGGGTAGCCTGACGGTCGGTAAATATTTTGAGAAAAATTTTTATACGATTAGTTGCGTCTCATCAATTTGAAAACTATTATCTGTTGAAGGTCAGGACAAAAAAACGTCATTTACACAGGCCAATTTCCATTTCTAAGCGTTTAAAAGGGTTGACTCACCCGGTTGACCGTTCCCCGATCGAGCCTTTAACGTTGTCAGATGTAGTTGGATTTTTTTTTCATACATGTATTTAATCTTAACGGTGATATCTGACGGTTGGAATAGATTTTTCAAACTTTTAGATTCAAAATAGAAACATATGCACTAATGTTCCTTAACTTGTTTACTAAGTGTTTAAGTGAATGTATAGTTTTCAAATAGTTACTATACGTACACTCTTCAAATGCAAATGTGTCGTGAAAATAAGATATGACCGAAATAATGAAATAACGTCTACGGTTGAAAAAATGACAAGATTCTGATAAAATCTGTGTGCTGAATGTTGCGGTTAAACTGTTTTTTTACTTCTGTTTTCCTATGGGTAGCCTCAACGGTCAGTAAA
>OY821759.1:32942107-33223779 GCA_963682095.1 Potentilla sterilis | reverse complement strand
CCTCCTCCTCCGATCCGGTATTTTTTTTTTCAATTTAATTTAATTTTATAAATTTGTTAATATTTAATTTTAATTATATAAATTGTTATATATTTGTTAATAAATTTAATTTTAACAAATTGTTATATATTTGTTATATATTTTATTTTAATTATATAAATTGTTATATAATAAATTGTTATATATTTGTTATATATTTAATTTTAATTATATAAATTGTTATATATTTGTTAATAAATTTAATTGTTATATATTTGTTATTATTTAGGTATATAAATTGTTATATATTTAATTTTAATTATATAAATTGTTATATAAATTGTTAAATTAATTATATATATAAATTGGTAGTCTAATTATATATATATATATATATATGTTAATATTGAAATATAGTTATATTTGTATAAAAATAGTTATATTTAGGTTAATGGTTAGTATTATTTAAAATTAGTTAAATTGTTATATATAAATTTGTTAGTATGTTTTGAAATATGTTAGTATTATTGGTTATTATATTAATTAGAATTTGTTATAAAATGTAATATAATTTAATATTAATTAATGTATTAATGCCTCAAGCTGCAGATGGCCGATGCATTCAGACAGTTGTTCGGGGGCCGTCGTTCCAGATCTAGGGGTTCTGCAAATTCCGCCGGTTCGGCAGACTCTGACAGGACCCATAGCCAGACTGAGAGGACCACCAGCCAGCCGCGGATGAGTGTAGATTCATCCCAGCCGCGGAGGACTGTGGATTCATCCCAGCCGCGGAGGAGTGTGAGTTCTCGGCACCAGACCCTTCTCCAGGCGGGGCGGCCGTCGAGCAGTTCACTTCCGCCTGTCGGGCCAGATGCTCCGAGGTTCAGTCGGCAGCTATTTCAGGACGAGATAGCTGCAGGCGTTCCTCAGGTTCGTATGCCTGAGGTTCATCGGGAGCCGATGAAGAGTCCGACGACGTCTGCTGCTGACTCGACTGAGGGTCCTACTCTCCCAAATCAGCTCTACCTCCCGTACAACATTCCTGCGATACCGGAGGTCGACTATCGTGGTGTGCCCATATGGCCTGATATGCCTCAGTACGTGAGTGCGGCGGAGGCATACCAGCAGCAGCCATTTGAGAACCCTGACCTCCTGATTTCAGCGTGGACAAAAGGAAAGTCGACAGACGGGTCATCGAGTTCAGGTAACATTCGATTTTATTAATTAAATGTTTTATTAAAATTAACGCACTAATATTTAATTTTATTAACCAATCCTCGTTTATGTGATAGGGACAGCCGCTACCAGTTCAACAAGAAATACGAGAGGTGTCATATGTTTTGACACGCTCAGGAGAACTGTTGATCTGAGGTTGAGGATCCAGATCAACGAACCTCCTAATCAGGAGGTTCAGGGGGAAAAAAAAACGCGACTACTCGGGTTACGTGGGGGCACTGATTAGGAACAGAGTCCCTATGTTGTGGACACGGTGGGCTGATGTGCCGAAGAGATAAAGAGGGAGGTGAACAACGCCGCGTCGGTGAGTAATTTAAAAAATTTAATTTATTTATCGTAATATTTAATAATTTTCGGTATTATTACAATTGTAAAACTAATAAAATATTATCTTTCAGATATTGTTCGAGATTGCCGAACACAAGCGGGATTGGGCGGACTCCCTGCAGAACTTGAGGTACGTTGGGGATTCCTCATCTTATAATTTGAAATATTTTATGATATTAATAATATTTCTAATGCACTTTTGTTTTTTTCGTAGGTTCAAAGAGTGGAAGAACGAGCTCCGTTCCCACTATAACGAATACGACAACCGTGGTCGTATGGGTACTCCCAGAGAGTTCATGTTCAGGGAGTACGAGTGGCGTTGCTTGAAGACAGTAGACTTCAACAACCCAGTTATGCAGGTAAATACTAAACTTCACTACAAATGTTTATTTTGTTAAAATTTTAATTATTAGTTTAATTATTTTATAATTATTACACTAATATTTGTTTATACATTTTTCTAATATTTTTTTTTTTTTTTAAGGAACGTTCTCGGATAAACTCTGCGAACCGCCGCCGTAACATAACCCCCTATCATGGTGGTTCTAGGCCGTTTGCACAATATCAGGAGGAGGCGCTTAGAGATCATCCTGATAGCAACCCGTACGTGGAGACGTTCAAGATCGCTTATCCACAAGCGACAAAACAGCTCGTAAGTCGTTCATTACGATTTTAAAATTTTAATTATTAATTTTACTTAATTATATATTTGTTAGAATATTAATTTTTTTTTCCCGTCCAATTAGGAGAGGGTGAACCGGGCCGAAGAAGATGTGTTCCAGCAAGTAGTTCGGGAGACACAACCGAACATTTCAGAGGCAGATCTGGAAGAAGCCATGCGTCAGGTCGACCGGTCCAATGTCCAAACGGCAGCGAGGATGTTCGACGCAGCATTCCCAAACCGCTCAAACAACTACTACTGCCGGAGTTTGAGAAGTTCTGGACTAGGGCTCCTGAAGACCACTAAGGGAGGTCAAAAGAAGGGAGGCGGGGAGAGCCAACAGGTGAGGGGGGAAGTGCGGAGATTGGCAGAAGAAAATGCAAGGTTGGTGGCCGAGTTCCAGAGATCACAGGAGGAACAACGCAGATCACAGGAGCAACACCGCAGAACACAGCAGTATTATTTAGATCTGTCCAGTTGGCATGCTAAATACGAGAGAATTCGGCGACACAACTACGCCGGCCAACAAAACTGGTGGTATGATATGTTCGGCGCACAACAACAAAACCTTGAACCCCAGCCCCCGTTTCAGCCGTTACTTGAACCTCCAATGCCTCAACCTCCCGAGTTCGGTCAGCAGGATGACGAGCATGATGGAGAGCAGGATGCTGGGGATGACGTGGTGGACTTTAGTAGTTTAGGTGATGATTAGGGTTATATTTTATGTATATTGGAACAAATTAAATAATAAATCATTTAGACGTGTTTCTTGTAGGTGCAAATGCATGGACTGTCTTTGTGATTTGCAGGTTGCTTGGAATGGTAATTTAGAAAATAATTTAAATTTTTTTCACCAAATGTAAGAATAGCCGACGATTTTGGCATTATTTCGTCCGCTATAAGAACTATAGCCGACGATTTTTACCAATATTCGTCGGCTATAAGTCTTATAGCCGACGAAAATGACATTATTTCGTCGGCTATAACTAATTAATGCCTATTAAAATATTAATATATTTCGACGAAATAACCGACGAAATAGATGAAATCGTCGGCTATATTTCAGAACAAATAGCCGACGAATTTCGTCGGCTATAGTTTACGATATCGTCGGCCATACTCGAAAATACCCGACGAATTTCGTCGGATATTTTGCCAAGGTTTGGTCGACGAAATGATGTTTCGTCGGTAAAGTCGTCGGCCATACTCGCATATAGCCGACGATTTCGTTATTTTCGTCGGCCATTGGTATTACCGACGGCGTTTTTCCGACGAATTATAGCCGACGAAAATTTCGTCGGCAGAAGGTATAGCCGACGAAATTTTTGCATAATCGACGAAAAAAATTTCGTCGGCTATTCTATCCGATCTGGTAGTGATCACCCAAATCCGAAACCCCAAAACCCTAGAAATTCTAATTCCAATTTGTCCTTACCTCTTCCAAATTGGATACAATCCTTTAGAGGTTTTGTCACACGTCCCTCAAGGTTCAAGATGATGTACAAATTGCACCCTTTCGTGGCCGGAAAATGGAGCTCCGATCGTCCAAGGCCATACTTAAAGTGGCCGGCTGCGTCCTCCTCGGGCCACGACACGGGCTGTGGCTGAGATAGGGAGATAGAGGAGGAAGAGACGAACTCGATGCTGCTTCTTCCCGATCGTCACCGGACGGCGAAGACGCGTGGAGGCGGCGCGATGTCGGTGGGTCGCGGGTCGGGGAAAAGAGAGAAAAAGAAAGGGAGAAAAGAAAAAGGAAAGGAAAAGAAAAATTTCTGTTTTCAGAAATTCCTTTTCCGACTATTTGTAGTCGACCAAATTTAGAAAGTTACGGTTTGCACATCGTAACTTTTTAATCCGAACTCCGAATTTAGTGTGCTACGTGTCCACGAACTCGTTTTAACGTGTTCTATCCCAACGTAGCAAGAAAATTCTCGATAGACTCAAATTTTAAAAAGTCAACTTTTAGGAATTTCATAACTGTAAAACAATTCCCGGGAACGTAAAAATAAAATAAAATTACTGAGAAGTTAAACACGATTCGAGACGTATCAATTCTGTAACAGCCCAACTCATACACTTAGGATATTGTCCGTTTTGGGCCCCGCCTTCACGATTTTGTCTTTAGGAGCTCTAGAACAATTTCCCAATAGGTCACCCATCCTGCTATTGCTCTTGACTCAGCAAGCTTAACTTCGGAGTTCCCATCCCCTCTGAAGCCATTGAGCCGCCAAAACGGGTCCTTATGTATTAAGCTACCTCTGCACATATAAGCACAGCATCCATTCTTCTCCGGCCGATGTGGGATGTGTGGCCTACCTACCTGCTAGCTACCCTAGCCAGGTCATGTCAAGTCATCAGAATCCACCCCCCTTAGGGTCCGACGTCCGCGCCGGCACACTTCCGGCCGGGGACAGACTCTGATACCACTGTAAGAGCCAAACCCATACACTTAGGATATTGTCCGCTTACGGTTTTGTCTTTAGGAGCTCCAGAGAAATTTCCTAGTAGGTCACCCATCCTGGTATTGCTCTGGACTCAACAAGCTTAACTTCGGAGTTCCCATCCCCTCCGAAGCCGTTGAGCCCCCAAAACGCGTTCTTATGTATTGAGCTACCTCTGCACTTATAAGCACAGCATCCACTCTTCCCCGGGCGATGTGGGATGTGTGACCTACCTACCTGCTAGCTTCCCTAGCCAGGTCAGGTCAAGTCATCACAATAGTATTTCTTTGACTCCTTAAGAGAAATAATTATTAAATGATTCAAATTTCAAATTTAAATTGTCATATACTGAAAAGTTCTATACATTAATGGTATTGCACATATGGAATGAAATCTGAAAAATGAATCACGTTGTTTTTGTATATAGAAATCGAGTAAGTACGTACTCAATTAAGAGATTTTGGCTAGAAATATCCTGCCCAAATGAGACATTTTTGGAACTGTATCAATATACATATAGAACATCAAAAATGCATGCATGTTTGTAGTTCTTCTTTTTTTAGCAAAACTATGATGTCTAAATCATAAAAATCATTAAACCACAAATTAGTCCAAAAAAGAAGAAACATATTCCTCAGGGCTCTCCCTAATCTGAAATTCCTGAAAACGAATCCCCTCATCAAGCACGATAGATTTTTTGGGCTGTGACTTGATGAATGATACAATCGGAGTGAAATCTTATGAAGAGATGCCCATTTTTGTTTTTTGAAAGCAAGAGAAGAAGGTTTAGTAACTAAAAAAGTTACTACTTACACTAAGACTTGATGACTTTACCCAGCGAAATAAGATGACTTTAATTGAACTTGTTAGCATAAAGCCTTTCGTCCAATTCATGAGAAACTCAACTTTAAAATGCAAAAAATTGTTAGAGTAAGAGAAAAAATTCAATAGATTCTTTAAGGTAAAAAGTAAATATGTTAATAAAAGAAACTTAAGATTGTGAGGCAGGTTGAGTATCGGCAAGGACAATAATTGACTTGTGGATGCATTAACTTGTTGTATTTAATCAACTCGTGTAAGTTATGAGAAATAATGTCATCTAATCAGAACGTGTAAGTTATGAGAAGTAATGTCATGTAATCTAGGCAGCACGGGCATGCCAAAGAGGTAGCGTGTTGCGTGTCCGACACGAATTAGACACGGACACGCCCTAATTCGCTCAAATATGGCTGGACACGCGAATTGAGTTTTCGACACGACTTGGACACGCCAGATAAGGTTGGACACAGGGGTAATTCTGTCTTTTGCTTTCTAAATTGGGGGTTTAGGGATTTCGATCCCTCCTGTCTTCATTCTTCAGCTCGATCCCTTTTCGCTCCTCTCTCAGTCTCTCTCGACGGTCTCCTCTCCTCTCTCTCTCTCGTTCCAGTCTCTGCTCCGCTCCGATCTGGTCCTTCGTCTCCGGTCCGCTCTCTTGTCTTCGTCTCCGGTCCTTCGCTCCCGTCCTTCGTCTCCGCTTTGCTCCGGTCTTACGGAATTTTGGGGTTCATTTGTTTGGTTTGAAATGCTTGTTTTGGTATGAGATTGTATCTTTGTTTGATTCTTATAATCTCATCCTTGGCAAAAGGCAGATCGAAACACGGAAAAAATGTTGATTGGACAACCAAGGATTTGATCAAGGCATTGGAAGTGTTTGTACCGATCTATGAGACCAGACTAATCCAAAACAACATGTATGGGATGGGATTTGACCACAGCTTGAGGCTGCACATTGTCTCTGCATTTTGAGTGGTTCTCAGTCGAACTGGTTTGGTCTCTGACCTTCATCATTATCATCATTTAAATTTCAAAACAGGCTATCCGGATTAAAGGGAAGAGTGTAGTTGGCTACATCAATTGGATTTGGTCAAAGTATGCTTGCATTGGCCCCAATTCCTCCTGTATATGGTGCAGATTGCAGAAAATATTGAAGCCTAGCTGCATGCAAGACTAGTTATATTTTCGTCACTTATGGAAGACTATAGTTATTGATCAAATTGAACACATTTTCACTGGAAAGATGAGCTGCAAGTGTTTCGCAATGAATTGTAACTTGTAAATTACGCCAAGTTGAAAGTTTGCAGCTGGGTGTAAATGAATGATTTCAAGTCGTGAACGATAGGATTGGACAATTTTGCAGACCGGAAGTGATTACTAATTCACTATATCAAATCACTAGCAAGCAATCAACACAATGGCTGAAGCCGGATTTGATGATTAAGAGTGGTGCTTTTAAGGGGCATTCCACTTGGGTTTTGCGACAAGCAATGCCAGACAAGCCAATTGTGTCTCTCTCACCACGGCATCCTGAGAAGTATATGAAGAAGGGGGAAGTATCTGAAGAAGGGGGAGCTGCGTATGTTGATGAAAACTGTACTTACTTTGTTGGAAAAGACTGTTGATTTTAAGGGGCATAAAAGCAACAAATGGAGAAACTATTTTGGTTATATTTATTATTTTTTTAATTATATATATATAATATTATTTAATTAACGTGTCCACCGCTTGTCCGTGTCCGTGTCCGACTAAAAATTGATTTTGACGTGTCCACTTATCGAATCGTGTCTGTGCTGCATAGCATGTAATCAATACGTATAAGTTATGAGGAGTAGTGTGAAAACACCTACATTTAAAAAAAAAAAAAAAAGTACTTCATTTAATTAACTACGCCTCATGGGACACTTAATACCTTGATACTAAGCGTCAAGAGACACATAACAAAGGTCCTCAAAGAGGAAATCCATTAAGAAATCACGAGGCCCTTTAAAAATGTCTGCCACTAGCAAAGTGGGCAATTCTATCGGCCGCACTATTTGCTTCACTAAAATACGTCGAATTATAACCAAATAAAAAACATCTAAATAATTCTTACAATCATCAATAATTTGATTAACCTCTGTAATATCATCACACCACCTATTCAGTGTTGCCACTAAGATGGAAGAGTCACTCTCAACCTCTATGTCATTCTAACCCTTGTAAATGGCCAATAGTAATGCTCCCATGCACGTATCATCTCCGTATTGAATTTCCGATCTAACATAAGGTAGAAACCTAGACCAAGGACAAGTGAGTAACCCTTGATCATCTTTCAATCACAACCACCCTTACTCGATCGAGTTCTTCACCACTCGAAACATTAACCCGAAAAGACCCATCAAAGTAAAGCTTGAGTCTACCTCTTGGGAGGTAACGCTACTTTGAAACCTCTCTCCTTCTTTGGAATGACATCCGCATCGCGGATAAAGACACTAGGCCATTACATCCCTCCATAGCCTCAAATTCGAGCCACCACCCCGAGTTACAGCCATCATTGCACCCCAAAGTTTGTTCGTGCCAGAGTGACATCATCAAAACCACAATGAATCGATTATGCCCTCTACATCTGAAGCAAGAAAATAGGAGAGGGATTGTCGTCGCCGACACTATACCAATTCCCAGGATGAGGGTTATGGCAAGTAATAGAGAGAAGAGACTAGCCATTCTTTCAACAGTTTCATTTTTTTAATTAAATTGGTGTGAGATAATATTAACCATCTTTACTCTACCAATTAGATCTAATAATAATCTTAAGTTCCTAACACAGAAAAACTACTCTAGAACCAAATTATAATAAGTTTTTTATTTTATTGTTGATATATGAGTCGATTATCAAGAAACAAACTAAGTTGTTGGTTCAAAGTCTTGAAGCACTTTCTTTTAGCATTTATATTTTTGAACTATAAATTCTCTTTAATAGTAATTGATAATTTATATGACTATTGTACAGTTTACAGAAATAGATCATTTTTCTATAGTTTAAAAATATACAAATACCTCGAAGGTAGTCTATATACTAAATTATTTTTCTACAGTTTGTTACTGATGGGGTTGTGTCCATACCACGACTCGGGAATGACTTGAGCAGTGTGCTAAGGACCTGACCTTAACACGTTTTGGAGACCTGTTGTTTATTATGTGGTCTGTTTGGCAGGAAAGGAATGAAAGAGTCTGGAACCAAAAGTCAGTCTTGGCTTTGGATGTGGGGGTGCAACTTGCTGCACGCCTGGGGGAGTACCGTTGCTCAGTGGCGGAAGTCAATTAAGTGGAAACCTCCACCCTTGGGTTGTTGTAAAATAAATGTGGATGGAGCTTATTATCAGTCTCATAGGCAAGGTGCATGGGGTTTTATTATTCGGGACCACTCTGGTAAAATGTTGACGGGAGGTGTGAGTCCTTTACAAAGTCTGGTGTC
This sequence comes from Potentilla sterilis, assembly GCA_963682095.1. Classification (NCBI taxonomy): domain Eukaryota; kingdom Viridiplantae; phylum Streptophyta; class Magnoliopsida; order Rosales; family Rosaceae; genus Potentilla; species Potentilla sterilis. Next base: position 33,214,862 of record OY821759.1, on the reverse strand, counting down.
AGCTAAGCATGCTGAGATCATAGCCTGTAGTAAGGCTATTTCCTTCACCTTGGACTAAGGTTTTAACTCAGCAATTTTAGAGACAGATGCGTCAGAAGTTAAATGTCAGTTAGAGGTATCAGCTGTTACTAATACTTCATATTTGGGTCATATTTATGATGATTTGAGGGTCCAACTTCAATCCCAGGATTCTTGGATAGTGAACTATACTGGACGGCAAGGAAATAAGGTTGCGCATCTATTGGCAGCACATGCTACCAACTTGGTTAGGGATGAATTTTATTTTGCTACTCTTTTTTTTTTTGAAGCTGTGATTACAGTTGAACTTTGTAATGTTTAAACTTTTGATTTTCTAATAAAGATTGGTCAACTGATTCAAAAAAAAAAAATCATCCACCACTTACATCAAAATTACCACTTCAATTAAATAACTAGTAAAACATTGAATTGATTTTTACTCTTACTTAATGACGTTGATAATCTTATATATCTAACATTCTCCGATTTATATTATTATTATATAGGCTTTTAACATCTTTCTTAAAATGGATCACTGATTTAAGTGTAACTTACCTGAACAGGAGTTCATTTACTTTGTCATCAAATTTAAAAAGAACAGTTCGTTTGTGTCGTTAAAATTTCAATTTACACAAAAAATATGAAAAAAAAATATGTACATATGATGTTAATATAACGATAAAGAAGATTCATAAAAACATGAAATCTAATCGAATCAACGATGTACCCGAGAATTAAAACCTCACATGGTGTTTATATTTACTAGTAGATCGTTAACCGATCAGAATTGGTCTTCAAACTTTAGCAACCTAATAATACATGAACATCAATATTTTTTGATGGAATAAAACTATAACCGAATCAAGGATTTACCAAAAATTGTGTATTGAGATGCCAACTCCCTACCTAGTCTTTGGAAAAACATTGATCGGCTAGAGTACGTTCATCTCCAACTCTATCAATCTAAAGAACAGCAATATCTTTCAAGCAAACTCTTCATTGTACATATACATTAGTACCGTAACCTGGTACATATAGGTATTTCAATGACTTCTTAAGGAAAGAAATTACTGTTCGCGTCGGTTTTTACACCTGTCGAACTGTCAACTCGTTGTGGTGGCGGACGTATGCTTCAGTCCTGATGTGTTATGCGTGGGCGTGCCAGTATCTTTGGGTTAGATACAACCTTGGTGCGGACGACCTTTGGCGAGCGGATGACGCTGGCGAGCGGATTACCCTTGCGAGCGGATGACCCTGGCGAGCGGATGACGCTGGCGAGCGGATTACCCTTGCGAGCGGATGACCCTGGCGAGCGGATGACGCTGGCGAGCGGATTACCCTTGCGAGCGGATGACCCTGGCGAGCGTACTCGTTTGCTCCCTGCTACCTGACTTCTTGATCAAACGATTGTTACGCGGGCGTTGACATGCCGGCGTAGAAGGCTCGAACAAGACCTAAGTAAACATTTACTAGGATTTTCTCTCAACCTTTTGCAGATTGAGTAATCTTACTTCGATCCTGAGATGCAAAGCAGAGCTTTAATCAAGACCGCGGGAAACGGTTTGCTTCCAACCTCTTGCAGATTGGCTTGCAGATTGTTTGTCTTCCAACCTCTTGCAGATTGGGAATAGTTTGATCCAACCTTTGGCAGATCGGGACCATGTTACAGACGTTGCAGATTATCCTGGCGGATGACCCTTAGTGAGCGGATTATCCTGGCGGATGACCCTTGATCCAACCTCTTGCGGATTGGGACCATGTTACAGACGTTGCAGATTATCCTGGCGGATGACCCTTAGTGAGCGGATTATCCTGGCGGATGACCCTTGATCCAACCTCTTGCGGATTGGGACCATGGTTTTGTTACCGGAGTAACGACTCGATTTGTCACAAGGTGTGACGACTAGACTCGATATGTCTCTGCGATGCTTCGACACGAACGCAAGGCACTTTCGACAACTGCGGCAGGTGTACGGCGACCGGTGGTGGGCGTAAGTTTGCGGCAAGGTTGGAGCGGTGGTTTGCAGTTGGTGGAAGGCAGTTCGCGAGAGACTGCTACTGCGACCGAAACTTGGTGCATGGCTGCGACTCTGAGTTTGGTGCAGGGAAGCGACAAGCACTCCGGAGAGGCTTATGCCCCGGAGGGACTTTGGTTTGCGTTGCGCAAAGGTTTTTGTGTTGAGGAGCTCCCTTTTCTTGTACACCATGATCCCTTTATATAGAGAATGCAGAACCTCAATACTTGTATATCAAGCATAATAGATTCTGAGATCAATTAGGATTTGATTACCCAAAACCATCTCTTCTTGGATTCCTAGAGGAACCCTAATTCTTTTCCAAGAAGGAAAAATACATCAGATTATTCCTTAATGAATAACCTCTTGGGCCTTGTCCCACAAGCTCGGACAAATGTAAATTTGGGCCCAAACATTGCCCCCCAGCCTTTGAAATTGAAGGCATAGTGAAATTGATAAAGGCTAGAAAGCCCAATCCGAACCAACTCTAGCGGATGCAACTTTTTTGATATTGTCCCACTGTTGCCCCCCCAGTTTACTTGGTTGTGGCGAATATAAGGAATATGAAGCAATGCCAAGAAAACTAAGTGAAGTTGCCCCCTGGACGAGCAATGTTAGGAAGAGGATTGCCCCCCAGCCTAAACTATAGCGAGTGAGGTCACCCCAATTGGATGTCCTTTCTTATCAATTCCCTCAATCCTGAGAGGTCTGATAGCGCTATACGATATGTAGTAGATCCCGCAATCTTGACACAGATCCCACCGGGCGTGCCAAAAATGTTCGCGTCGGTTTTTACACCTGTCGAACTGTCAACTCGTTGTGGTGGCGGACGTATGCTTCAGTCCTGATGTGTTATGCGTGGGCGTGCCAGTATCTTTGGGTTAGATACAACCTTGGTGCGGACGACCTTTGGCGAGCGGATGACGCTGGCGAGCGGATTACCCTTGCGAGCGGATGACCCTGGCGAGCGGATGACGCTGGCGAGCGGATTACCCTTGCGAGCGGATGACCCTGGCGAGCGGATGACGCTGGCGAGCGGATTACCCTTGCGAGCGGATGACCCTGGCGAGCGTACTCGTTTGCTCCCTGCTACCTGACTTCTTGATCAAACGATTGTTACGCGGGCGTTGACATGCCGGCGTAGAAGGCTCGAACAAGACCTAAGTAAACATTTACTAGGATTTTCTCTCAACCTTTTGCAGATTGAGTAATCTTACTTCGATCCTGAGATGCAAAGCAGAGCTTTAATCAAGACCGCGGGAAACGGTTTGCTTCCAACCTCTTGCAGATTGGCTTGCAGATTGTTTGTCTTCCAACCTCTTGCAGATTGGGAATAGTTTGATCCAACCTTTGGCAGATCGGGACCATGTTACAGACGTTGCAGATTATCCTGGCGGATGACCCTTAGTGAGCGGATTATCCTGGCGGATGACCCTTGATCCAACCTCTTGCGGATTGGGACCATGTTACAGACGTTGCAGATTATCCTGGCGGATGACCCTTAGTGAGCGGATTATCCTGGCGGATGACCCTTGATCCAACCTCTTGCGGATTGGGACCATGGTTTTGTTACCGGAGTAACGACTCGATTTGTCACAAGGTGTGACGACTAGACTCGATATGTCTCTGCGATGCTTCGACACGAACGCAAGGCACTTTCGACAACTGCGGCAGGTGTACGGCGACCGGTGGTGGGCGTAAGTTTGCGGCAAGGTTGGAGCGGTGGTTTGCAGTTGGTGGAAGGCAGTTCGCGAGAGACTGCTACTGCGACCGAAACTTGGTGCATGGCTGCGACTCTGAGTTTGGTGCAGGGAAGCGACAAGCACTCCGGAGAGGCTTATGCCCCGGAGGGACTTTGGTTTGCGTTGCGCAAAGGTTTTTGTGTTGAGGAGCTCCCTTTTCTTGTACACCATGATCCCTTTATATAGAGAATGCAGAACCTCAATACTTGTATATCAAGCATAATAGATTCTGAGATCAATTAGGATTTGATTACCCAAAACCATCTCTTCTTGGATTCCTAGAGGAACCCTAATTCTTTTCCAAGAAGGAAAAATACATCAGATTATTCCTTAATGAATAACCTCTTGGGCCTTGTCCCACAAGCTCGGACAAATGTAAATTTGGGCCCAAACAATTACTAAATGATTCAAATTTCAAAATTAAATTGTCATATACTGAAAAGCTATACACATTAATGGTATTGCACATATGGGATAAAATGATTCGCATTGTTTTCATATATAGAAAGCGAGTAAGTACTCAGTTAAGAGATTACGGCTACAAATATTTTGTCCGATTGAGTCATTTTTGGAACTGTATCAATATACATACAGAACCTAAAAAATGGCTACCACAAAAATAGAAACAATAACTATGCATGTTTGTATTTTTCTTTTTTAGCAAAACTATAATGTCTAACCATAAAATCCTTTAGACCACAAATTAGCTAAAATATGAAGAAACATATTCCTCTGAGCTCTCCCTAATTTGACATTCCTAGAAACGAAGCTCCTCATCAAGCACAAATGATGAAATGAGTAATTTTCAGGGTTGTGGCTGCTTGATGAATCATATAATCGAAACTTGAGACTGTGAGGCCGATGGAGTATCGGCTAGGACAATCATTGACTTGTGGAAATATTAACTTGTGGTATTTAATCAGCTTGTGTTAATTGTGAGGAGTAATGTTATGATCAAAATGTATAAGTTATGAGAAGTAATGTCATTTAATGTAAAGATGTCATCTATCATCTCATCTACTTAGCTTCAAGAAAACTAACTCTCTCATCCATGTGAAAGAGGTTTATTGCGACAAATCTGCATTACTAGCGCAACTACAGCTAGGAACAACAATTTATGACAATAACTATAAATCCAGGTCGCCACTGAGACATATATATGACCTCTACTCTACCAAGAAGGCTATTCAATACTTGATGAAAGACAAGGATAGTACCATTACTCACAAATATAATAGATGAGAGGAAGAGGGTTGAATCCATAAGCTTTGGATTTAGAGGGCAATTTGAACCACCATTGGCAGCAGCGACAATGATAGATGGCATTAGGGTTTGGACTAGAACAAGACTCGTCAAATATACTTTATTAGCATCTTTACATCTTTACTGTATATATTTGTAAACGAGTCCTCATAAATCTCGATATGTCACTTTTAGTAGGGATGGGTGCGGTGCGGTGCGGTGCGATGTGGGTTAAAGATAAAACATAATCCAACCCACTTCATACGGTTTGACAATATTGCAAACTATATCCACTTTCTGGATTGGTCAAACGGTATATCCAGTAGACCACTTTTTCTGTGCGGTTTTAATGCGGTTCCGGATTTCATATAATTCATTTTGACAAAATAATAGTTACTGAATTTTGTATTCTAATTTATCAAAAATCTTCTTACACCACATTTCCACAGTTCCACATATCAAATTAAAATAGACAAATAGTCATCAAAGTTGTAAAAGGACAAGTCTTTATATAATATAAGATACCAAATTCATCAAAGTCTCAAGTCAAGAAATATGACACAAAACAAACAGAGTATAGGAAGCAAACCAAAAGCACACAACAAGGTATTTTTTTTTTTTATAGAATAAATGGTATTTGGTCTTACGGCGCCTTATAATATGTTTGTAAGGGGCCGGAATATTACTGTTAGAAACTTAAAATGTCTTATAAACAATAACTTATTGCAATAATTATATAAACCGGGTATGATTGGTTTTATCCGGTTTGAGAAATGCCCAACAATAATCCAATCCATTTACATGCAGGTTAGTGTTTTCGTAATCCTAATCCAGTCCACTTCAACTGGTGCGATCTACAATCCGATGTGGTGCGATACGGTACAGTACCATATTTTCGGTGTAAACTACCCACCCCTAAATTTTAGTATCTTTCCATTTTGAAAGTTAAAGGTATTTACTTTCTCCATTATCCACATCAAGAACTTGTTCAAGCCAAACTGTTTTTTTTTTTTGCCAAATATAAGCTCGTAAGATGTTGGGACAAGTGACTTCAACTAAGGCTTTCTCAAGTCATTATGGTTATCTCAAAAGTTAATAAATCGATGTTTTAGATGATTTTGCGATTCATCTTCTTGAAAATGGCTTGAAGATATATAAAGGTACATTTTGGTTCCTAAAAATGGTAGGTTAGAAGAAAAAAAAAACCTAGTGAAATTATTTGAATCCTTTGCTATTTGTGGTTACCGTGGTTTACAGATTTTGATAGTTATTTATTGTAGTGGTCTAGAGAGGGATACGACAAATACTAGATGTGGTGGATTTTATTGTTGTTATTCTAGATTATATTCACGGTATGGTTAGACTTATTCGTTCAACAATTTCTTAATAAGGCAATATCCTCATATATATATATATAAGGGATCCATTATTTTGTCTATTTTAAGGGATCGATCATTTAACATACTTTTCGACCACATATAAACATCTTCACCGTTCAATTTTCATGTTTATATGAGTAGATCATATCGGGAAACTTTCATTCAATTTGATAATCATTAGAGCATTCAAAATTGAAATTTACAAATAAAAACATGAACGGTTCAGTTTTGACAGATTTCATACGTCCATTGATTTCATTTAGTTAGATGCCTTAACGATCACCATTTTGGCTAAAAATTTACAACAATGATTTACACATACAAACCTAGTAATTGAACAGTGGAAATGTTAAAATGTGATTAAAAGGTTGGTCTAATAACTGATCCTTTAAAATTGACAAAATAAGGGATCTCTTAGTGGAAGGGCTATATATATATAGGCCTTCTTAGCTAAGGACCTCTGCACCAATCCTTATAGTGCGGATTTGCTATTTTGACTAACTTCCACTATCTAGTATTTAGGTACTCATGTATAGATCATCTCTACAACTTTTCAGCCAGTTTGATAACCATTAGCATATCAAATTAGATTAAAACAAATGGACAGACTGCATTTTGTCAAAACAGAATCATTCAAATTTCTTATAGGAAATCGCACTTTTGAATGCCTTAACGATTATTAAATTGGCTGAAATTTTGCAGATATGATCTATACATGAGTACCTAAAGACTAGGCAGTGGAGATATAAAAATTCAATCGAAAAGTTAGTCAAAATAACAAATCTGTACCATAAGGATTTGTGCGGAGGTCCTTAACTAAGTCTATATATATATATATATATATATATGTCATACTATTTTAGGAAGTAATATTTATTCTTTATAGGAACAATGTCTTTCAATTACGGTTTTTCACTTTTTATACAAGAAAATAATGTGAATGATTTGATGGATGTTATTCTATATATGCAATAACATATAATACACTTAACTTAACTGGTGAATTATTTGAATCCTTTGGTGAAGATTTCTTAAGGAGACATTTGGACCCTAGCCTATATATTTGATGTTTACATGTGGATACAATATGGAGCTTCAATGAAAGAAATTGTTTTTGTTTCAATGGGTAGAGTTGAACATGAACTCTAGTCGATCAATGATGTATCAAAGACGTGAAATTGAAATATCAAGTTAGAGTTTCTGGTAAATCATTGATTCTATTAGAGTTTGAGTATTATATGTTATACCTTTGCTCGATTTTAAAGATGAGTTCTAGTCAGTTAATGATTCTTTTTATGGTAATTGTTCAAGAATTGATATTCTTCAATTCTTTGGTAAATTATTAATCCAATAAGTTGTCATGTTTTGATCGATCAATTTCATTGACAAATAATGTTTGCATATCAAATTTACCCGTTTTGCTATAATCTTTTTGCTCTTTTTTTTATAGGGGTACAGTTTGTGCAGCAACTCTGATTAATTGAGCTATGTCGTAGGAACAGGCTTGCAATTAATTCATATATAGTTTATACTTGAGCTGATCTAATGCATAATCATTCGAGAATTACGGTTTTTGTGACTCTTCCATTATTCATATATAAATAATAAGTGTCACAGTACGAACACGTGTGTGTGTCTTGTTGGCTCCAAGTCACAGTTCAAATGACGTAAATGTCCCGGTGCGTATTTCCTCAACCCCAGGACATTTCCAACAATTTATTAGAAGAAGAAGAGCATAATAGAACCACAAGGTTTATAGATACCCTCCACGCCCATCTCAGCAGAACATTCACAAGTATATTCAGGTCTCCTTTGGTTTTTTTTTTTATACTTACTTCAATCAGTTAAAAAGTTCAAAACTTTCTTGCTCCCTCCTCTTACTGTCAACAAGTCAAGAAACCCAAGAAACCCATCATTGAAATTCCTCAAACCCACACAGAGGCTCCCCACCATGACTGGTTAGTTCTTTGTTTCACTTTGGAAATTGGGTTTATGATTAGAATTTAGATCTGCAATTATATTGGTGTTGGTATTTTCAGGGATGATATCAAACACAGCTGTGGTGGTGATGGGTTTCTTGGGAATGCTTTACATGACAACTCAGCTTCCACCTCCACAGACCTCTGCTCTGCCTGAAGATCCTCCTCCAACCTCACCAAGAATCAGGCTTGCTGATGGGAGGCTCTTGGCTTACAGAGAAAGTGGGGTTCCCAAGAACCGATCAAAGTTCAAGATCATCATTGTTCATGGCTTTGGAAGCTCTAAAGAAATGAGTTTCCATGCACCCCAAGTAATACACATAAGTCTCTGATCTTATTTAGTCTCTTATTTTGGTTCTGATGTAATTGTAAACTTAAGTTGGCTCAATAGGGAACATTGTTAGGAAATGAGGGATATGTGAAAGTTGGTGTCAAAAAAACTATGAATCTGTTATCTATATAGATTCTTTGTTTTTTGTTTTTTTTTTTGAAGAAGGGGTTTCTATATAGATTCTTTGAAATGGACTAGTCGAATTAAGTTGATAGGAAAGTGTTTAGAAGATTATAATCTGCCCATAGAAACTGAATTTAAGCATATGTTAGGTTCTGATGTATTTGAAGATTTAGGTTGGCTCATGGAAGGGAAATGAGTGAGATGTGAAAATTGGTGTGATAAAAACTGTGAATCCGGTGTCAATCAAGAATCTTTGGAATGGACCAGTTGGAGTTGATAAAATTATTGTTTAGAAAATTATAAATTTATAATCTCCCCGTAGAGGACTGAATTTAAGCATATGTGAATGTGAAAGAAATTGCAGAAGACATGCAAAAGCTCCTTTATCATACACTTGTTAAACATGTGAAAGTATTGCAGGGGTTTGTAAAAATGATTTTGTTATGGTTTGGTTAGAACTATAACAATTTAGAAAGATGGTCTACAAGACAATTCAGAATCCGGTATTATAATCCGGTTAGGGAAATAGTACTTAAGTTTCAGTTTAAAGAAAAATGTCAAAATGAGATGAATTTTACGATGCTTCAGTTTCCCAGGAAATGATAGATGAGTTGGGGATATATTTTCTGCTATATGATCGGGCTGGTTATGGAGAGAGTGATCCAAATCCAAAGCGTTCAGTGAAGAGTGAAGCCCTTGACATTGAAGAACTAGCCAATCAATTACAGCTTGGATCAAAATTTTATGTGATTGGAGTGTCGATGGGGTCATATTCCACATGGAGTTGCCTCAAATACATACCACACAGGTAAAACCCTCACTTGGGGTATCAAAATATATTCTCGACCTTCTACTTGTTTGTGTTGAAACCTTCCCTTAACATTTTCCTGAAACTCATTTGTGTAGGTTAGCTGGTGTGGCTTTCGTAGTCCCAGTTGTGAATTATAGGTGGCCCTCATTTCCAGACAATCTGATAAAGGATGATTACAGAAGAAAACTAGTCCAATCAGGACTCTGGTTTGCAGACTATGCCCCTGGGCTGTTGCGATGGTGGGTGACTCAGAAATGGCTCCCTTCAACTTCTGTCATGGAAAGAAACCCGGTATTCTTCAACACCAGGGACATTGATGCCCTCAAAACAGCCCCAGGCTTCCCTATGCTCACTAAGGTACCCATATCTTGATCTTTTATATCCTTTTGTTTCACACAAACAGAGACACCTACTTGTATATTGTGCTCCACAATGTATGATATTAAGAGGCATTATGAACTAATATTCATCAATTTTCTAAAACTATGTTCTTGCTTATTAATGCAGGATAAATTACGGCAAAGAGGGGTTTTCGATACTCTGCATAATGACTTTAAAGCAGCTTTCAGCCATTGGGATTTTGATCCAATGGATCTAAGTAATCCATTCCCGCAAAATCAGAGCGCCGTTCACATTTGGCAAGGTTATGAAGATAAGGTTGTGCCATTTCAACTGCAAAGATACATTTCAGCGAAACTACCCTGGATTCAGTATCATGAAGTCCCTGATGGTGGGCATTTGATTATCCATTATGCCGGTTTATGTGAAGCCATTCTCAGGGCACTTTTGCTTGGTGAAGAATCACTTCAGTACAAACCTGTTACAGCCAAAATTGTATCGTAAGTGTGCTATATACTAAACATGTTGATTGTGTAGATGATTGATTCATTCAGAGAATTACAGCATGTACATTAGATTTGTTATTAGAAAGTTTGAAGAGAAGATACACAGTTCATTCTTTATAGGCTCCAGTATCGAGCATCAACAGACTTTCCTGAATTATGGAAGTGATACTTACGTCTGTAGATTCTTCATATATGCTATTTCATTGCAATGTCGAATAGTTGTGACCAGACTGGGATCTGCAGTACATGAAATAAGCAGTGCTACTAAAATTAAAATCAAGAGCTAATAATACCAAGTAAACATTTGATTCATTTATATTCAATTCTTAGAAGCTGCAACTAGTAAACCAATGAAATCGTCACATTGGTTCTCAAGTAAAAGACTGAATTAAAGAAAGAAAGAAGACGAATGTTGTTCCAGGAGAAGCCATCATAAACTGTTTGGAAAAGTTCATGCATTAATAATCAAGATAAAAAAGAGATGTAACTTTATCCCAATTTCTTCAAGAACGTATCTGGTCTTTTTCTCCTGTACTAGCTTTGGTGCAATAAATTTTCAGCTACCTAATTTGGAACAGCAACAAATGCAAGCGTTTTTCATACGAAGCATGTACAAGCCAAACGAATAACGATCAGCGTTGACAACTTTCTTGATTACTTGTATATACTTTCGAACTTCAACTTTTCAAGACCTTGACCAAAACTTCTCTAGCTAGGTATCTGCTAGACTCTTTAATTAACAGTTGCAGGGTCAGGATCTTATAGACACAGAAATGCATCTATGGCTGAGATGAAGATTGGAGAATGTTAAAAAACAGGTTACCAATTGGCTTTGACAGAATACAAGACAAACTATTTGAATGTGTATGGAAGCATGATATGGGTCATCTGAAACTCAAACATATGCTTGGAGGTGAAAATGGCGGTTCACACTTTTGTCATTACTGTATACCAGCTTCCTATCCCACCCGTGACCACAGTGGGAATTAAAGCAAGAGTTTGACGATGGTCTCCTTATCCCCATCTCATTAAAGCAAGAGTTTGATCAATGTCAAAATTAATTTTGATGGCTCAGTAGTGATTGGTAACTCGGCTGCTGCTGGTTCTGTAAAATCAGAGACAACAGCTCAAGACCACTATTTGCTGCAGCAAGGAATACAGGAAATTCTACTGTTCCGGTGGCTGAAGTTTTAGCCCTCAGGGATAGCCTTATTTTGGCAAGAGATAAAGGCTTCAGACGCATTGAGGTGGGAGGAGATTCGAAATTGGTGATTGGAGCAGTGAATGGAAGTGTCAAGTCTTCATAGAGATTACACAGCCTAGTCCAGGATATGAAGACCATTGCAAGTGGTTTTGAGACAGTTGTATATAGACAAGTTCTTAGAGAAGCAAACTTGGTTGCTGATGCTATTGCCATCAGATACTATTCATAAGGGCATATGCACTCATACTACTCCATCAATTCATCAATCCATTAATTTAATTGCCTCTATCAGATACTATTCACTGTAAATTGCTTTTCTGGGTCAATTTGTATTCACCCATGCAACTCCATCACTCTTGCAATCACTCTAGAATAGAGTTAGGGTATTTATGGGAAAAAAAGAGGTATAAAAATACCAAGAAAAAAAAAATTACTGTTTGTATTACAAAAGAGCCGTTGGACAGCACTTGCCACGTGGCAGCAGGTGACTGGCCAACGGTTCTGCTCCTGTCGGCCACCTTTTTTTTTTTAATTTTTTTATAGGCGCGTTTAATGCACGAGCCAGTATTTAAAAAAAAAGCTGCTGGCGGGAGTCCCACGTGTGTGGGTCCTACCTATTTCCCTCCATCACAAAGGCAGGCAATCTGTGATTGCCGCTCTACTTCTTGCTGCTCTCCTCATGGGGCCCACCTGCTTTTCTGCTCTCTCTTTTTCCCGTTGCATTTCCTTTGGCCATCAATCCAGCAAAAAAGCTGTTGAATTGAGGTGATGGCTTGCTCCCGCTGCATATGCTCTTAGAGTGGCTTTGTTCCGAGTTGAGCGCGGAATGCGTTTTTATTTGACATTGTAAATGTTGGATACCCGAGAAGCTAACGTTTAAGTTAATGTAATGTCTTTCCATATAAAAAAATAAAAAATAAAAAATAAAATAAAAAAGCAAGAGTTTGATGGTCTCCTTATCCCCATCTCTTCCAAACGCACTAGACTGTTGGACCAAAGAAGTCGAAGGCAGTGTGAGATTCATTTCCCAGCAAATGGTAAATTGAGGGCACCTTGTTGCCTAACAACATTATCATTGGAGTTGAAGACCTCAACTAATGTCTAATATATGTCACAAACTTTCTGAGAGCAAGCCGGCCGATCCGAATATCATTTATGAGGCGCTGGAGGATGGCTTAGATGAAGAGGTCTTAGAAGTGGCAAGATACATAACTTTCTCTATTGAAGAACATGTAAGAATTGTTAACAAAGCTCCCTGCACTCCAACGTTTTTAAGGTAGTTGGAATGCATATCTAAAATCTATTAACTAAAATTAGGTAAATACATAATACCAGTGAATTGCTACACACTACCACGCCTGCCTTTAATATATAATAAGAAAAACTTAACAGTGCTCTAGACTAAAGTAAGGTTTGAACCCAATCTACTCATTACCAGGGTATACAAGTTATGTAATAATCTTCTGTGAGAAATGAACTTTGCTACATTTATCTGGGTCGACTAAAATGGGCGAAGCTTCTGCCTTCCTCAGGTGCTGCTCTAGATATAAATTGGAAATTAAGCATGTTTCTTTCATTTCAGAAGATGAACTACAGCATCAAAGCTGAATTCTTCACCAGGTTCAAAGGAGTCTTCAAGATCTTCAATGCTTTGCTCCACTCTCAAATCCTTGCTGACTTTTAAAGATTCCTGCAGCAATAGAAAGATGGGAAAGAAGAATACAAACTCAGGACTTAGCCAGATTCATTTGATATGGAAAGAGAATAGTAATAAATCAAGACAAATGCTATTCCAGAAATTAGTCTCATCAGTCGAAAGGGGAGAAGTCAAGAAATACTTTCAATTTATAGAGATTAAAAATGAGAGGCAATCCTGGGTATCTTTTAATATTCATTTGTGTTCAAGTCATAACTAACTTCATTCAAAGTTCTAAGAGGGTGTATGTGGTCTTACTCTCAATCCTTTGCAGGTCCATCGTCCAATCATTTCATTAAATGAAACATTAAATTCCATGAAACTCAAAATGCAAGTTAAAAGTAGTCCTGCCACCCCATTATATTACAATCACGACTAACAGTTTCTCGGCAGATTCACCTTTTGAGTGAATGATATAAAGTGTCAAAATATACCTCTATTATTTCAAATGAAAACTCATCAGTTTCTTTAGGCCAGTAGTTATAGAACTTTGATGCAATAAACAGTCTAGGAAAATTTCAATCACCTAATTTAAAAAGCAGTTTAATGCATTTGAAACAAGTGTGCTTATTCACAGTAAAACAGAAAAAAGCAACATGCAAGCATTTCTCTTACGCTTGTGTACAAGGAAAAAGAATAATGATCAGAATATCAACAGCTACCTTCTCTACATATTCAGCGACTGTAGAGTTGATCACTTTCTTGATTACTTGCTTATATACTTTCGACGGTCCGAGGACTTCGATCAAAACATCTCTTGGTATCTGCTAGACAAAACAAACTTGCATTAAAAATGCAATTGCATTCTCAATTGGCAGAATATATGACTAAGTGTGGGTGTGGGTGTCCATATAAAATGTAGATTTTATAACTCAGCGGTAGTATCCCAGCACAGGGGGAGAAAACTCTTTAGTTTACAATTGCAGAGTTATAATCTTTTAAACACCAAAAAAAAATTAAAAATATCAAAAAAATTAATAAATAAAATAGCTGAGATTGAGAATGTCAGACACAAGTTGCTAATTGGCATTGACAGAACAAAAGAACAAGTCTTTGCATGTGTATGCACCAAGCAAGACAAGTGTCATAACTCATAACTCCACCCAACAAGCAGGAGTGCTACTACAAAAAGTCAAGAACCCTGAGAACTTGGCTTTATTTTAAATTATTTTTTGGTCTGAGAACTTGGCTTTCAGGATAAGATAAAGAGACTGAAACAAAAATATGAGATATAATAATATGTCCAAAACTCGAGGAAGTGGCTGTGCCCAGCTCTTTAAGCTAGGAGGTACAAGAATCATGCGAGGCCAGTGAGAGTTGCAACTAACAAATAAATGCCAATGCCAGTTTAATTTAAATTCTTTAACTACAGTAAAAAAAAAAATTCCCTTTATAGTTGGAGTCGATAACTTACATTTGGTGTTTTCCCTGGTAGTCCAGATTTAGTTTGTCAGCAACAAACAGCCAGTGGAAGAGATAAAGAGAAAGATTAAGTTAGAGTTGTCTGACAATAGGAAGATGATGTACAAGAAAATCATACAGGCAAAAGAGATGCAACAGCCTTCTTCATACAAGTCTCAACAATCTGTTCGATTGTCAAAATTAGCTATGCTAAAGCATCAAAATGGAAGAGCCAAGGAGCTTCCCTCCATCTCTACCGTCTTGCACTTATTGAGCTCAAACATGCTTCTATTGATAAGATTTATTGATTTTGAAAGAAATTTACAAAGTGGATCAGACATCAACACACACCCAATACAAACACCAAAGGAAGAAGAAAGAAACACCAAGCACATGAGCACATAATTAACGAAATTCTCGATTAAAATCTAAGTGAATAAAGAAAAGAGGAGAAAACCAGGATTAACAAAAGTTTATTTGGAATTTCCAAGGCCCCTGCTAAGGTGAACATTTTGGGATGGCTGGTGGCACACGGGAAAACGAATACATGTGATGTTCTTCAAAGGAGAAGACCAGGATGTTGTTTTTCCCCTCATTGGTGCATTTTATGCAAAAATCAAGGGCAAGTGTTGATCATGTCTGTGTGCAATGTGAAGTGCCTAACTTCTTACGGAAGAAGTTATTCAGGGAGGCAAGACTCTGACTGGACAACTCCATTAGAGAGGAGCGACTTGCGAAAAGAAAATCCTTCAGCTTCTTGGTTAAGGGATTAAGGCCAGAGCCCTTAGTATTAAGGGGTGCTAGCTGTAGTCTAGGTGGTTTGGATAGAAAGAATTAAAAGACTATTGGGGAAGACCTGTGGGAGAGAATCAAGTTTTGGGCATCTTATGGGCTTCTACTTCTAATCATTTCAAGGATTATAATCTTTCTTCCATTGTTCTTAACTGGGAAGAAGTTGAAGTATAAGCCCCTAAGCGCTGATTTAGCATTATATTTAGCTGCTAAGCCTTTAGCTTAGTACCCTCTTTAGTTATTTAAGGCAGACTCCTTGTCCACCTCCTTGTAGTTTACTTTTTTGTTTCAATAAGGACCTGTTTCATTTGAAGACAAATATAGAAAAAGAGTAGCAATTTCTAAAGAACGGAGAAATAGATGCCCATGTACAGACTATAGTCAAACCAAAACCTTGTTCCTCCCCCAAAAGACTCTGCATCTTTCGCACAATAAAGTCACACCCTTGTCTAGAATGCCCCAGCTCACATTGCATTCCCTAAACACGCTATCATAACTTGCAACACAAGAACACATGACGTTCTAGGTGTTCTAAATATGTTCTTTTTAATACTATATGTATCCCATATTTCATACATAAGCTACATGAATTTCTTACTGCTAAAAGAAGGAATAAATGCATACTGCAGGAAAACATAAACTTTAGTATTTTAGTAAAACTTGAGTAAAGAAATGAATGGAATGAATTATCTGGTGGTTGGAGTTCTCTGTATATATTGCAATCCATGAAATATAATTATCAACAAATTTATTTTTTCTCATTGACATGTAGACGACCATTTACATGACTACCCAAATGACACAAAACAGAAACAACCAGCATACATCAATGGAAGGAAACAGGTCCAATATCCTTATGTCTATGGAAATGTATTACAACACAACATGCATTAATATGTTTTGAGACTGAAACTTTGAAGTGGGTGTATTTTTTTATACAGCTGTTCTTTAACTTATGCAGTGATATCATCCACATAAGGCAACTAACACGTAGATCAGTTTATAATACGGTAAAGCAAGCCAATTGACAATGAAGACTTGTCAAGAATGAAGATGGCCATATTTTCAATTATTCACAAAACTTAAGAGCCTACCTCCTTTCACTCTTCGAAATCCAGGTATTGGCTGGGCTGCAGCAACCATTTTGTCAAAAATAGCATCAAATATTGCTTGAGTTTTGGCCCCAGATACCTCTACGCTTATCTGATTGAAAATGGTGCTTGTTATGTAGTATAAATCAATAAACATCACGGAAGTTATGACTTATGACCATGTAGATTAGAAATCTATTTGTATTATGGGATCATCACATATTTTGTATTATGGTAGCACTTATTAATTCCCCAGTGCCACGTAGCAATATAGAGTAACCTCTAACTATAATATTTTGAAGCTTCCACACAAACTTGTCATCATACCTTTAGTTCTCCATCATCAGAACCTGAAGTAGTAGCAGTAACAGACACGTCCTCAGATTGAGAAGAGGACACACCAATGTCTTCTGTGCCTAAATTGAAGAAAATCATGGCTTAAAAAAGTACTTGCAGCTTGCAGCTTGCAGCAAGCAGAAATCTAAAACCACATATTATGTAAGAACAAGGCAGAAAATACTAAACCAACTATACCTGACAATACAGCACAGATAGCAGGAAGATACTTGAGACTTCTCCTGTAATATTAAATCCGATAAATTCAGGAAAGTCAAATATTGCAAGATAAATAACTCTTTCTACTTGGTAATGAAAACCAAATTGAAAGATCCCAAGTAGATTACTCTCAACAACCAGAGTGAAAGATTAAACCCACATCAAAACATTCCCAATACTTTGCCTTGTACAACGTTAAACAACCTCAAGTGATTGAAAGAAACTATCTTTATCCCAATTTATTATTACAGACATAATGTTGCAATCCAAAGAGTGAATTCTAAAGTCTTTCAAACACAATGCAGCAAGCCATGAATTGTAGACAATGAAGAAAAGCTTACCCACTAAAGACAACATGGGGTTTGGTGGAGAACCCAACTCTTGTAGCATTCTGACAAACAAGAACATAACTGCAGTAGCTTCTGACAGAAAAGTGCTGCAGAACGATGACATGGAATGGATTAGGGAATTGAAAGATGAAGGTTTAATGGGTGAAATAGAGAATTACCTTGGGGGATTGAAGTGAGGATGAGTGTGAGGAAACTGTCAGTGTGGCCATGGTGGTGGCTGTAATTCAAAATTGAAACAGAAACCGGTGAGTGTGCAAGTTTTGGAGAATAGGAGAGAATCTTATCCGTCCAAATAAGCACCTCTGCTCATTCCCTCGTTGAAATCTTTCCGGCGGCAACCAATAAAATTATGAAGTTACCATTTGTGTTTTTCACTAGAGTGAAAGACCTTCTTTTATCTAAAAAAAAGAGTTTTTCGTTTAAAGTAATATGTTTTTGTGAGAAACGCAATTAGTTAGTAATGAGTGCGCTTTCATATTAGGTTGTAGAATGTCATTTAAATCTCGCATACTTGTATTTTGTATCTAAACTTAGCACTTCCTTTCGGAAAGAAACTTGTTTTTTTTTTACAGATATGCTCAGTTGACGATGACCTCTTGCTCTGTCTGTCGACAAGACCATACCGGCTCTTGAGGCTTCAAACTTCTTTAGTGGGACATTTTATAAAATAACTTTCCTTTTTGGATAGAACAATTACAAAATACTTTTAAAAACAAAGGACAACAAAATAGTGTAAGTCGTTTATCTCTTTCATTATCTTTATAATATTAGTCGTACGTTTAAGTGCAATTCATATAATTTTGGACGTTTGTGCCTTAAAAATGTGGTATCAAGCTCGCATATGATGTGAAGTTGCCTTTTGACCTTGATTCAGTCAATGAAATACTCTTTTTCACAAGAAAAAAAAATAGAGTGATTGACTAACTCACCAAAAATCAAGTTTGAAATCTACCTTCAATTAACATATTCGATGAGAATACAAATTGTTGATGGTAGCAACAGATAGACTATCAAGGCTCACAGACCAACGCTAGGGAGGAAAAGCACGCCCAAGTAACCAAGGCCCCATACCGGGTAGTCGAGTGTCCAATAAAAGCCCGAGAGCTGATGGGAGAAGTCAAAGAAGAAAGGGCCAAAGTGCATCTTAATTGTGCAGAACGAGCCACCAGTCCCACATCAAGGAATTAGCTCAGCTCATGCAACCAAGAGCCCATATATTGGCCCAACCACCTTCATTAAATGGTACTCACCAATCGACCTACTTCTACTTATCGCTTATATTCCAATCCCAACTGTACTAACTTCAGCATCAGAGTTGAACCGACTGGCCCTCACTGGTCTTTCCTAGTTAGCAGGAGTTTAGATCGTCTGTGGGACAAGAGAGCATCAAGTCAAGCAGAAGATCCCACCTAGTATCTGCCAGTCTACGAGATTCAGACATAAACATTTAGCGCCGTCTGTGGGAAGCTATATGTACAAGTCACGTCCGTAAGTATGACTGGAGATCTAGAAAGCCGGGCCCTTAGAAGAGGCTAAGAAGAAGTCCAAAGAGCCCTAGAGTTTACTCCCGCTACTGGGTTGAGCGGCAAGCGAGAAGGGTTGACCGATGATGGTGATCGGGTCGAGATCGCTGACTTAGAGCGGGAGGATGTGATGGACGAGCTGGAGAGAATGAGAGTGGAGGTAGGGCGATCAACGGGAAGAAGGAAGACTGTCAATCTGGCGGTAGAACTATTCTTGAAAGTCATGAGAAAGGCCGGGAACTCACCTGCACCACAGCCTGCAAGCGAATCGCTCGAGGATGAGGAAATGAGCCCGACCGTGTGGGCAGTCCAAATATTATCCGCCTCGATATTTGATATGAAGGCCTAAATAGAGGCAAAAGAGCTTAAATCAGCCAGACCGTCGATGAGTGCGCATTTCAACGAAGGGGCCAGACCGTTTTCCAGCCAAGTGATTGAATCTGTGCGATCAGGCGCACAAAATCGCTGAAAATGCATAAGCGGGGATCAGCTGCCCGTTCCAACACCTGGAGAGCTTTAGGTCCCAGACCGGCGCCAAGGGCTACGGTGATGCCGTGTACTGTAACATATTCCTAAAACGCTATCAGGAGAAGCGTTAATCTGGTTTTACGGATAAGTTCGTCGACTGATTCATTTTGAGAGTTGAGGGGGCTCAAACGTCGACAATCCTCTTCAATTACAAGCAAACAAACGATGAGGGGCTAAGGGCGTTTACAAACCACTAACAAACCGCCACAGCGGGTGTGAGGAATTTGGACAAGGGAATTGCATAGATGGCCTTCAAGCAGGGTCTAAAGCCTGGAAAATTTCTTTACACAATGCGAGTTGAAGACCCCTAGGGATATGCTGAATTGATGGCTACGGCAGTAAGGCAAGCGCAGGCAGAGCACGAAACCTACGGGTGCAAGCAGCAAAAAAGAAAATCTGATGAGCCATCACCAACCCATCGGAACAATAGGGGCTGGCAGCAAAATCGAGATCAGGGGTTTTCGCCCAACAAGAAAGCAAAAGACTAGGGAAGCCAAAAGCAGCACAAGGGAGACTACGAGAGCCCGCAGGGGAGGGGGGAAGACCCTCAAACTATCAGCAGGAACGACCTTCTGCACCAAGGCCAGTGAGGCGGCACAAGGTTCTCACTACTCTGACCGCCTAGCATGAAAGTATATTGAATGAAAACATGAATGTTATTCTTAGGCCAGCAGAAAGAAGGTTCCCAAAGGGCAACCTCACCAGGGATTAGACCTGTAAAAACTGCTCCTACCACGATGAAGCCACCTACCGGACCAACGACTGTATTGCCTTGAAAACGGCAGTAGATGAGTTAATCAAGAATGGCAAGCTACAACAGTACGCGGGAGCCGCCCAGGAGGTAGGAACCATAGATTCCTGCGGTCATGGGCGAATCAATGTGCACGAGAGCATAAATATGATTCATGGAGGAGCCCACATTGACCAGCTTACTGGTAAGGCAGATAAGCAATGCCTTAGATCAATAAGAGGCAGGGAGGTATATGCCTTCGGGAGCGGGAGTGGCCAAGCGGCTAAGACTGGCTGGAAGTCCGTAATGTTTTACGAGGAAGAAGAGCCAAAGAATCTGGTGCAACCCAACGATGACCATTTCCTCATCACTGTTCAAATAGATCACTGAATAACCAGCAGTATGCTGATTGATACCAGAGCTTCAATCAACGTTATATTACGGGACGCATAAAAGGGGTTGGACAAAGGGAGAAACAAATTGTCCTAGGATAATGAACCGCTGATAAGCTTCTCAAGAGAGGTAGTCCAACCACCGGGTTAAGACTATTTACTGCTGACTTTCAGCCAGGGGGACAGAACAAGGAATGAGGACATGGAGTTCATAGTGGTGGACTGCTTGTCATCATAGAACGAAAAAGTGTAGAGCCACAAAGAGCTGATGGCAAAGGTATTCCAACGGGAAAGTGAACAGGTAGAAAGAACTGATGACAAAGGTATTCCAACTATGCGACCAGTCCAAAAAGCCTACGGGTCCGTGTGCCTAATTAGTAGAACACATGCTAAGTCCCCATTCAAGAATGAACTTGACAGGGAAGTTGGGGGACTTTTCTTGACGATAGCAACAGATAGGCTACTGGGGCCCACAGACCAACGCTAGGGACGGGAAAGCAGGCCCAGGTACCCAAGGCCTGATACCGAGTAGTCAAGTTTCCAATAAAGACTCGGGAGCTGGTGGGAGAAGGCAAAGAAGAAGGGCCAAAGTGCATCTTAATTGTGCAGAATGAGCCACCAATCCCACATCGAGGGATAAGCTCAGCTCATGCAGCCAGGAGCCCATATTTAAGCCTAACCACCTTTATTAAATAGTATTCACCAATCGACATATTTCCACTTATTGCTTATATTCCAATCTCATATGTACTAATTTAAGCATCAGAGTGAAACTGACCGGCCCCCCACCGGTTCTTTCCTAGTTAGCAGGAGTTTAGATTGTCTACGGAAGAAGAGAGCATCAAGCCTAGCAAAAGATCTCACCTGATACCTGTGAGTTTACGGGATTCAGAAAGAAACACATATCCACAAGTGCGAGCACATATTTCAGTAAATACGTGCATGACACATGCATGAAGGTTAGTGTCAATAATAATGCTTTCAGTTTTTTCTTTTTTTTAATAACAATGGACCGAATGGTCAACATGTACCATACAGTACATGATGTTAGATCAAGAAATAAAATATCGGTATCAGTATATCTATTGAGACTTTGATAAAACGAGATATTATATATATCGGGGAAATATCATATATATACTCTGTAAAATATTTTTTTATTTTAAAGTTGGCTGTACTCCATAAAATTTACATGCAAATTAGATATGTTGGTTCAGATGGGCAGGTACTTCATAGGAAATTAAACACGCACTTCATGTTGGTTCATTATGTAGAACAGGGCCGAACAAGTTGAAGTTGGCTGTGGAGAGGTTTAGTAACTGAGAAACTAATATGTAACATGGGGTAGTGATACACCATCATCACCAGCTCTGCCTCATTTTTTCCGGTGATTAGCATTAGAGCCATTTTTCCAGGCTTTGCTCGGGTGTATATGGGAGGACCATTCTGGGTTTTTTTCCTCGGAAGAAAATGGACATGTGTCACCAAACGTGTCCAGAAACTGAACAACAATGTGGGGGCCGCATAGAACCACATTTTAAAGTGGCAATGGCAGTTACAATTTATCAGTCTCCTCCCTCTCAAATCTGCTGCCCTTAATAAGGATGCCCTCTTCTCTACTCTCTGGCCTCCATTGAAGCAGATCAGCCTCAGGTATGTCTTGCATGTTTTCCTTTTCTTCTTCTATGACCTTCTCTGTATCAGAAATTTTTGCTGGAGTTGATTTGTTTGGTAATTATGTGATGTTATTCTGTGATATGGGCATATATGTGTTTGTTTTGTCCTTGATTATGCTGCTTTGTTACTCAGTTTTGAGTCTTAGTTTGTTTAGATTTCTGCGGATTAATGGAAATTGTAAATGGCTTTGTTGCTCAGTTCTGAGCCTCTGTTTTGCATGCAGATTCTTTCTTTCCACTTTTCAATGCAGTTTATTTGAATTTCAAAACTAGTCTCAATCCAAAGACAAACTGTTCTTTGAATTAAAGATTTCTGTTTTTCTGATCCAATATTCCAATCCTTTCACAATTCACATGCATTGAAGTTAGCTTTTCCCCTCTTTTTTCCTATTTTTTATTTTATTTTATTAAATGAAGTAGAAATCAACTCCAGGAAGAGCTTCAGAAACTTTGTCTGAGTTAGTTCTAGAGATCTCACTTGAATGGTTATAGCTGCTCTTCCCGAGAATAGTTGTTATTGCTTAAGAACTCCACTGCATGCAGAGAGCCAGGGACAGAACTCATAATGCACTTTGGTTATTTCTTTCTTTTTGGTGAATGGAGGGCTAGCTAATTCCTTCCATTTTGTTCTATTTAGTTTCCGATAATCTTTAAGGCCTTGACTATGAGTGCCGTTACTAACTCTCAGTGATCTCCATTGAAGTGAAATATGTTTTTTCTTTTGTTTTCTCCCTTGGTCTGATTTATTCATAAATGTAGTCTTGGTTTTCGACTAAAGGGGATGGTAAATGGCATTTGTGTTGCATGCAGATTCTTGCTTTTCCACCTGTCTGCATTCTATCTGAATCTTGACACTAATCTTCAGTACCCTCATGACTTTTCTTGTATATACATATCCCTTTTCCAAATTCAATCCCTTCTAAGCATCGGAATTTCCTTTTCCCTTTTTCTTCTCCATTGTTAGAGGAAGTCAGAAATCCTGGAAGAAATTTATCAGGATTATTACCAGAATCGTTATATAAATTGGTAGCGGGATTCTTGACTTGGTATAGATGCACATATCTAATTAACAAAGTCGGTTGTGATTGCTTCCATTATAGTCACAGAGAAAATATCATTACATTAGTTTGATAAGTCCTCTCGCTTCTTTTTTTTGTAATGCAGGGGATAATTTAAGCTGTCACTATTTTGCATGATTTCTTCCATTATATGCTAATACAAATGGTAGCTTCTGATGAATCTGGAAGCCTTGGCTATGACCAAAATGGTGATGATAATGATTCGAAACCTCAACCCCCACCATCACAGCCTGACAATGGGGAATCATCAAAACAGAATTCGATTTTCTCACTCACTCTTGATGAAATACAAAGCAAGAGTGGGAAAAATTTGGGGTCCATGAACATGGATGAATTCCTTGCCAACATTTGGAGTGCTGATGAAAATCAAGCTTCTCTAGAACAACCCAACCAAGGTGATCAGGAAGACCCTACCAATGGGAAAGACACAACTTCAAAGCCGGCATCTCTTCCACGGCAGGGATCGTTCACCATTCCTACCCCACTTAGCAAGAAAACTGTGGATGAGGTATGGTCAGAGATCGATAAAACTCGACCAGCACCCCCTCCTGAGAGCATGAGCAATGGAGAGTATCCCCAACGCCAATCAAGCATCGGAGAAATAACTCTGGAAGATTTCCTAGTAAAAGCTGGTGTAGTTCAAGAAGCACCTTCTCATAACCGAATGGAATGTGACCCTATTCTTCCACAAGTTGGTGACGCCAACAATTCCAATATGGCAACTAGCAGTAGCATGTATGCGGGTACAAGTTCTGAAATGGGGAATAATGTGATTGCTTCAGGATATTTGAATCCCCAAACTGCTGTGCCAAACAATAATGGATATGCTATTACTGGATATCCAATATTTGGACAGGCTAAAATGATTTTGGGCAATCCATCTTTTGGTACTGGTAATGAATTTGAGAAATGTCATAGTTTGCCAGAATCTAGTGGGACAAAGAACAAGAAGAGGATAATTGGTGGTCCACTGGAGGTAGTAGTGGAGCGGAGGCAGCGGAGGATGATCAAGAATCGAGAGTCAGCAGCTCGGTCTCGTGCAAGGAAACAGGTATATTCTCCGTGATTCCCTTTTCGATATAGAATTTACAGTTCATAAAAATCTCTAAAAACTCTCTTAGATTTCAATCTGAACCAACAACAATCTTTACTCTCTGTTCATTTGTCATAATGCATTTGTTTTCATATTCCACCGTCCATTTCTGGTTAGGAAGTTCTCCCATATTTCATTTCCTCCAATTTATCAAATCATGTGCCCCTCATACATTGATCTATGCCTCTGCTCTGTGGAGACTGGAGAGTAGAGGTAGCAAAGAGAGAGTGAAGAGGAGATGGTCACTAGGTAGCAGTCCCCTAATAACAAGAGGATTACATTGTGTACATTTACTTTGTTGTTTTCTGTCTAACATTTATTAAGCAAGAAAGATCGATAGATAATGGTCAATGTTGCAGAGAACTAACTCTTCGTCCATTAGGGTGATTTGAAGGTTAAATTGTGGTTACAAATATTGTTTGGTGGTGGTTAAAAGGGTGAATACTTTCGGATCCTATGGGATTATGCATCATATAGCATTTCTATAATGGAATCCAACTGATCTCGCCTATACTATTCTGTTACATGCAGGCATACACAGTAGAACTCGAAGCTGAGGTGAATCACCTTGAAGACGAGAATGAAAAGCTGAAGCAGACAGTGGTACTAAACAAGAAATTCTCTTCCTTGTTCTAAAACTTTACTTTGTTGGGATTGAAATGCACTAATGAAGCATTTTTTTTATTACCTGTATTTGTAATAGGTGGGAATAGAACAGAGGCGTAGACAAGAGGTAAGTAACTCGAATAAATTGTGCTTTGTATCATGGTATGCATTTGATCTAAAGATATGACATTACTTTGTGCCACTTGTGGGCAGGTGATGGCAAGGAAACATTCCACAAAAGCTCAAAGGTTGGCAGCAAAGTTGAGGACAATGAGGAGGACCGTAAGCGCTTGATCGACATGCTGATCGAGCAATGTAATTCTGCATGGCAAGCATTGTGAGGAAAAACGTAGTTTTCTATGGAAATGGCATATATATGATTTATATATGTCATTAGAAGATTATGTAAATTAATTATATCGTTAATTTGTAGCAATAATTGGATGGGTGAGTGTTCCATCAGTTAAGAATGTGTTTACAACATAATGAGGGGGTTGAGGGCTACTGCCATCCCTTTTATTACATACCTTTTCCTTTTAATTTTTTTTCCTATTATAAAAAAAAAAAAAAAAAAAAACTTAGGACTTGATTGATAATGAAACATTGAAACTATTACAATGAGTTTTACAGTAGGCTCAGACTAGACATTAAATTAAAATTCCATACTGACTTTGATGGAACCAAAAGAATTCCCGACTCGAAACCATACACAAAAGCTAACTAACAAGATTTTTTATTTTAATTTTTATCAAGACAGAAGGAACATTGTATTACACTAATACTCCCTTGTCCTACAAGATCCGACTGCATGCATACTCAGTGCTCTTATCCTTCTTTACATTCCGAAGATTTTTTACTTGTTTTCTTTTGTAAAAAAAGACCGACTGAAAATTTATAGGACATAAATTTGTAACTAATGTGAAGATAAAATGTTGTCATCTCATCTCTCATCATTAGCAATGAACCATGCATACACTCTCACTGATATCAATAATAGTCACTACTGAGAGTCCACCCGACCATGTTTTTAATTGACGTAGTCTACGCTTATCACATAGACCAGGATTCTCACTCGTCGAAACACATTTCACTTTTATAATTTTTTTTATTTTTTATTTTTAGACACAAAACAAAATCCAGTCTGAATTGGGTAACATTTAACGGTTAACGATTTTACCACCAGCAGAAAAAAAAAAAACAAAAAACAAAAGGCAGGAAAGGGAATGAAGCAAGGGAGATGTGACTACGCGCTCGCATATACGCTCTCTCCCTTTTCTCTCTCTTTTTGATCTCCCCCTTCTCTCAATTTCACTTCATTTTCTCTCAATCTCCTTCAATTTCTCCCCAATTCCCGCAAAACCCAATTCCAATTTCCTCTCACTTAGGGCTCTCTCCCCGATTCAATTCGACTCCCAGCTCCGCCTCGGCCGCCGGCGACGGGTAAGTCAAATGCCGCAGTCTCTTATTATCGCTAGCTGATTATGATTGCCGTAAATTTATAATATCTGAGATACAGGGGTTTGGGCTTAGCTAGATTCGGGTAGATTCAAGAAAGTTTTAGCAGCTTCGAATTAATTATATACGGTGGAAATGCTTCAAATTCAGCTCATCAATTTTGCTTCTCGGTTTTTTGTTTTTAATTTTGTAACTATTCATGTTTTACTGTTTGAAGAAGTGATAAATTGCTGTGGAGCTTGGTTTTTAGTTGCTAATAGAGTTGACTGTGGTGTGTTTTCGATGCCGATAGGTATTTGGTGTAATTCAAAGCTTAAGATTTATGTTGTTTTGTAGGTGGAGACGAGTTCGAGTTTGATTGTGGAGTGGTTTCTGAGATTGTGGAGCTAGGGAGTGAGAAACTAATGTTAAATCCCGGGAGCAATGTAAGACGTGGTAATGCAGCGCAGTCGTCAGCCATGCCTCCTTTGCCGCAGTGTTTGCCGCTGGAGCCGATTATGTTAGGTAATCAGAAATCTACGCGGTCGGGAGAGCTTAGGAGAGTTCTTGGATTTCCGCTTGGGAGCGGATCGGAGGAGCATTCGTTTGGAGTTTCCAATCCAAAGCCAACTCCTTCTGTGGCGACGGAGGAGCTGAAGAATTTTAAGGAAAGTGTGCAGGATGCCTCTAGGAAGTCCAGGTTCAGTACATTTTCCCTATACTACATAGTTGTGTGATAGAATTACACATTAACTGATTTTAATTGTTGCAAAACTATTGTTATTGTGGACTATTTGAATTCCCATATCATTACATGAGCGATCAACATATGCCTTTCTTTTGCTAAAAGCAATGTTCTAGAGGTTAGAGTGACTGGTGACTAAGGATTGGTACTCTTAATTTGGAAATTGTCCACATAAGATGTAGGAGGCTTAAAACATGGTCCCTATAATCTTCTCCTTGTGGAGTACACACAAGAATCTATGTTCAATATATATTAACATGGTTTTTGTTTACCAGGGACAGAGCGAAAATGCTGCGGGAATCCATATTTAAATTGGATAAGTATAGAGATGCTTTGAGCTCAAAGAAGCGGCAACGGAGTGATCTTTCATCAACTGAGAGGTCGAATGGAGTAAACTTAGTGAAACTGGGAAGTCAAATTCATAAAAATTCTCAAGGAATTATGACTCAAAGACTAGAAGACAGGGCCAAGGGTGTTGGCCTTAGTAAACGTGCTCGTACGTCAGTGGCTGAAGTGCAGGTTTGTATTTAAAAGTAACTTTTAGTTTTTCTATTGAAATATACATCTTATCCGACTTTTTCTCCCAACTTTCTTCTCTTAATCTCTGTGGTACGCGTATGGCCACCATATCATTATAAGAATGTGTTTGAAACCGATGTGAGTGTATTGAGTATGTTGGAAAAAACAGTTGGGTTCTTTATCATCACCCTTTGCAATTGAACTCGGATTCCAATTGTGTAGCAAATATAAATTGAAATGACACTGAATGAAGAAGAGCTACTAGTTACTCATTTTCCTTGAACAACTATTTGATTAAGGTTACTATCTTTAGAATCCATGTGTAATATAAATAATCCCATTATAGTCTTTATAGAAGGAAAGGTGAACAACCAAATACACCAAAAGAGAAGTTTCCTGCTCCTGTCTACTTTTCGGACCAGAAATGGATTACCAAATTGATTGGAGAGTTTCATGCATCTACGGTTGTTTGCAGCTTTCTTTTCATTACTATGCTTTATACCTGTAAGGTGATGACTACAATGCTTCCTCCTCATCGACTCTTTTAGATGTAACACTTTCTAAATTCTACAGGCAGAAGCTAGGTCAGCTGCCGCCTCAAGGCAGAAGATGGTCACAGACAAGGACGAAAACATGCTTCAGGCTGTTGGTGGGGCTTCTGTTCGGATTGAAGAAAAGACCCATGGATTGCCTTCTGGAGGTGAAGGGTTGGATCAAAAAACAAAAAAGAAACGGTCCATGGGAGCAGTGAGCAATAGAGTTATGGGTGGTGAACAGGATGTAACAAGAGCTGCTCACCCAAAGCTGAGTGGTGATTCTAAATTACGATCTTGTGATTCTAATATTTTCAGGTATCATGTATATCTATTAAATTATCTGTAATTCCATCTGAGGTTCCGAAGATTTTACTGTTTATCAAATCTCTACCATGAGTATTTCTTGAGAATAGAGATACTTCTACTTTATCTTGCAGTTGTTCTATATGATCATATCAACACTTACAATTAAGAAAAGTAAAAGGATGACAAAATGACCTGTTTCTAATGTAAAGCTTTCCATTTTTTGCAGATTAAAATCCTCTCCTGGAGTTAGTGGAAACAACAAGTCTGACGGGTCTGTAGAATCTAATACGTTTAGTACCTCTACAGTACTCAAGACTGAGCCGGAAAGTTCTGTTATGAAGGACCGTTCAGCTGTATTAGAGCCGAAGGTTGTTTTGAAAGCAAACCATAAGTATGTATTTCGTTCTGATATTATCTTATTCTCACATTCATTTGGACACTGTACATTCGTTTGGACAGTTTATAGTTAACTTGTTAGCCAGTACAATCTTGTTTGATTAACGGCTGATTTTTCTGCCGACAATCTTGGCTTTGAGATTTTAAATTGAGGTTATTGATTTCTTCATGGCCTTGCACATCAGGATAAAGGTTCAAGAGGATAACTCCACTGGCAGTCCTGGTTCTCTGATAAAAGGAAAGGTCTCGAGGGCACCACGAACAGGTTCCAGCATGAGTATGGACTCAACTAGTGTTCCCCCTTTATCTGGAGTTCTGCAGGCTTGGGAGCAGCATACTGGTCAAAAGAAAATCCAAGCGGCAAGTGGGATAAATAATCAGAAGAATGCAATGCCTAACGGTTCTTCTATAGCTATGGCCCAGTGGGTTGGTCAGAGAACACATAAAACCTCCCGCTCAAGGAGGACAAATCTAGTCTCTCCTGTATCAAACAATGGTGAGGCTCAGATTTGTAATCAAGGCGCTGCAACTTCTGATTTTCATGCTAGAACTTCTTCTGTTGGAGCCGGTGGAGCACAACTTGCCAGCAGTTTAGATAATCATACCCCCAAATGTAAAAAGGAACTTCAGAATGCTTCATCTCCGTATGGGTTGACTGGGAGTGAAGAACTGGGAGCTAGTGAAAACAAGTGGAAAGATAAGGGGACGAACAGCAGTGACATTCCTGCAGCCACAGATCAAAAGGCTGGGGCATATTTATCACCCATGAAGAGGAATAAATTACCAAATAATGAATCAGGAGATGGTGTGCGAAGACAAGGAAGAAGTGGAAGAGGACCGACTACATTGATGACAAGGCCTGGCATTCCTCCAATGAGGGTGAAATCAGAGAATGTAGCAACCAAAAAGCATCTCGAAGACATGAAGCCTGTGATCGATAACAATAAAAGGTGTAAAGACTTTTCAGTATTTTTCCCTGTAGGTCTTGCTTCAATGAATTTATTGTGTAGTATTGACCAAGTC
Organism: Potentilla sterilis; assembly: GCA_963682095.1. Lineage (NCBI taxonomy): Eukaryota > Viridiplantae > Streptophyta > Magnoliopsida > Rosales > Rosaceae > Potentilla > Potentilla sterilis. The sequence continues at coordinate 33,184,702 of OY821759.1, read as the reverse complement.
TCTTTATAATTTATGGAATGTAGTAAAACAGGTCGTCCACCTCCGAAAAAGCAGAAAGATCGTAAAGCCCTAAGTCGTGTTCAGTCAATAAGTTCATCAGATTTCACAGGTAATGTTGAAATAATGTATGTAGTTTCAGCTATGTTGATTCTTCTGATTCTTCAAATTTTTATTGTCATCTACACTTATTCAGTGTATTAGATTTTATGGGTCAGTGATTGCATATATAAAATCAGTATTCCAACTGCATGGACAACAGGTTTGCTAATATGTTCTTGATTGTACATTTTTTTTTCCTTATTTTTTAAAAGAGGGATCTAAGGATTTCACACCTACCCCCTATCATGACTCGAACCCAGGACCTATTAACCTACTTCCTAGGTAATTGTGCTCTTTACCACTTGAGCTATCCCATTTCGTCAATGTTCTTGATAGTATATTAACTAGCAATGTTATGTGGTTAGAGTCATACGTGCAACAGATTCTCCGTCTCCCTTCTCTATTCTATTCAGAAAAGCGGAGAGCGAAAAACCAGTGTCTAGTGTAAAAAGACCTGCACACTTGCTTCTCATGCTATACACATTGTATACCTTCAGGAAAAAGTATTTTGGTTTTCCTTTCGATAATGAGTCGACGGTATTCTATTTTTGTCATTTTCTGTGTTTGTTAAACCTGTTCTATCTGAAATACTTTGCGGACAACTGGATTAATAGGATTTGGCTGTGTTACCTTTTAATTTGTACTGGAATGTCCTTTTCAGGTGAATCTGATGATGATCATGAAGAACTGTATTTGGCCGCCAGTTCTGCTCGTGATGCTAGTAGTATGCATTTTACTCTTTAGCACACACACACACAGTTCCACAGTCTGCTGCATAATCAGCATATATATCTTGGATGTCCATACCAGTCACTAACATTTTAGCTGGTTTTTTTAGGCCTTGCGTGCTCCGGTACATTTTGGAAAAAAATGGAATCCATTTTTGGTTCTCTCAGCTCAGAGGACATATCCTACTTGAAGCGGCAGGTAATGAATGGTATACCCTGATGCATCTAAAATCATGTAAGATCTTGTCTCGGACACTTAAATATTGCTTTCTCCATAATTTTACAGCTGAGTCTTGCTGAGGAGCTTGATGAGAGTTTGTCTTGGATTCTAGGTGATGAAGATAATGTTTCGGTAAACTACTAGCCATGATTCTCTGAACTATCTGTTTTGTTTACTTTGAGATCTTCAAGCGTATTGTTCAACTGAACACTTGCAGTATCAAATAAGTCTAACTCTTTCATGAATATTGATTAGTTGTTAACTTATCGTTCAGGGGGCTCCTAGGCATAGAGAATTGCCTAATTGTTCAGGGGAAAGACAAGGGAACAACTTTAATCAAGTTTCATCGAAGACTGAATCTTTATGTGGTAAATTTGGCATGAGAAGGTTGGAAAAAGTCACTCCACTATACCAAAGAGTTCTTTCTGCTCTGGTTCAAGAAGACGAAAGGGAAGAACTGTACAACCACAGGGATGGCAAAAGTATGCACCTACAGAGTGTAAGTGATGATTCTCATTGTGGTTCATGTAACCAGAGTGACGTTGGACCCAAAGATTGGGACAGAATAGAATCAGAAGTTGAATCGAAAGTGGACGTTCACAGTCAGAAAAGTTGCTTATTGGACAGACTTTCTTTTGATAGAAGTGGTGGGACAAATACATTCAGGAATAGAAGTCGGGAGCAGTGGCACGGAGATGACGAAATTTCTCATTCCGATGCGGGGCACACCTATGACGTTTATCCTGGTCAACTGCAGCCTAGGGATGCAAGTACTCCAAGCTATCCAACTTCTGATTTCCAATATCAGTCGATGTGCCTGGATGATAGGCTTCTTCTGGAGTTGCAGAGTGTTGGGTTATATCCTGAGACACCGGTAAGATCAATTGTGCGCATGGATCCAATATGAAGCTTCCTGACAAGTATTGTGCCTTTATTGTTGTTAAATATGCTATCTATGGTTCTCACCTTTGTCATCTTTATTGACCATTGTTGTAGCCGGATCTAACAAGTGGAGAAGAAGGTATTAATCAAGATATAATGGAACTAGAGCAAGGCCTACATCAACAGGTATTATTTTCTCAGATAGTTGTGTTTATTTATTAATCAAGATATAATCAACAATACCTATACTGAATTCTACAGTGAATATATACAATGTTTTTGCTCTCTAGATTCCGAGGTTTCCATTTGAACTTTTCTTTATCTATAAGTTCCTTTTTTCCACCGTTTCTCATTTTGCACATATCTTCATAACTGATAGATCGGGCGGAAGAAGAAAGGCTTAGCAAAAATTGATAAAACTATTCAGAAAGAAACATCTGCAGAAAAACGGTATGTTTCACATCTCTGGGTTTTTCTTACTGATTGAAACCTTTTCTCTTTTTTGTTGTTCATTCATGAAGTTTTACATTAATGTGGTTGCATATACAGGAGAATTGAACTAGTTGCAATGGACCAGCTTATTGCAATGGCTTACAGAAAACGAATGGTAATTTTTTAAATCCTGCTTATGAGAACTTATGCTTGGTAATTTCTAATGTCCATCTGTCGTCTTGATTATGGGAACCTAATGAGTATTAAACACAAATATGTTATGTGCAAATATCATCACCGGTATAACCATAAAAAAGGATCATTAAAAAAGCGTGAGCCGTTATTAAAACATTATAAGGTTGATGATTCCCACCAAGAATTTGATTGCCAGGTCGTGCTAATTCCATACGAATCTCTGCTATAGGAGTAACTCTAGTGTGATTAACTTTGCTATCAAGAGTTCATTCTATCAGTTAATTTATCCTGGACAGAGTGGTGCTATTTGTATCCACTTTCATATGGCCCCACCCCCGGATACTCTTAGAGTTCCTATGAACCAGGACTTGGAACTACATGGAACTCTTTCCACTAGTTCCTTTTTCTTACCCCTATTTAGTAATGCTTTATTCGAATGTGTCCATACATAAATTTATTTTAAAGGATGACTTTAGGTATCTAAGTAATGGGAAGGAAGTATGAAAGGGGAAAAAGAAACCAAAAAAAAAAAAAAAAAAAGTGTGAACAATGCCATTGCTCATTGCTATCAACAGGCAGGAGGTGGCAAAAGCTGTTGGGAGGATTTTTTTTTTTTTTTTGAGAATGAATCCGTTGGGAGATTGCCGCTGAAACCTTCAATATTTAGTCAGATGAGACATGAACTACTGACGAACTTTGTCACTTCCATTTTTCAGGCATGCCGTGGGTATAATGGTTCAAAAAGCGCTGTCCGTAAGGTTTCGAAACATGTTGCATTGTCTTTTCTCAAGCGTACACTCGCTCGATGTCGGAAACTTGAAGAGAGGGGTGTTAGCTGCTTTAATGATCCTGCTCTGCAGAATGTCATCTTCTCTTCACCTACATGTAACAATGTTGGAAAATCTGTCGACTGTGTTGGCTCTGGAACTGCTAGTAATACATGCAACGAAGTTCATCAAATCGAAGTCAGAGGATCAGGTATGTTGAACTAGACTTCATTTTATGATGTCAATGGTATCTTATATTTACAGCAGGCATCAATTGACATCATAAAATTTCAGTCAGAGGATCCCTGTTGAATTAGACATTTTTCCCCCTTGCTTTTCACACCCTTTCTTTTCCAACTCATTTTTGAGTTTATAATATTGGTCCGCTATTCTTAGTACTTACAATATGGCATTGATTTTTCTATTTCATCTGTAGGTGCAGTTTCCAGCGCGTTCGGTAGATATGATTCCCACAGTGATAATCTTTATAAGGGTTCATCGGAGGCTCTTCATGTTATCGTCGACTCATCTGCAGAAGATTCTTCCAAGCAGGGATCCATGTTAAACTTAAATAAGGACAAGGGCAAGAAGAGGGAAGTGCTGCTTAGTGATATTCTTGGAAGTGCTTCCTCAAGGATAACTTCAACCGTTGACAGCGCAAATGAAGTAAAGGAAAAGAGAAGCGAGAGAGATAAGGACCAAAGTAGAGATAACTTGAGAACCAATGCTCAGGGTGGAGCTGGTGAACGCAAAATAACAGGGAAGCCACAGCAAAACAACAATACTCACTCATCAAGTCACCCAGTGCCCAATAGAAGAGGTAGAGTAGGGCCACCATTACCTGGTAATACTCCTGCGCATCTATCTAAAGAGTCAGAGGATCCGATTGATTATGCAAATTTGCAACTAGATGAATTTAATTCGATGGAGGAGCTAGGCCCCTCTCTTGAAATTAATGAAAATCAAGATCTTGGTTCATGGCTAAACTTTGATGACGATGGCTTGCAAGACCATGACTGCATTGGTCTTGAAATACCTATGGATGATCTCACAGGCTTGAGTATGCTCATCTGAGATGGTATATCTATTACCCCATTGCCTGTGGTTGCGGAGAAGGATGTAACTTTCATACCAGGCTTGATGCACACTGATGGTCTAATTTGGTTGCTGCATGTGTACAAAGTGATCAGTCTCCACTGCTCGTCAAGATTTCTGGTCATATGCAGGAGCTGCTGCTGTAGATAAGGAGTTAATAGGGTAATTGTTAGAATTGAAACTGCAATGAGGCAGTATTTATTACTTGACCAGAGATGATCCAAGCTTGAATTCTGGAGACTACCAAAGGTTTTAAACATCTCCGAAATTGCTGAGACTCGTGTATTTTTTTACTGTACCGATATTTAGAAACTTACAGAATTTGTGTGAAGTTAGTTTGTTTACAGAATGAAATAATTGATATTCTTTAATATAGCGAACGCCAACGTTTCTCTACAATATCAATATCCTCCAAAATTCCAAGTACTTCAGTTCGCTCCAGATTCTGAACAATTCCAAATGAATGGCACTGGTGCTGGTACCTTTGGAACATGAGGATTGACAATTGTGATATTTGTGACGAACTCTCTTAAGCATCGACTTCATGATTAATGCTCTACAATAATTCAGAGGAAGAAAGGGCATGAAATTGAACTCTTAAGCATCGACTTCATGAGTAATGCTATACAACAATTCAGAGGAAGATGAAGAGCATGAAACTAATTGCATTCGTCTTCAGTTAGTCATATTCATCTCTAACATTTCTTAGAATTGGATCTAAACTAGATTATCATTTCCAAGATCAAGAAGATCAAAAAGCTAGCTAGCTGCTTTCTGCTGTAGTTTCCCAGCCATATATTCACGTTAATCATATCAATTATCATAGATATTATGAATGGGTTGGTTAGTATTTTGTATCATTGTGAGTGTTTCTTAATTACTGAAAACTCATTACGATAAACAGATATGATTATTCGATTATATATCACCAACTAAAACAGTTGACCAAAAATGGTTTTATGTATTACTCAAATCACCATCTACAAACATTAATAAGTCAATACATTAATTTTAGACGATAATGTCAATCAATTGCAAGCATTGGATTTGGTCTGCTAGCTACTACTTGTGACTTGTCCACTCGCGCGCTATATATATATGTATGTTTAAGGGAAGATATCAGGTCGGCTTTAGCAATCATGCTAGTCAATTCCAAGAATAATCTCTTGAATAATCACAGACGATATTGTTTAAAACCAATTAATAGTCATATACGTATATGAAGAAATCAAAATTGGTTTCTTTAATTTGCTTCATCAATATGAAGAAATATTAATTTGACAATGGGAATGGTCAGCAAATCAACTAGCTAGCTAGTGAAATTAATGCATGAATATATCGTTAGTTGGTAATACGGATAATTATTCTACGTACGCACTGCATATATATATATATATATCAACGTACGTACGAACTAGCTAGTGAAATACATGAATTATTAGTTAATAACACGGATAATTATTCTACGCACCGAGTGTCCACCAACTTCAATTGTACTAGTTCGATCGAAGAGTAGAACATTAGAACGTAAACTATATATTTCATTCCCTTTACGTAGTGTAGTGATGTGTTTTACACACAAATTAAGCATGATTGTCAAGTGTACCCCAAATTGGCTCTAAACATATGTAATATATTCAACACTTTGGCTCCCACTTTCTTTTACTGAAAAGTAATGACGATCGAGTGCAGCATTAATCTTCGATAAAACAAACCTAATCTAAAAAGACGACGAATGCTTTAGAGGAAAGGAAGATAGGATTATTTGTAGCCTATATATATATATGATAATGATGAATATTGCCTTGCCCTAGCAGCTTGCTTGTCTGCTTATAACTCTATATATTCTATATCGATTTGTAATGGAATAAAAAGTAAAGTGACCCTTTAAAAAATTAAGTAGTATTATTACTAAACAATCCAGGGTACATATATATATATATATATATATATATATGAGAGTAATTTAACTAATCAACTACAGAAGCATGTCACACTCGACGTCCATATTCTTCTGCTCAAAGTTTTGCAGCAAGATCTTCACAGAAAGGTATAATATCAATCCAAAACTATTTTATTGATCATTTATACAAGTTGATCAGTTTACAAGTAAGATATATAAATGTGGGACGGTTCTAGTGTATCTACATGCATGTTTAAACATATTTTGAGGTATATTCCAGTCAGAAAGTAAACCCTAGCCTGTATGATTTATATATATATGTCTGGCTTGGGCAGGCATATACAGATTTCTAAATCATGAACTCGTTAATTTACAGGCCGGGTAAGCTATATACCTCAATCAATCTATTTTTTTTCTTCTTTTTCTGGTAATTGAGTCGCTAATGAACTTTTCATGAATCTCGATCTTCAATAATTGTTTAAGCGTTGCATATATATATATATATATATATATGTGTGTGTGTGAGGAAATAGGAGGCAGGCATCCGACTGTACAAGAGGTCTGTTGAACTGCATGATGCATGTTTGCCGCTCGTGAGGGTTTGCCGCTTAAAGTGACAAAATTTTTGTGATTAATTTGATGTATATATATGTAGTACATATTATCCATACCTTATATATCACCATTGAATATGATGATTTTAGGTAAATATAACGCTATAACAACACTGAGCTGATCGATCGATAAAAATCATTGAAATATTATGAATATAATGAAAGACAGTAATAACTATATAATAAGATCAATTCGATCTGGAGAATTTTGTCGACTCAAATTGAATAAATTTTAATGAAGTGTGTAATAACTTTAGTAATAACTTGTATTTTGTTAAGTGCTAACTTTACTCCTCGACTATATATGTTACATCAGTTAGAAGCAAAACAAGCTAGCAAATAAGCAACCCTAGCTATTCCAAGAAGAAAAAATTGCACATTGTGGACTTATAACCGAAAATTGATGTTCTCGCCAAAACCTACCGACGACCCGATTGTTGATTATTCAAACGTTAACCTAACTGAAATTGCAGAGATAAAAATCGTGAAGATCAAGATATTGACATTGTAGAACAAGATTTGAAACAGTGTCGGATTGTCCGGTGCCAATTCTCCCTCCCCATATTGTAATGTACAGCGTACCAATTCCACCATTTAAGCAAATTGCTAACTTTTATACTTATTTTCCAGGTCAAATAGAAACACTACTTTCTCTGAAACTGGGCATGAATGCACACCCAATTTTCTTCGTCCTCTTCTGGATTAAATAATCTGCACTTGCAAATTAAGTTGCAACCACTTAATATGAATGAAGATCGAGTACGTTACAACCAGCCCCTATTTTTTCTCCGTATAAATACAACATTTGTGCCCTAACCATTAGGAAAAAGACAATCCATTGAGTCTATATATATCCCTTCCCTCGATCAATATAATACCCTCTTCTTCGCAACCACTTCTTATAAATGAAACCATTTTTCGTTTCTGCAACTTCTTTTTCTGATAAATTATTAGACCATGACAGCATTCTCTCTCTCTCTCTCTCTCTGTATAAAGCCTAAAGATGATGGCTCCATGACAACATACCGAGTCATCCTATATCGATCTGGCTTTCTGATCAATGATGTTTAGTGTATATATATGTGTGTTTATAAGTCGCAGTTTTCTCTTTCTTGAAGCAAGTAGTGGAATTCCTCATGCATGGATACATAAATATGGAACTACATTTACAAGATAATTAAATGTAGAAATTAACATGAATTTGGATATATCCTAATTAATAAGCCGCATTAAATAGAAGATGAAGAGAGAATGAAATATGTCCTATATATCTCTTTTAAATCAAGAGACTTAATTCATTCATTAACAAGGAGAGGAAGCTAGCTCTCTCAATCTCTCTAGCTGGCTACTACGTACGTACATACATTCATCCTTAAATTTTGATTAATAACGCTAATTGATCAGAAGGATGAGAAATGATTTTGAGAAGGCTGAACCATTTGCAAGTCCGTCATTGTTTGGCACGAGTTATCATCACTCATCATGCTCCTGCCCAGATAATTATCACTGTTAGTTGTAAATGTTCAGTTAAACCCTAATTATCTAGTTCAAACGAAGCTAGCTATGCTCAAGAAGATATTATAATTAGTGACTGTCATGCTATGCAGTCTTACTCTCGTGGTCTTGATGCCCAAAGAGAACTAAGTGCTCTCAATCTTCCATAGTACTCGCCGATTACCAAAAAGCACCGTGCTGCTTGGCGAACTGTCAATATCCGACGCAACTGGTGAAGGGTTTGTTGTCTCAAATTGTCAGCCTAAGTGCAAATTAGGAGAAGCAAAATATCAGTAATTAATTAGATTTTAATACAAACAAATGCAGAAGAATCTAATAATACAAAGTCTGAGATCTAATTGTTTATACATTAGGAAATTAAACAAGAAGCATAATGCAAAAGTTGCAATGCATGGGGCCCTAATATGAAAGGGCCATGGGCAACAAGCCTTTAAACATTTCAAAGGATTTAAAATTGGGAAGGAAAAAAAAAAAAAAAAAAACTTGTTCCATCAATGGATTTGGACTATTCCAATCCAATCATAGATTAGAAAAGTAATAGATTATATGAATCAATAAATTTATAAATTAAAATCAGTAGATAGGTCTAGCTACGGTTTTGATTTCAGCAAACATCACACTCAAACGTACCTCTGAAAGAAACATTTGGGATGGAAAACCCTCACCAGAAACCCTAGCTAGCTTTCAGAAGATTGATTGACACCTTAGCTATAAAGAAATACCAATCCAAACCCAAAATTATGGGTGCCAAAAAATGATAATGAAAAAGAAATTGCTCGCTAATCTGTCGAGGATGTAGAGGATGTGATCAATCTAAGCTGGCTGCATGATATGGCATTTGTCTCAAAGTTCTGACCCAGAACATATGACAGTGACAACCCAATCGACCATCAATATAGATAATCATAATCATCAAGACCCTAATGGTTAGATATTTAGGTATTGGGATGAGTTTGAACAGAAACCATGAAATGAACAAGTTCATACAGTGTGTAGTTGACTATACTGCATGTGGTTCTCTGGATGCTTTCATCACCTGAATTTGTTTATATAAGAGTAGAGCTTCAAGTACTATAAATCAATTAACATGTTAAATCAAGGTCGATGTAAGAAAATGAAAGCTCCTTTGGATTCTTACCCTTCTTATAATCAAATGTAGGTAAGAGAATATGGCGGCGCAAGACAAGACATGAGGAATATATAGCTAGGATCAAATAATAGACTACAAATAATCAGATCAACCAGCACGTTTACGCAGTTACCTACTCAAAAATTATCTTAGAATTTTAGAATATATATGAGAAAAAAAAAAATTGTGAACGCAGATGGCCGACAATTGTTGATATATATGAACACCCAACAGAAAAAGCCGACTGGAATATTTGTATATTCGTCAAGCAGGATCATTGATAAATTTGAAAGGTGGATTACTGGATTAGTCTATGTAAGACTAAATACGTAGCTTGACCATCAATATGTGCTAGTCAATTCTTGTCTGCAATATATGAATTAGGACTTCTAACACTTTTGAAAAACCACCTGAATTTGACATATTCGAAAACTTTGATCATGACCTGCTCTTATTGTCAAGCTTGAAATAGACATCAGGTTTTACTAGCTCTTGACAATTTTATTTCAACAAAAGAAATCACCAGTAAAATTGGCCAATAATTACCTCCTAGGGTTCTATTTAAGGAAAATTATGCGTGTGTGACTTCGGATGATGCATGCAAAATGGTTTTTAATAGGTAATGCAATACGATGTACTGGTTTTAATTTACCTGGCGAACAAAGCCCTCAAGATTACTGAGCTTGCCCAGAGCCACAGCCATCTGTTGCATGCCGTCTACGACTGGTCCACCGGCGATGGTGTCGATGAGAGACTGATGAAGCTGATCTAGGCCTTGGGTGAGAGCCTCTTCAGCTTGTTGTGAAGAATGTTGGAGGCTGCATATCCCCAACACTTGCTGTTCAGTTATTGGGTCTAACTGTTGTGTCAACATCTGATTATACATGAAACAAAAAAGAAGAAAGAATAAAACATGATTCAGTTCCTCTTAATTAATGGATTAACAATATCAATCATGTATATACAATAGGTTTTCAATGCTAAAAGAATCACATTTTCGGACCACGTTAAAGTTGTACAATGACCGCTTTTTAAATAACAGTTAGACGTATCATACGTCAATATATGTGGTCCGCTTTTAAATAACTCTTTTTTTTTTTTTTTTTTTCTACTGAAAAAATGTTCCGTATAACACTACCATAGTAGTACAATTTATCAAGATGAAGGAAATATTATTGGAGTGGTTTTGAAATAATTTTACCTATCCATAAACTCAAAAACTTAGATATATATATATATACCTTAATGAGGTCAGAGGGTCTAAAGCCACCCATCCAGAGGAAGCAACGCTCAGCTTGAGAAGCCCACATCCCAGTTATGAGATGGAACACATCAGATTTAGCAGCCACTCCTTTGAGCTGGAAAATCTCATCATAATGAGAAATGTAGCCATCTACAACGATTCGGAGATCGTTGTCCGACAAATGTGCTTGTAGTCCAGTTCGCAGCTCCGACATGTGACGGTGGTCGTCTTCTAGCCATCTTGCATATTCCATATCAAATATTGCAGCAGCTGCAAGTCACAAAAGAAAAAGAAATATTTCATAAATATATATATTTGCTAAATAATAATAGAAAATGACCTCATGCATGTACTAGACCATTTTTATTGCTGGTGCAGGAAATCAATTATACACATTTTTAGAGTACGTTTTGTATTTATATAGTGAAAACGATAGAGTACAGTAACTTGCTGAAACAGTACGGGAAACGAGTAATGCATTGCGCATATAGAAAGTTAAAACCCAGTATGGCTTTTATGTTTAGAAAAGGCCAAACATGCATAGTTAAATATGTATACAAGACAATATTATGTACCACAATATATATTGAAAATTTGGAAACAAAAAAAAAATTAAATTGGTCAATTTCCCTCATGGTCTGCCAAATGAAACTAAATTCCTAAAATTTTAGCAATAGAACTAATTTTCTATGGCTAAAAAAATTTAAAAAAACAAATGTTGATGCATGTAGTCAACTTTGGTTTTTGTTTACTGCTTCTTTTGTAACAAAATAAATAGCCTACATTTTCAGCCATTTTTCTTCTAATTTTTGCAGTTTAATTAATTAGACTGATGACTGATCCCATAAATTTATTGAAGAAACTTAATTACCTGAGCTGATATTGCCAAATCCACCTCCGCAGCCACCCATCAACAAGCCCTAGTAAATAACAATATTCGAATTCATAATCATTAAGTAATTTTGGAAAGTGAAAAAAGAAACTACCAATGTAATTAGATGATAATTACCTGAGCACGCGCTCTTTGAAGATCTTGTTCAAGCTGTGTGAGCTTGATCCTACTTGATTCTAGCTGTTGCACATAAGCCTGTATGTTGATATTGACAAGGAGAGAAAGAATGAAACATTTACGTTAGTGGGCTTACATTATGAAACAAAAGGAAACAAAAAGGAGAGCTGAAGGTACGTGCTTGAAAATGAAATCTTTCGAGTCTGGAAAATGACACTACCTTTTTCCTCAGACGGCTTTTTCTCGCAGCTTCTCGATTTTGAGCTAAGCGCCTCAGCGTCTGAAGAAATATACATCTTAATTAGTTTAAACACTGATGCATGGGATTAAAAAGAAGAAGAAGAAGAAGATAGAACAGTGAAAAATTAACCTTAGCATCAAGCTGTTTGTTCTCCGAGGTAGAACCAGCTCCCTTCCTCTGGAACATCAAGAACATGAATAAGAACAAACACAGAGATATCTTTGGGTTACAAAGCAAAATAATATAATGTAAACAAAGGTTGGGTGGCATCTGTGTTTGGTTGCATGCAGGAAACTAGTTTAAAGGATTCAAAAAGTAGGAGGACAAGAAAATATATCTTTTGCTTAGTTTGTTAGCAATGATTTGAGTTGGGAAAAAAAAAAGAAAATAAGAAAACTGTTGTATGACTATTATATATGCTATATTATTCCCTACTGTTGAAGCTGTGGAATAGACATGCATAGCAGGTATCCTTAAGGAGATTCTAAGATTTCTTAGAATTCAAAGAACAATGATTAGAGAAGAGAGAGGGTTCACAGAATTTTTGGGAAACATTTCAGATTTGGGTTTTGTAAATTTTCAAAAAGCTGAGTTAAGTAAGAGGTAAAGAACAAGAAGTCTTGGTAGAGTTATAGGGAGGTGAGTAAGGTGAAGTGGGTCATTGTTATTATAAAACACCACTGTGAAGATTCTCTTCTCACTTTGGCTTTTCTTTTTGTGTACAAGGACTCATTCTCCCTCTTTGTGTCAGACATTTTTTTAATCAGAAAATCATTCAGAAATCAGGTAAACTCTGGCTTTGCTTGATTTTCTGAGCAGTTGGGATCTGTGCCTCTTAATGTCATGAGGATATGCCACAGAGACGAGAGAGGTAGATGAAACAGTACCAGAAAGATGCCAACTTTCCTCCCCAGTTTTGGGTTATAAGAAACTCAAAATAACCAAAGATTAATACTTGAAGAATTTAATAAGTACAGTTAGAACCTTTTCATGATTTGGTTTTGGAGCTGACTGGCCTTTAGATGCTTCTGTTGCTCCTGTTGCTACAGTAGTAGCTCTTGAGGTGTCACTAAGTGCCATGTCTTGCTGTAGTTGCTGGTGCTGCTGCTGAAATTGTAGATGATTCTGATCCAAAGCCTGGTGCTGGTGCTGGTGCTGGTGCTGGTGCTGCTGATGATGATGGTTTGAAGAAGATGCTATTTTACTTATGGGGGATTCTGGCTCCAACTGGGTCTGATCTCCTTTGCTTGTAAGAGTGGTGGTGTTCACCTGTGATCCTGAGTCTGTGCTCTCCGCTCCTGCTGACTTTGAGCTCCCCTGCGTTACAAAACAAAATGAAACAGATAAGAACTCATGATCACAATAATTCAGAGGAGAAATCAAAGGACTTTTGAGATATGGTCAAAGATTAGAGGGAGTACTACTCTTGGGGTTTGGTGGTGTCTCATTGGCCAAGAAGGGAACATTTCCAGAGTTGCTGCAGGTCTTCCTGTGAATAAAGCTGCAGGGAATCACAGAAGATCAAAATCTCTTAGAGCATCATCACCAAAACGATAAAGATTGCTTCTTCATTTTTGTTTTTTCGTATTTGCTTCAAAGCCTGAAAAGGGGGAGAAACCTAATCCTACTTTTTTGCAGTTATGGAGTCAGTAAGTAAAACCATCATCATCATGCTAAAGAAAGAAGCTTTCCATGTTTGTGTATCTCTACTTTTCAGAATCATTACTACTGTAACCCCTCTCTAGCTAGACATATTCAAACTGCTTTTTTTTCCTCAAAGACTTGGTTTATCAAACGTCACATGAAATCAGAGAAATGATGCTAGGAGTTAACAGGAGAAAGCATACGTGCTTGAGCTTCATCATTTCTAACTTGACGAGCAATTGCTTCTTCTAGCTCTCCAAAATCAAAAGTAGATCCCTCTTGATTTCTACCAACAAACAACAAATAGTTAATTAAACCCCTTGTCAGAAATTAATGAAAAATAATCTTAAATGCAGAAAATCCTTAAACAATTTGAGAGATCATGACACAGAGAAAAGAGACAGAGATTTGGAGGAGAATGAAAATTTTGGAGAATGAAAGAAACCCAAGTGGGAATTATCCTCAAAAATTGAAGTCGTAAAAGAAAGTTTAGAACTTGAGGATGAATCGTACAGGAAACTTGTTGAAGGAGCATTAATTCCATGAAGAACAGTAGCATAAGGAACATGGTGATTGGAAGAAGAAGGACCCGAGTCTGAAAGCCCTGTATCTCCAACAACTCTGTGACTCGCAGCCATGCAAGACTTTCTCAGCAGACCATTTTCATCTTTGTACTCCAAGAAGAAGCTGGAATCGGGACATGTAGCAGAAATGAAAGCCATGAATAACAACAACACAAAGCTACCTGTTAACTTTTTTTTCTCAGTTAACTAGAAGAAACAGAGGAATTTCTCTTCTTCTCTGTTTACCTCAATTCTCTTTGGCTTTGAGATTCCTAGGCCAAAGTCTATATGGAGAAAAGATAGAGCTTGGAAACTGAAAGAGACATGAACCCCAAAGAAAAGCAGCAAAATATCAAAAGGGCTTTGAACTTGAGAGCTAGCTTTCTTGTCAAAGTATATAATCTCAGAGGGTCCAGTCCATCTCTCTCATTTATGTCTCTCTTTCCCTGAGGGGGTCTCTATCTCTTTCTTTCTCTGCTTCTCTATGAAGAAAGCTAAATGATTATAAGTCTGTTTGGGTCTGTGTCCCTACTAAATGTTTATCAAATTTCCAAACTCATCCTCCTTCCTATAGGTACAGAAAATCTTGTCCTTGCAGACATGTCTCTCAGGCCTCTCTTGGCTGTAGCCTGTGGGGTTTGAAACAGAAAATCAAAGGGTTTTTATTTTTATTTTTTATTTTTTATCCCATTATAAAACCAATTAATTCCCAGAAATATGAAAAATTAAAAAGGGTGGGGTCTTTCCTTTGGCAGGAACCCACTGGAATCACTGACTCCTACTCCACTCTCTCGATCTCTTCTAACCGCCTGTGCTTTGCCATTGGCTCTTTCTATTGTGCTCTTCAAGGATGCAAGTACTTGCTGCATAAAAATAAATGGCAATCAATTTCAAATATTGTGTGTAGAAGATGAGACAAGGTTTTCTTTCACATAAAAGATGGTAAAGGACTGAGGGGAGGAAAGGAGAAAAGCTGCAATGGGATTTTCTTTGATCCTTCACAAAAGAGGGGATTGGTTTTAATTTTTGACTAGGAGCCTTTGGGAGGAGAGGTAGATTTTCCATTTCTTAATGGTTTATTGAAAAGTTTTCTCGGCTTATACCATTTCAACTAAAACATTAGAATAAGAATAATGATAACAACAATCCAGAAGCAGATTAAGCCCACTTATGTATATTTAATCATGGTTTCTGAGATGGATTTGTTTGGTATTATCAGCTTTGTTGATGGGTCAACATCCCTTCCCTGTCATTACCTAAAACCATGGCACCTTAAGATTCCATACTATTACTAGAAATATAAATCTGTTTTTCTTTGAGGGATTGGCTATGAGGTAGAAGGTCATGGAATATTGATATCATTTATTAAGTTTGCTTCATGTACAGGGTACTCCTAATTCCAACATTATGTGTTTTTGGTTTGTTATTTCAGTGTGTACCAACCCTAGTTTGCTTGAGAAGGAACCTAATTAGAAGCATTTGTAAATGAGAGGTTTAATTAGTGGATTCAGCAAAGGAAAAACAAGAAGGAAGCTCAAACACTTAAAACGTTTATTAAAAAAAATTTCAGAATTAAAAAACAAAAGCAAAACAAAATTGGTTATACCTTAGCATAATTTTGAGTTTAAAGATTGCCTTCCCTCTGTTATCCCCACCAAAATTTTCTTTTAGGAATATGAAATGTGTCGGTGCAATGGTACAATACACTGATAATGAACAATTTAGCAGAAATTAAATTATATCAACTGGCAAGAATAATGTTCACATTAGCTAGCTAATCTAAGAGTTTGACATGCACTTTCATTCCTTAAGCAAAATTTTGAGTGGGGAAACCAAAATTATCTTTTAAAAATATGAATTTCGTCGGTATAATACACTAGCTAATAATGAAAAGTTTAGCATAATATATATATATATATATATATATATATATTTTTTAAAATTAAATCAACTGAAAGGAAACTTGGGGGGTTAAGATCAATTTAATTAGCCTGCTAATTTAAGGGATACATATGTCTTGGAGTAGAGCATTATTGAGGATATGATATTAAGTATAGCAGACACATAGACAGAGAAAGACAGAGATCGAGAAGGAGAGTTTGTAATACTCTTTGGTCCTTTTAATTAGTTATTTAATGATGAGATTAATATGTAGTTATATAATTTATGTTCTGCTCATCTACTACCTTTAATTTTGTAGGTAATATATGCTTCCTACCAATTATTCCTTTACGAATGATTGGCCCTCCCTTAAAAAAAAAGGTGGGTTTGGTTCAAATTAACAAGTAGTTTTGATCATGGATTTGGTAAACCATGTATATTAAGTCATGCTTTAATTTGTTCCCAGTAAACCTTACAACATGTTTCTTCTTATGAAGGATTTCTGGGATTTCTTACATTCCTTCAAACTCTTAGTTTTTTATGTATTCTTTTTTGCTTGTCTGTAGAAAGGTGATTGGGTTAGCTCAAATCCTAGCTAGTATTGTTCATTATGCCCCCTCCCTAACTTTGAAGCTAGTTTTAACTAATCATGATTGAGTCACAATTGCTTGTCACCTGATCAATGCATGAGTTGCAATTGATTAACAGACGTACATATAGTAGTGTACTATGCAAAGACCAACTACGGTTTTAATTATTAACCCACAATTGCATGCGTGGCCAAATTGATAAGCATATTATAGGTGTGAGGGTAAGAAATTTAGTAGGGCAATCCATGAAGCTTAAGATATGCAGATGATGGGGTTGACCTTCCACCAATGGGAATATATAATCCAGTCAAATGATTTGTAGGAATGAAAATCTTTGATTAGTAAAATTGATCTCAAATCTAAGAAACTGGATCACATGATCAGCACTGTACGTTTCTCTCTCTCTCTCTCTCTCTCTCTCTCTCTCTCTCCCTGATATTCTTGTAATTTTGATGCAGATATGGTGCTTGTGTTGGAAAGACTTGGAAGAGTTGAAGTCCAAATGGGCTGTCAGGAAGTGCAGCGGTGGGCATCTGCATAAGCCAAAATTGCATACCAGAAATGAGAGAGAAAAGAAGCAAAACGGCTTTGTATTTATTGGTGAAGGGGAGCATGTAGCCTTGGACTACAAAATTTGTTGCTTCCCAATATGAACATGCATGTTGCTTGGGAGGTGAATGACTGAATGTTATCCTTTTGTACCGGCAATCTCAACTATCAATAATAGAAAAGATATATACAAAAAAAGGAGTGCATGAGTTTTTCTTTTCTCAAAAACAAAACCGTTTTATTTAACAAATCAAAATATTATATGGACTCGAACGAAGAAAATGACCTACTACGCAATTTAGGGGTGTGAAGAAAAATAAAGAGAGCAACTTGCAAAGCCGCCACCACAGCTTGTCATTGTGCATCTTCTTCAAATTTGATCCATTATGGATCAAATCAGGGGTTGATCGGGTGGCTTTCCCATCCACCTTGAATTGAAGTTGGCTATCGCGGTGGTGTTCCATGGCTTGGGGTTGTCGATCGCCTTACAGGTACTAGTTGGTGGTGAATGTAGCGGCTCCAATGCAGGAGTGGGAGTAGTTTCACGATTGATGTTGGAGGCTACATTAGTGGAGATCTCGGATTTTAATAAGTTTAACATAGTCTAATAGTTTTTTTTGTTGATCAGGGCTCTTCATCTAAGGTTTCTAATATTGAGATAGTTTAGTGACTGTTTACATTGACAACAACATATAGAGAGAAAACTTCATCTCTAAGAATGGCACAACCTCATATCAAAACCCAAACCGAACTCAAGATAATAAGCGTTAGGACATTGTTTGATGTCCAACATTTTCACTTGCATCCTTTATGTGTGTATGCACAACATACATAGTAATTAATGGGAAACTTTATGTGTATTCAGCTCATACCGAAAACAACTGAGCTTGAAATCGTAGAATGGTGTATTAGAGCATCTCCAACAGCTCTTGTAAAAATTCTCTATTAAAGAGGAGGAAAACTCAAAATCACTATAAAAAAATAGGCTCAACTCTAACTGCTCTTCTATTTTACAGTATAGAAATTAAATGTTAATCTGTATTATTTAATGAATATATAAATAAAAGGCAGGAGAGAGATAGGGAGATAAGTCATTCTTTTTTTTATTTTTCTTTTTTATGAGAGAGAGTCAAATATAAAAAGCAAACATTAAATTTTAGAGATTTTAGCAAGAATATATAGATTTTGAGATTTCTATAGATATAGAGATTCTACATTTTTTTTTTATCACTTTCTCTATTTTAAAGATTGGTTTACAAGAGCTGTTGGAGCCAAAATAAGGTATTTTACTTGTAAAATAGAGAAAATTCAACTTTTACAAGAGCTGTTGGAGATGCTCTTAGTGTATATAGAAGAGAGTTACGAACACACTGTGTTGAGATAGTTAGAAAATGTGGTTTCTAGAGAAGACTAAGTTTGATGAAGGCCTTGGAGAGTTAGGTTATGCTTGAAAGGTTGACTACTAATTAAGTGTTTATCTGATTTTTTGAATTTTTTATAAATTGGGTTAGATTGCATGTGTTGGATCTTGCTCGATATTCTTTAGCATCGTGTAGGAGCTACATGCACAATGTGGTAAGATAATTCGAAGATATTTCGATATGGGTTTTATGGAAAAAACTGAGGTTGATGACTGTTGACAGTAGCCGCAGAGGGGCTACAGCAGGCCCACAGACCCGCAGCAAGTGCACAAGGGCCCGGCCCGAGGCCCAGGACCGAACCACCAGCACCCGGCCTGGGGTCCAGCAGTCTATCCGGCTGCCAGAGACCCTGGGACCGGGGGCGCCAGCCTCCCAAAGAGGTCACCAGAACTACCCTTCGAAGGGAACCAGTCCCACATCGAAGGGTGAGGGCTGCCAGCCACCTATATAAGGGCCCCAACTACCCTCATTAATAGGTAACTTATCTCTTTCACTGCTTACATACGTGCTCAAGTTATATATTCCAACTATATTGACTTAGGCATCGGGAAGGAGAAGACCGGCCCGCCCGGTATTCCCCTTAGTAAGCAGGTTTGCAGGAGATCAAGTTGGATTCATCTGTATCAACCAGGCTCCCGGGTTTAGGCAGAAACAATTGGCGCCGTCTGTGGGAATCTTGGACAAAAAACCGTGTAAGCATCATCCATGGCCGAGAGTTCGGAAGCAAGGCAAGAGAGAGGTACCACCGAGGAGGGACGTGTTGCATTAGTGCAAACGCTCACCTCCACCCCGGCCGTCACGCGGGAGCCGCGTGGCACCCAGGGCAACGGTCAGGGAGGAGGAAGCTATGGTAGGCCGCCCGGCATGCCGGGAACAGGACACCACGACAGCTCGCGCGGGAAAGGCCCGGCAGAGGATGAAGACGGTCCAGTGCTCCGGGGCTTCTCCTTGACGTTCTCGGATGAGCCGAGCGACTGATCTGAGAGCCCGCTCTGTGACAGCGACCGGAACACTACGTACAGCCCCGACCAGAGCGGTATGGCGGGAAAGATACGGGCAATGGCCGCAGATGTCAATCGTCTAAGAGAGGAGGGCGACAGGGACATAGCCAAGTCCAACGCCCGGTACGAAGAAATGAAATCGGTGAATGCTGCCCTGGTAGCCGCCTTAGAAAGAGGACAACAGCGCAGCGACGCTATGGACAGGGCGCAAGCGGCATCCACGCCAGTCCAACCTCAGCAGTATGAGGCAGGGCAGTCATCGGGCGGTCGGCCCGGTGGTACCGTGCGAGAGAGGTCACCGGGCGGTGCAGGTTCGCCGAAGAGCGCGCCAACCTCCCGCCAGCTCCACACTTCGTCTGTGGATGAAGTTGAGACCCCGACTGCACGGGCATTGCAGATGTTAGCCGACACTGTGTCAGACTTGAAGGCCCAAATGGAGGCCAACGAGAGAAGAGCCGCGCGGCCGGTGGAGGGCGCCCGGTTTAATGAGCGTATGGGCCCTTTCTCGCACCGGGTCATAGAGTCGGGAAGGTCCGGCAACCAGAAGTCCCTCAAGCTCACCTATTCAGGGTCCGGCTGCCCGTACCAGCATCTGGACAGTTTCCGGTCCCAGACCTGCGCCAAGGGTTACTCTTATGCAGTATGCTGCAACATCTTCCAGGAAACTCTGTCTGGAGAGGCGCTCAGCTGGTTCTACGAGCTTCCGGCAAACTCGATCGAGGCTTTCGAACAGTTAGCCGACCGGTTTGTAGGCCGCTTCATCCTCCGGGTCGAGGGAGCCCGGACGTCAACCATCCTCTTCAACTGCATGCAGGCACCCGGAGAGGAACTGAGGACCTTTGTCAACCGATGACAGACAGCCACTGCCGGGGTTCGGAACCTAGACAAGGGCATCGCCGAGATGGCGTTCAAGCAAGGGCTCCGGCCAGGGAAGTTTTCCTACGCCGTCAGGGTAGAACTCCCGTAGGGGTATGATGAGTTGATGGCAATGGCCATCCGGCATGCTCAGGCCGATCACGAGACATATGGGCACCACCTGCTGAAGAGGAAGCGGGATGAGCAGCGGGAAGACCATCCCCGAGAAGAGAACCCCCCGCCCAGCCGATAGGACAAGCCCAGTCAGCGGACCGAGAACCGCGCCGCCCGGCCGAGCCGGTCCAATAAAAACTGGCCACAAAGGCAGCAAAGGCCTTATCCTGACAAGCCCCAGAGCGAGCACAAGCCGGCGCCTTACCGCCAGGAACGTCCTCTGGCGATCATGCCAGCACAACCGGCCGGTCAAGAAGTCTTCACCGCTCTCACCACTTCCTACGAAGACATTTTACTTGAGAACGGGAGCGTCATCCCCCCACCGCCCAAGAGAAGGTACCCGAAGGGAAAACTTACAACGGCGCAGACGGGCAAGTACTGCTCCTATCATGATGAGGCTACTCATCGGACGAGCCAGTGCTGTGCTCTCAAGACAACGGTGCAGGGTTTGATTAATAACGGCCAGCTCCAGCGGTACGTAGGGGAAAGGAAAGCAGATCCCGACCGGGAGCAAGACCAGGCCTGGTAGGCTCGCCCAAGCCTCCGGTTAGTTTGGCATACATCCGGTTCAACCGTTGTAACACCACAAGAAATATATGCAAACTACTTTTGAGAAAATTTCACCGGCTCCGCCAGTTCAAGTATATTCATAATCAAGTAAGTATACAAGCAGTAACCGTTCCGGAAAGATTACAAGGAGAAGAGCAAGGAAAATCCTAAGGAGCCACGACTTCGCCCTCAGCAGGCAATCCGCCAGCCTCTCCTGTGGTACCCTTGTCATCGGCCTCAGTTCCGGCGCCGACTATGGCTCGGGGGGACTTGGTACCGTTGGTAAAAGAATCCAAGTCCGAGCGAGTCACTTCTTCCGGCTGCCCCTCCACCGCTTGCTGATGGATGTCCGACAGCTCGTGGATGTCTCCTTCAGCAGCGGCGTCCGACATCAGGGAAGTGTCTAACCACCCCTTCCCCGCCCATTCCGTGTACGCATCCGAGATGCCCTCTTCCCTGGCCTTCTCCAGGAACTCCAGGAACTCGTCGCTCTCATGGTATCGGAGAACGAACCGCTCATATTGTCTTGGGCCCTCTTCCCCGGCAGCGGCAGCGGCAGCCGCGCGCAGAGCGGAGGCTCCCACCCGGAGCTCATCTACCTTGGCTTCCAGCTCGGCCCTCTCCTTCTCCAGGCTCCAGTTCTGCTCCTCCAGCTTCTTGGCCCTCTCCCGCTCCACCCGGGACTTCTCCACCTCCAGGCGTTCCCGGGACTCTGTTAAAGCAGCTATCTGCCTCTTCAGCTCTGGCAGCTCCTCGCTCTGGTCCGGCTGGTACAGACTGTACAACAACTGCACAACAACAGAAACAGTTAGTCAAGCAGCAACAAAAAACAAACTACAAGCGGCGCGGTGGCACCAATCAGTGCTTACCCGGAGGACGGATTCCTTGCATTTTGGCCGACTCCTACCCGCCAAGACTCCGGTGACCCCGGGCCTGTCCAGACCGAGGCCAGCCAGGTCCTCCGCCACCTGCCGGACGATTGCACTGTCCGGGCTTCCCCTTGGTGCCTCCGCAGGTGCGGGGGTACTCTGGCGGACAGCGGCAGCCTTCTCCCTAGCGGAGTTAGGTTGTGCACCGCTGGTTACCCTGAACCGTTTGGCCAGGCTCTCCCGTGACGACCCGCCGGTGAGCGTCACCAGCGCGGAGGGAGGAATGTCCCCGACCCTCCGTTTCTCTCCCCAGCCTTCCGGAGAAGAAGATCGTGGGCCTGCCCGGGCGACACGTGCCACGTGCGGCACAGGCACCGGCCGGTTGGGGATCCTGCTCACCCCACCGGGAATCCTCACTGGCCCCCCGGTAGTCTTGTCCTTTCCGGGCACCGCTTTGGGCGCAGCAGGATAGCTCTTCACCCTCTTCAGGATGTAGGCGCCGTCATCAACATCCATGGCCCTCGGTTCCAGATGAGTCGTGAGCCGGCCTGACTCCTCGTCCACCGAGGTCCGCGAGACGGTCTCGCCTTTCTCCTTCAGTTTGTTAAGGAGGTCTTCTCCGTCCATTGAGAGAGTGGTTTCGGGCTTGATGACCGCCCGGGAAGATGCACCTGCAAGAAAAGCGAACAGTTAGTATTTTTCAAGAGCTAGCACAAGTATCACCGCTAAGGCTCGCTACGCACCGGGATCCCGCCCGAGACAACAGTATTCCAGCACTTCTCGCCGGATGAAGTTGTAGGAACTCCGTTCCAGATCGTCCCAACATCCGAGTACGGTCGAGATCCTCTCTTGCTCCAGCTCGGATAGCTCGAACGACTGGTCGCCAATAGCCTGGAAGGCGCCAGGAACCCGGTACATTTTCCTACTCAACTGCCACTTCCCACCCGCCATCACCACCTTCTTTCTCCAGTTGTTGTCTACCCATGTAGGCATATTGGTGATGATCAGTTGATGGTTCCGGGCGTTGAAGGACAGGCAACCCCGAGACCCTTGCTTCCTTGAGTACGACAACCTATACAAGGCCCGGAATTCGTTTACCGTTGGCATACTCATCCCGAAAAACTCGTACAGGCAGCCGAGGCTCAGTAGTCGCCTCCACTGGAGCCCAGGAAGCTGCGCGGGCGACACTTGCAGCGCACTGAACATATACTGCACGAAATCTGGCAGCGGGTGCGAGAATCCATGCCGGAACTGGTTCTGATGCACGGCAACCCAACCTGCCTCCGGGTTGCAGGCTGACTCTCTAGGATTCAGGGGCCGCAGCAGAACCTCATCCGGGATACCCCACGTTTCCCGGAACGCTACAATCTCTCCAGGGGTCATGCTACCCTCCGGTTCATCACACACCACGGCATCCTTCCCTCTGCCAATGGTGTAGCTCACGGCCGGAGCACCGGCAAGGCGCACCCCGTGCGGTATTTCAGTCTCCGAGGATTCAGCCCCGGAAGACGAAGACAAAGACGGAGACGAAGCCCTGCTCCCGGAGCAGTCAGCTACTTCGGTCTCCGGGGATTCCGAACCGAGCCAGTCCTCCAGCCTCTCCGCATCGTCCACGATGGGATCCCTGGCAGCCGATTCGGAAGCCCGGTCAGAACTTGAAGAAGACATCTTAACCTAGGGGAAGAAAACAAAACCCTAGCGCTCATCAGCAACAGGCTACAACAGCGCCTTCTACGGCCTCTCCCCAAGTTTGCCGCAGAGCAGTTCAGTCAGCGACAGAGATCCCTACCCCCCCCCCCCCCGCGCAAAACAACAAAACCAAAACAAGAACAACACCGGGGCAAAGAAATCAACAAACTTACCGATTAATATGCTCAACCGAGGACAGTCCGCCCTGCGAAAGCAGCAAGCAATGGTAGGAAGAGAGTAGGGAGCGCTCGAGAAAACGGATCTCGTGGGGCAAAGGGCTCAGAGTTTTCGCCGGATTTCTCTCTTTCTCTTAGTTTCTCCAAAGCAAGAAGCAACAGCAGAAAGAAGAGCAGAAGAGGCCTTTTTATAGAGGGGACCGGTGCCCTAGGCATTTGAAATCCCTCCAAAAACACGCAATCAGAGCAACTCAAACACTTGCGAATACAGGCCCTCCATCTCAAGACCGCTCCCTGCTGGCACGTGTCCTAGCATTGGTAAACTGCCCATGCCATCATAACTGACGTGACTGATAGACTTCCTCCTTAAATGCATGTCAGGCACTTGTCCCACACGCTGGCGACAGGAAGGTAGGAGCGGGAACCGAGGCGTCAGGCCCTCACACACTTCCCCAGGCTCCACGGTCGCACGCCATTTCACTGGGGGACTCGTCTCGTCATGGTAGAACGCCCGGTCGAGGTCCGCCCGGCACCATGGTAGTTCGCGGTTATGATCATTCAACCGGCTGTATGGCTTCTTCGCTGCATATCTTGAAGACCTCTTATCGGTTATGATTTTTCAACCGCTTCCAGAGCATCGTCCTGGGTATGAGCCATCCGCCCGGCACCATGGCAATTCGCAATTATGATCATTCAACCGGCTGCATGTCTTCTTCGCTGCATATCTTGAAAACCTCTTATCGGTTATGGTTTCCCAAACCGCTTCGAGAGCATCGTCCCGGGTATGAGCCATCCGCCCGGCACCATGGCAGTTCACGGTTATGATCATTCAGCCAGCTGAACGCCATCTCACTTGGGGGACTCGTCTCGATATGGCAGAACGCCCGGTCGAGGTCCACCCAGCTACATCTCTCTTGGGGGACTCGTCTCGATATGGCAGGACGCCCGGTCGAGGTCCACCCAGCTACATCTCTCTTGGGGGACTCGTCTCGATATGGCAGAACGCCCGGTCGAGGTCCACCCAACTACATCTCTCTTGGGGGACTCGTCTCGATATGGCAGGACGCCCGGTCGAGCTCCACCCACTGGATACTTAACATCCAACCGGCTCGAGAGCATTTTCCGGGAACGCGATCCACCCGGCCCTATGGCATTTCACTGGGGGACTCGTCTCAATATGGCAGGACGCCCGGTCGAGTCTCGCCCGGCTCCATGGCATGACCCCGGTCATGAGAACATTCGACCGGCATGGGCTTTATACACCCGGGTGAGTTTACATCTAACCCATGTACTCTTGTCCAGCAGGATAAAAACCCTGTATCGTATTGAACCGCGATCAACGTGGGGCTGCACGGCGAGCCTTGTTACCTCAACGCCCCCCCCCCCCCCCCCCCCTTACCTCAACGCTTATTCAACACAAGCTGAGAAGAACTAGCAAGTGTTCACCGGCGCTTCAAACAGCCCGCAACACCGGGGTAATCTCCCCGCAGCCTAGCAATATGGACTCGTCTCGATATGGCAGAACGCCCGGTCGAGGTCCTTTACTCCACCTCGTCTCGTTATGGCAGAACGCCCGGTCGAGGTCCAGTACTTAAGTTCACCTGGGACCCGTACCGATATGGCAGAACGCCCGGTAGTGGCCCAGTGAACTCCGCTCCGTACCGATATGGCAGAGTGCCTGGTCGAGCTTTCATGCACACATCTATTGCATGGCGGATTTCAACGCTCCATTATCATTCCATGCACACATCTATTGCATGGCGGATTTCAATGCTCCGTTATCATCCCATGCACACATCTTTTGCATGGTATCATCATCTCATACACTCCGGGTTTCACCCCACTCCACGCTCATAGCACCACAACACTTGAGCACAGTACTACTTATATTAGAAACGTACTTATAAACTGTTGCTTGCCATCGGTAAACATGTACTCACCCCGGTCACGTCCAATCTTCAACGCGGACTTGGGGGACTGGGCACTGTTGGGTTGATAACCCTGCGGGTCTGCGGGAAAAGAGCAAGACAGACTTAAGTCCCCATTCAAGATTGCACTTGACCGGGAACTTGGGGGACTTGTTGACAGTAGCCGCAGAGGGGCTACAACAGGCCCACAGACCCGCAGCAAGTGCACCAGGGCCCGGCCCGAGGCCCAGGACCGAACCACCAGCACCTGGCCTCGGGGTCCAACAGTCTATCCGGCTGCCAGGGACCCTGGGACCGGGGGCGCCAACCTCCCAAAGAGGTCACCAGAACTACCCTTCGAAGGGAACCAGTCCCACATCGAAGGGTGAGGCCAGCCCTCACCCCCAGCCACCTATATAAGGGCCCCAACTACCCTCATTAATAGGTAACTTATCTCTCTCACTGCTTACATACGTGCTCAAGTTATATATTCCAACTATACTGACTTAGGCATCGGAGAGGAGAAGACCGGCCCGCCCGGTATTCCCCTTAATAAGCAGGTTTGCAGGAGATCAAGTTGGATTCATCTGTATCTACCAGGCCCTCGGGTTTAGGCAGAAACAATGACAGCCTCGGCCTGGCTAAGAGATGGATGATTATGCTTAAAGTCTTTAGATGTTTTTTATATATATATATATATATATATATATATATATATATATATTTTTGGATTGCATGTGTTAATTTGTACCTGATCTTGCTCAATTAATTTTAGCAAGCTGCAGGAGCTAGAAACTCACTATAGTGAAATAAATGGAGGATCTTTCGATATGAGGCTTTTGAGAAATTCTTAGGTTGATGTCAGCCTTAAGGAATGTCAATAAGTTTTTTTTTTTTTTTTTGTAGATTCTTAGAATGTGTTAGATTGTTCTGGATCTTGCTTGATAATCTTTACCATCGTGTACCACACTGCGGTGAGATAATACGAGGATCTTTCATTATGGGGTTTATGAGAAAAATTGAGGTTAATGACAGCTTTTGAGAATGACTAAAATATGATGATCAAATTATGATAATCAAATAATCAAGTCGTATAGTTAGGTATAACGCAATATCACTCACAATTGTATCGCACTGCTTCTTTTTACCAGAAAACGTAAACTTCTCAAACTCAGAGGGTTGAATGTATGACTTTCATACAAAATTGGATGCATTGTCTAACATTGTTGGAGCAAAAACTGTTTTACCATGTTTCCTTATGAACCAGTGTTTCTGCCTAAACCCGGGAGCCTGGTAGATACAGATGAATCCAACTTGATCTCCTGCAAACCTGCTTACTAAGGGGAATACCGGGCGGCCCGGTCTTCTCCTCTCCAATGCCTAAGTCAGTATAGTTGGAATATATAACTTGAGCACGTATGTAAGCAGTGAGAGAGATAAGTTACCCATTAATGAGGGTAGTTGGGGCCCTTATATAGGTGGCTGGGGGTGAGGGCTGGCCTCACCCTTCGATGTGGGACTGGTTCCTTTCGAATGGTAGTTCTGGTGACCTCTTTGGCAGGCCGGTGCCCCCGGTCCCAGGGTCCCTGGCAGCCGGATAGACTGCTGGACCCCGAAGCCGGGTGCTGGTGGTTCGGTCCTGGGCCTCGGGCCGGGCCCTGGTACACTTGCTGCGGGTCTGTGGGCCTGTTGTAGCCCCTCTGCGGCTACTGTCAACAACCAGCAACACTGTAAACGGAGCATTGAAAAAACATAGATTTTGTGCATGCATGCCTACTATCATTGTTGTCATTATTGTATAGGTCCAAACACAAGAATATAGTCAGCGACTCAACTTTCAGTTCACTAAACCGCTCTTATACGAATACTTGCAAAAATGTTGTAGAAACTAAAGTGGTAACCCAATACTGGTTAATACTATCCATGTCATCATTGATGCTGTGATTGAGGCAGCACTAAACATGTCCAAACAATAGGCGCCAATAATAATCTAATATTAACTATTATTGGAATGACTAAATGAAATAATCATAGGAAGGAAATTAAACTGAATGAAGATAGACTTTTTTACCACAGTAGTGTGAAACCTTTACCTCGGGTGAATCTGCCACCTTCAATAACTCCCCAAAAGTGTTTCACTTAATTAACAATCATAACTTGCTGCTAAAACTAGAAGTTTATTCGTCGAGAAAGTTCAATTTTCATAGAAACACTTTGTTTAGGATAAAATTGGAAGGGACCATTGGACCAATAATAGGAAGCAATGTTCTAAAAATCACCGCCTAGGACCGATTAGTCGCTAGTCGGTACCTTACCGCCGCGATTTTAGGGAAATCAGTGCTCCTAGTTGGTCAGGAAAAAATCAGCCGACTAGTCGGTCCTAGGTGGCGACTAGTCAGTCCTAGGCGGTTCGGGCAAAAAAAAAAAAAAACTTAATATAAAAACGCAGATGAGCTGGATTAGGTCGCAGTAAGCCGTACTTTCTCAAATCTCCCAACCTCTCTCTCCTCTCGGCTCCAACTCTCTCTACTATGGCACAAGGTTGGATTGTTGATGGTGGTGATGATGTTGTCTCGGATCTTACTAGTGAAATGGTTGAAGAGGGAATGAGAGTAGATAGTGGCTTAGAGCCTAGGAGAAGTATTAGAATTCAAGAAGTTAGAGAACTTGAGGAGGATTTTGTATCCGATGATGAAGAGGAAGAAGATGAGATAGACTTTGAGTTTGAGTCCGATACAGAAGGGGTGCTAGAGGGATATGGAGAAGAAGAACTTGAGGCATAGCCGCATAAGATCAAATTTGAAATTGTAATGGTTATTTTGAGTTTGTTCACTACTCTTAGACATTATTATCTCATTGTTGTTGAACATTGTAATGGTTATTTTGAGTATTTTGATTATTTTTAGTCATAATATTGAGTTTTAGAATTGTTTTATTTTAATTTAATTCTTATAAAAATAAAAATAAATATAAAAATTAAAAATCGACTAGTCGGCTGGTCGCTAGTCGCTAGTCACCGGTCTTCCGCCCGACTAGCGACTAGCGACTAGCGACTTTTAGAACCTTGATAGGAAGTCTCATGATGTTGAAAACATCTTCTAATGTAGGGGTAAACTCTCCGTATGTGCAAACAAAAGTGTGAGTGTGAGGGCTCCATCTCCTCACCAAATGGCAAAGAAATTCAACGTCTATGTTAATGTCACAACAAACAGAGGCAAATACAAAAGATAATAGACTGGTCGTTGAAAGCTAATCCCTTATAGATTCGACTTTTAACTCATTATTAACCCACAACAACCAAAAAATTATAAGTAAGAGATCAGGCTTTTATGCAAATTCATATTCCATACTCTTTTAATTAGTTGTTTTCGAAGTCGGAAGTGATTATGAGAATTAATAATCCTGAAAACGTTCAAGTTTCGAAGGTTACAAGTTGACTTTTTGATTCGTTAAGTATTTCAAAATGTTTCCTTCACGAAAGTTGTAGAGCTCAGCGATACTAGTTCGTAGACACGCGACACTCATAAAACCGACGTTGTATGAAGAAGTTACGACATGTTAAAGTAATAAAAATTTCGAAGAGGGGTATAAATAGAAAAGGAAGCGCTAAAATCCCAAAAATATCAGAAGCATCTTAACAGCTGCAATTTTATATTGTGTTGGAGTTATTTTGCTAGTATTTGAAACTTGTGCCTTAGTGGTGTTGACAGTTAATATCAGGAACCACGCCTTGGCCGGGTTAGTGGAGACGATTAGTTGAGCTCTATATATAGTCTGTATGTCAAGTATTGCATGAGGGATGACTTAGTGTTGGCTAACCCATAACTACATATTTTGTTTGGTATTTCATGGATGATGACTTAGTGTTGGTAAATCCATGAATACATTTTACAGGAGGAAATCTTATGTCGTCCTCACTTGATTGTGTTGAAGAACTTGTTCTTCATAATTGTGAAACTTATTGTTGTTTCATTATTTTTTCTTGTTGAGAAATTATCATGTTGCGTTATTGTCTTGTTCTAACATGGTTTACTCATACAAGCTTAAAGGCTTACCGGGTTCGTTGTTTACAACCTGGTGCACTAATTCTTAGTGTAGGGGTTAGATCTGTAAGTGTGGATCAACAGATGAGAGGTGGCGACTGACGTGAGCAGCTACTAGGTGTAGAACTTATCATGGCTTCTATCTTTTAGTTGTAGTGAGCTTAGCGAAGACTTTTACATTCCCATTTATGTTAATGTTTTGTCAACATTTGATAATGTATTAGGGAGCTGACGAAGTTGTATTTTGAAACTTTTTTTATGATACTTGGTTATTTGTAAGATAACTCTAAAGTATTTTGGAATTATTTTGTGAGTTATCACATTTTCGAATTTGAATTTTGTAATTGGGCGTGACAGTTTAATATCATAGGCAGGTTACATATTAAGTGATAATCAGTACTTTCGAGTAGTGGCTCAACTGCAGCGGATCACCATCATTTGTTTGTGGGTACTGATACATTATCAAATATCTGGGAAGTGTTATAAGTCTTACCTAAAAGTATAGAGCCTTGATCAATATTATTAATTTTCTATTTTTTTTTAATCAAAGTTTATGTTGATGTTAAAAATTGACGAAGAAGTTTTTAAAATATGTTTTTGGTATGATTAATTGGCTTAATGGGTTGGATTATAGTATGAGTGTATGGCTTGTGTGGGAGTTGTGTTCATTTGTGAGATATCTTCACATTTGCTGAATTTTTTGAGTTAATGGATATACTGATACTAAAAAGGCTTGAATACACTACCAGAAAAGGGATTATAGCCGACGACGCCATCTCGTCGGCCGTTTTCATTAAATCGTCGGCTATAGTCATAGCCGACGAAGTATCGTCGGCTATTCTCTCGTCGGGAATGCTCCGTCGGCTATAGTATAGCCGACGACACTCAGGGTAAGTCGTCGGCTTATAAAACACGCGGTATAGCCGACGAATAAAGCGTCGTCGGCTATACTTCGAACATTACCGACGACAAGATCGTCGGCTTCAACAATTACGTAATTGCCCCTAACCCGGAAGTATAGCCGACGACACTATCGTCGGCTATACGTCCGGCATAGCCGACGACACTATCGTCGGCTATACGTCCGGCATAGCCGACGAATTAATCGTCGGCCATAACAATCGTCGGTACCAGGAACGGTTTTTTTTTGCCGGAAGCCGGGAGGGTATAGCCGACAAAATATGGCCCATTTCGTCGGCTATAACCCCTAAATATTTAAAAAAATTTAAAAATTTAACTCGGGCCCAATTTCACTTCGTCTTCGGTTTGGCTGCAGAAAATCCACAAACAAACATCCAAATATCCAACAAATATCCACATCAATCCATCCCTAATATCCTACCTACTGTACAAATTAACCCCCTAGCTAACTAGTCATCTACTCATCATCATCCCCTAAACGCGTAGCGTCGTCCACCGGATCGTTCGAGTTCCGGTGGCTATGGCTACCCTGATCGCCTGGCGTACTCCGATGCGGGGGGGGAGTGGGGACGACGAACTGGGGCATCTGTGGCGGAGGCGGGGGCTGGAGTCCAGCCTGCTGGGCCTCCCAAGATTGCTGCATCCATCGGTACATCTCCGCCATAGATGCGTCTCTGGCCTGCTGCGCCGAAGCCTCCGCGGCCCTCGCCAACTCCGCCTGCTGGAGCGCCTCCACCGCACTCGCCAACTCCGCCTGAGTCCTTTGCAGCTGCGTCTGCAAGTCTCCTCTCGTCGAAGCCGCACGCTGCGTGCTGGGATTGGTCGGCGTGTACTTGAGAACCCCATCTCCCGCCGCGCCTAAGCCTCTCTGGTAGAAGTAGTTGTTGCCCGTCCCTACCGCCGCGTGCATGATCTGAGAGGCCAAGCGCGGCTCAAGGGTGTCGATCGTGGAGGCAAACTCCGCGATCGCCTCGTCGGACGCCCCTTCCCCCAGGGTGTCTCGCGCGATCCCGAAGGTGATCGCGTCGGTCTCCGCATCTATTTCCGCCTAATTGACAAGAAAATATAATAAACGAATTAATAAAAAAAAAATATAAATTAATTTAATGAAACACTTTTATTCAAGATGGGCGAATACTTACCACTTGGTCGGGACGCCCCGGATACATCTGCGCATGAATCCACGACAACGGCCTCAGCGGTCGGTCCCTCCTCGCAATCTCTGCCCACTGCCTCCAGGAGCGGGCGCCGCCATGGTGGGGGTGCTCGTTCCTCTTGCGGTTGTCGCTGTTCGTCTTCGAGATTTTCTGTATTATAAGAACGAACATATAAACGCAAATATAAATTAGTAACTAAATTAAAATATTAGGAAGTAACCAAAATAAAATTATTAACTAATTTAGTTACTAACTAATTTAATTTAATTAGTAACTACTTAACTAACTAATTTAATTTAGTAACTAACTAACTTACTAACTACCTAATTTAATTTAATTTAATTTAATTTAGTAACGAACTAACTAACTATGTAACTAACCAACTAACTTAATTTAATAACTAATAACTAACTAACTAATTAATTTAATTAAGTAACTACATAATTTAATTATTAAATAACATTAAAAAGTTATATACTAGCAGGCTAAATTTTCATACCGAGACCCTGTCGCTCCCGAAGTAGGCTACCAGCCATAGCCACTCATACTCCCTGTACCGGAACTCGTGGGGGGTTGCACCTCGCCCCAAGCGCTGCTCCACATGGTACGTCCTGTAGTGCGTCGACAGCTCGTTCTTCCACTCGGAGTACCTATATTAACAAAACACAACTGTTAGATATATTCGTACACTGGCAATAAATATATTTATACAAAAAAAAAGCGAAACACATAACATGTTCTTCAGCTGCTCGTCTCTCCACCAGTCCAAGGTAGGATGGACTCTAAACCATTGCTGCAATATTATAAATTAATTAGAAAATATTTTTATATAGTTATAAGGACTGAATTCATAAATGTTTATTTTCTATAATAAAAATACGATTTAACTCACCGACAGTGCATTGTGCACTCGCGCCTTGATGTCATCGGGCACAGAGCCCCAGTCGGGCCACAACAGTGGGACCCTGTCCCGCACGAGCATGCCCGTCGCGTTGATATACTTGGTGGTGGTGTCTCTCCTCTCAATCGGGCGTTCATCCTCACCGGGACCAGGCAGGATCTCCCTGATCCCACCGGCGAGCTCCCTCTCCAGGGTCGACATGTTCGCTGGCCCTCTGGTCCGTCTCGTCCCCGCGAGTTTATTTACGAGGACGCCTGTTTCATAATTAAAATGAATACATAGTTAAATAATTATTTAAACTAACTAATTAAATAATTAATTAAACAATCTAAATAATTAATTAAACTAACCAATTACCTGCGTCGTTGTACTGCTTGTCCTTCTCACGAACACACCACAGGCCGCGGCAGTCCTCTGAGTCGAAAGGCCTGTGGACGTAGGCCTCCTCCCAGGGAATCTCGTGGGGCCGGTCGTGCCTCCAAATCTGCCTCCCTCTGGCGTCGTACTCGGGGATGGCATGGAGGAACTGGACCATGTACATCCCCGATGGCGGAAACATACGGGGCGTGGACCCTGAGGGGCCTGATCCCCCTGACGGTGGGCCCCGTAGCTGTGGACGCTGTCGCTGTGGGGGGACAGGGAGCATCTCTGGAGGGTCCAGATCGGCGCGCGGTGGGGTCGGCTGCCGATCCTGGAACAGTGCTGAAGTGCACTGGGGTCTGGTGGCTCTGCGTCCTCCTCCGACACTCGAGTCAGGGCCCGCTCCCGTCGACTCATACGAGGAGCCCCCACGTGGATCGCTCGGGGTCAATCCCATCAAGGTATCCTCTCGTCGACTCATAGGCCGGCCTAGGCCCCGACGACCGCTGGATCCGCTCCCCCCACGGCTGGGTCCTGCCTGAGCGTCGGGGTCGCTCTCGGTCGGTCTGCCAAGCCATCGGTCTACAGCGCGGCGGTTTCCTGCACAATTAGTATATAAATTCCATAAATTTCACAAAAATTCCACAAAAAAATTAAAAACTTCATTAAATGTATATATACCTAATTATATATATACCTAAATATATTTATACCTAATTATATATATAGATATATATATATTCCGAAATATATATATATATATATAGATATATATATATATATATATATATATATATATAGATATATATATATATATATATATATATCCTCCTACAAATCGTTGTTAATTCCACAAAATTAAAAAAAAATCCACAAAATTCCATAAATTTCACAAAAAAATAAAAAACTGTTGTAGAATAATCGGAATTGGTCTACTCATTTCATTAGAGAATCCCTTTATATAGGGTGACGATTACAATGGAAACATCAAGTACAATAATGGTAATAAACACTGATTGAAACGTTACATCAGATTGATACTAATTTCCTAATTCGTCATCGTCAGTTACTTTGACGAAGGCACATTTATGGTATTTTCCTTCAACACTCCCCCTTGTGCCAAGTCAAAGACGAAATGGTGCATATGGTGTTGCCTCATTAAAAACCTTGCCAAGTAACAAAACCCAG
The DNA here is from genome assembly GCA_963682095.1 of Potentilla sterilis. NCBI lineage: Eukaryota > Viridiplantae > Streptophyta > Magnoliopsida > Rosales > Rosaceae > Potentilla > Potentilla sterilis. The sequence continues at coordinate 33,150,192 of OY821759.1, read as the reverse complement.
TGGGACAAAATAAAACTTGGACGAAGGGAAAAAGAGCACAACGCACCTATTACATTTGAAAACAACATGTATGTGCTAGACTCCCCCTGATGTCTGCACCTCCCCCTGATTTCTACATTAATCATGGGTTTCTCCCTGATTCTTTCATTTGATCAAGGGAGCTTCAGTCTTATTAGCATACTTATGCATTTTCACATGTTTTTCCAAATGTGACTTTGAGCAATGATTTAGTAACTAAATCTTGCCACATCGTCCTCAGATCCAACTTGATTTACTTTGATCTTGAGGATAAGGTTGTTCATGAACTGAATACATAGGTTCATATTGAACATCAGGTTCACTCGTGATATGACCTTCATATAACAAAATAGTCGTAACTTCGTCTAGAGTATGAGTGAACCATTAAGAAATTTGAAATTGATCTGTAATAACAGATTTTCTTATCTCACCTTTAATGCGGTTTTCTTTACGCATAGTTAGCTATGACGTGGATAATTTCTTTATCATGTCAAATTCTATGTAGAGATTGAATAAGTCCAAATCTTTCATATCTTTAATGAAAGAACGATTTGCGCTGTGTAGGCGCAGAGCTAAACATAGCTTTACAAATTTACATCGAATGAGAGATCGAGTCTTACATATTATGTTTAAGTACAATCATGCGTTATTGCACTTGTATAGGAATTTCATTTCCCAATACTTCTTCGTCATCTTCCTTTAGATGAAAACGGATCTATAGTAAAGACTTCGACTGATCATGGGAGTATATGTAGGCCTCACTTTATTCTTTAGAGTGCCTAAGCCGATTGATGTATGGTCACCATCATTACAGTCCTTGAGTTCCATTTCAAGACTGTGTATTCCCAAAATCTTTTTCATTCTCAACTTAGGATAATACACTGAGTTTCTCTTATTTCATTTAGAGTTCATATATATCCATAATGAGCACGCAAGGGCATAATTCACCAATCTCTATCCAATCAAGTAGTCACTTTAGTGAACGTTTCAATTTCTTTTGCAAACGTACTCATGTGATCTAGAGTCACTTGATTTGGGTGGATCAAGTCCGTTTAGGATCCTCATGTATATCTCTTAATTTAGATCCCCATAGAGATATATGTTTTGATCACTTTTCATAAGCTGCATGTTCAGTTTTTCGGAAACTACCAAACTGACAAGGTAGTGGAGTACAATGACATCCATTACGAGAGATTGTCTCATCGTAGTCCATTACGAGAGAATATCTCCTCGTAGTCGATTCCAGTGCGTTTTTGAGAGACCTTGCGCCATAAGGTGAGTTTGCATACTCTTATTCTCATTACGCATTCTAACAAAGATATATTTGATAGGGTTTACATTTGCGGTGTCGGCGTCACCTGCCCAAATACCTATCTCTTTGTTTATATTGGATCGCTTCTTTCCATTAGGCCAGTTTACTAAGTTGACATTTTTCAACGAAGTATGGTTCGATAGTAGACTCATTATTCCACGTCCTCATGTACACTAGTGTAATGTGTTTGTAGAAATCTCTATACTTTAAGGATTGGTTCTAACATTTGAGGCGTCCCCCAATGATAACCACAATCCATAAATATTCTCATGAGACGGATTTGAGTATCACTGATCAATAGATCAGGTTGTGCCAAACTTGTTTTCTTCCTTTACACAAGTATGTATCGAACTTAAGGTGGCCTCCCCCTCTTCCTTGGAGAGCCACGGCCTGTGACACCATTTATGCCACTTATGGCGTCAACATGCCACCATGGATGGTGGCAGTGCAATACCCAATTCCACTTGGGTGGTACCATGTCCTTTTGATAAAACACAATCCTTGCAGGTATATTTGCAGCAGGTTTATATGATCTCGTCACTTTAATGTATAAGACATCTGCACACTTTACTTTGTGTGATTTTGGGGATCGGGATGAGACACAGTGGGGACAAACCACGACAATTCCTGTCGTTCCACTTGAACATGCTTGTTCTTATCTCCCCCTAACGACGGGAAGACTGTCTCATCAAAGTGACACACCGCAAATCTAGCGGTGAGGAGATCGCCTGTCAAGGTTTCGACATAGCGGACTATAGCTGGAAGTTCATATCCAGCATAAATATTTATTCATCTCAAGTAACCCATCATTGTGCGCTGTGGCGGCGCAATTTTGGCACATAAAACATTTAATGGAGCTCAAGGATTGTAGATCCGTGTCAATCCAAAAGAGCTCAAGGATTACAAGTTCGTTTGAAATCCTTTAAAATCCTCACACATAGTCACTAGCTATGGTGTAAATTGGTTCAATGATGATGGCCATAGATGAAAAAGTAACGCTGCATGCAAAAATTGCATAACCCAAAACGGAAGTATTGGTGTGTTTTACCAATATTAAGACTATTACTGTAGTCGTTTTCCGTGAGACCAATTGGGTTTTTATATAGGAATATGATGTCCATTACAAATCCCATATAATAAGCCATAAAATCATCACACCTACGGAAATTAACCCGGCCTAGGTGCTTTGACTTTCTAGCATAAGCAGCATAAATTTTAATTGTGGATGGTGTCATGACACGTGACCAGCGTGTCGACACAACAACCAACACCATAAAATATCTATGGTGTCCGCAAGTTGGTTGAATCGATCCACTGAATCCTCTTTTGATTCAATATAACAACATAATGAGGAACTCATGTGTCATTTGCATATGATGATCTCAATCATAATTGTTTTAACGAATAGGCTTTGAATGATGTACTTTTATCCATAAAATCACGACGGATAGGAGAAGCATAATAAGGTATAAATGCATATGCTTGTGCATCAAATATATTATAATGCCACATTGGGGGAGCGGCGGGATTTAGGAATTGAACATACGTCTTCAACCCTATATGACAATATTTGAGGATCAAATGTTCATTGATCGTCCTCAGATTCGTTTGTGAACCATATTCTTCTGGTGTTTGCTTCTATTTATCCAAAAATATGGGTGTCCATAGTAGTTTCTTTAATGTATGGATCACCAGATCATAGCCAATCTATGTCAGAATTCCAAAAGATCATTTTCTTATGACGTTGGATTTAATTAGCGGTTACTTAGAACCTACTAAGTTGACATATAATCTTCTCTAATACTCGTTTACATTCGCAGTCATTTAGAGGTAATGCAAAGGAGCTCAAATGAATTCTCAATTGTGTCTTTTTTCACATGAATATCGTGGCATAAATTTCTTTAAAGTATAGGACAAATTCAATTTTCTCTTATCGCATAAATTGTCAATTTGACATATGCTCAATATATACATCGAAACGTAACTCAAGTTCTTTAGAGTAACTCGATGGGGATTGTTATAAAAACTTTGGTAATCCCAGTTAGGCAGGTGCATTATGAATCCCAAAGGAACAGATATACCGATCCTTATCACTTTCATTATAGTACTACAGTTCTTCAGTACTATTGTGCTATATTAGTACCATTGTCCTTCAGTACTATTATTCTAGGGATCACATGGTGCGTTTCTTTGTCCACATTTCGTTGTGTTATGCCTATATTATGTCTTTGCACACAGTTCTTTGTGCCATGCCTATATTATATTGTTTTTCTTTATGCAATACTTTGCAAAGTTAGATATAGAAAATTGAATCATGTATATTATGAATAAAATTTGAATAATCTCAATTCCTTTAGAGAAATTTCAAAAATGAACGTGCCAACGATTACATTTAGTCTTATCCAATTTAGAGAGAGAAACTTTAAGACAAAAAGTCTAATTTAGGACCAAAAGTCGTATTTAGGCGTAATAGCCTTTATAAGGATATCTTGGAAATTTATAAGTAGACTAATCAACGTCTATTTTGGATTGAGCCAGATCCTTTGTGCTCTTTTAATAGCTGCAATGATGAGATGTGTCATTTTGACATATTCTTCCCATATGTTATGTCTTCAGTTGTAAATTCATTTTCGATGTTCTTGTTGTATATTGAAGATACTTTTCCAAAAAATCCACGTACTCATATGATTCTTCATACTTATTGAAAGTCGTAGCTAATTCTTTGCTAGCGTATGATGTACGTATCAATAATTCATTGAATTACAACAATGGCAGAGTGTTTCACTGCACATGACATGTCCCCTATGTCATCTTTTAAATATTACATTGTTTCCACTTACTTTTGGATGATTATATGAATTTTACGTCCATGGTAATTACCCTTTGTTTTAGGGTCGTTGCATTATTTTGCCCAATTTGTTCAAGAATATATATTTTTCTAAGACATTACATCATCATTGCCTTTTGATTTAGGGTTGTTTTATTTTTCAAAATGTGTTCCCGGAAATTTCTTTTTCTCATACCTTACATTGTCATTGCCCTTTGGTGTAGGGTTGTTGCATTACTTTGCATAATTTGTTCCAGGGAATTTTTTTTTTCTTAGACCTTACATTGTCATTCAAGATATTGAAATTATTTATTTTGCTATTTACATAAAGCAATTTGCATAAATATACCATGCTCAAGCCTTAGTCGGCTTAATAGGGGAATTTGGTACTCAAATTCTTCAGAGTCCAATATGTCAAAACTAAACTGTGATGGTTAAACCATCTGTAAAATATAGGAAGAATAAAATATATTAGTTTCGCGGTCTATGACATTCACGACAACTAAAATAAACCAATATACTTTATGGTAAATCCGATGCTTCGTGAAATTTCATTATCACAATAAAATTTTGATTTTTCCATATTCATTGCATGTAAAGCTAATGAAATTTCATTATCATTGCTTTTTATATAATCAAGAAGATATCCATGATGAAAATTTTTTCAAGAAATTAAAATTGGATCTCAAGACCAAAATTTGTAATGGTCATATTTTTCTTACTTCGTGAAAATACTTTTCCACATTATAGGTTTGTCACTTTTTCTTTATATTACGAAGCTCATGAAATTACATTATCAGAGCACTGTTCAAAATAAGTAATATGTTAAATAAAACAATTATTTAACACTAATAAAATGAACATATAACGCTTCATGTTTCATATTTATATAAATACTAATGCAATCAATTTTAATAGAGCATTATATCATATAAATAACTGAAACAAAATATAATGAAAGCAGAGCGTCAATGTAAATATTACTTGTAAGTTTGCCAAATAAACTGCATATGAATCGATTGCTCGATCTTCGACTCCAAATTTGTCGTCGTATATTCATCGCCGCATCATTAAATTGATATGTCACATAAAAAAAATATTCATATGATTAGTCACTTTAATCATACATTTACCATATCAATTAAATAATTTAATATTTTACCATTAAATTCATAAAACAGTAAATAGTCATAGTAATAAGAATTATTATGCGGTAATTTTAAAATTACCTTCAAATTTTATCCCAAAAAAAAAATTCTGTTTTTTTTTTCGTAGGTCGGGTCACCCAGATCCGGGTCGGGTCTGGTGGATTGCAAGTTCTGCCGACAAAATTTTCGTCGGGAGAACTTCTGAGGCAGCCTTTTCCCGACGAGCTGTCGTCGGTAAAAGCTGGATCGGGTTCCGGGTTCCTGTGCTTCCGGGCTGCAGTGGCGATCTGGGGCGGGGCTGCTGCGGAACCGGATCGTCGTCGAGGGCCACGTCGACTGGGCTAGGCAGGTGGAGGCGACGAAGGCGGGATCGGGATCGGTGGTTGGGTCGAAGGATTGGAGGCCAAGGCCGAGCGACGCCGATTGGGGCTAGCGGCGGCGGTGGTGCTGGGACGTGCGGAGTTGATCGAGGCTGGCGGCGCTGGGACGGGCGGGGTCGATCGAGGCTGGCGTCAAGGGTTGATCGGCGAGTGCCGGAAGGTTACGGGTCAGATCGGAGAAGACGATGGGTGCCCAGAGAATCTTTATGCTCTGCCGACAAAGTTGTCGTCGGCAGAATGGGTTTCTGGAGGTTTTTTTTTTCAGGAACAAAGGCCTAGGGTTTTTTCTTTTTTTCTTCTTTCTGGCTAAAGCAAAGTGCTGATAACGTGTTGTAGAATAATCGGAATTGGTCTACTCATTTCATTAGAGAATCCCTTTATATAGGGTGACGATTACAATGGAAACATCAATTACAATAATGGTAATAAACACTGATTGAAAGGTTACATCAGATTGATACTAATTTCCTAATTCGTCATCATCAGTTACTTTGACGAAGGCACATTTATGGTATTTTCCTTCAACAAAAACTTCATTAAATATATATATACCTAATTATATATATACATAAATATATTTATACCTAATTATATATATATATATATATATATTCCGAAATATATATATATATATATATATATATATATATATATATATATCCTCCTAAAAATTCCACAAAATTACACAAAATTAACAAAAATTCCACAACATTAAAAAAATTTCCACAAAATTCCATAAATTTCACAACAAAATAAAAAACTTCATTAAATATATATATACCTAATTATATATATACATAAATATATTTATACCTAATTTTATATATATATATATATATATATCCTCCTAAAAATTCCACAAAATTACACAAAATTAACAAAAATTCCACAACATTCCATAAATTGCACAACAACCCTAAATTCCACATAATTTCACAAAAACCATAAAATTTCACAAAATCCATAAATTCCACAAAACCACAAAATTCCACAAAATTTCCAAAAACCATAAATGAGGGAGAGCGGGACTACCTGACATGGTGGTGCGGCTAGGGGAGCTGGTGCGGTGCGGCGGCGACGGCGGCTAGGGGCGGCGGCTGTGGCGTTGCCGTTCGGGGGCTGTTTTCGGGTCGGGGAGGGCTCGGGAAGGAGGGGGCCGGGGCGGGGAGGGGTGGGGTGGGGTGGGGCCGGGGATAGCAGATTGGCGTCGGGGAGGCTCCAGATCGGCGGTCGGTCGGTGTCGGGGAGTGGTGGGCGGCGAAATCCGTTTTTAGGGTTTATGCAGAATGAGGGAGAGGCGCCTCTGTTTTGGTTTAAATCGAAGGACTATAGCCGACGATTTAATTTTAATTCGTCGGCTATAGTCATAGCCGACGAAATTCGTCGGCTATACTCTGACCCGAAATCCGGGCCTGGCCGAAGTTGGGCTTTGCGGGCCGGTTATAGCCGACGAAGTATGGATTTCGTCGCCTATAGTATGGACTATAGCCGACGATTTAATTGTAATTCGTCGGCTATAGTATAGCCGACGAATTTCGTCGGCTATACTCTGACCCGAAATCCGGGCCGGGCCGAAGTTGGGCTTTGCGGGCCGGTTATAGCCGACGAAGTCGTTATTTCGTCGCCTATAATATGAATCTCGTCGGCTATAATATGAATCTCGTCGGCTATACTTCACGCTCTCAGCAGCCGTCAGATCTCGCCCATCCAACGGCGGACAATGAAACGGCGCGGATCGCAAGAGTTTAGCCGACGAAGTTAAGTATGTCGTCGGCTATTCTTTGGTCAAACTACAAAGTCAAACCTCTACACGATTTAAAACGGCAATTGGCCCGTCTAAATGACGTTTTTTGGCCTGACCTTCAACAGAGAATAGTTTCAGATCAATGAGACGCAACTAATCGTATAAAAATTTTCCTCAAAATTTTTACCGAACGTCAGGCTACCCATAGGAAAACGGAAGTAAAAAACAGCTAACCGCAACATTCGGCACACAGATTTTGTCGGAATCTTCCCATTTTTCAACCGTAGACGTATTTCAATATTTCGGTCGTATCTTATTTCACGACACTTTTGCATTTGAAGGGTCTACGTATAGCAACTATTTGAAACTATACATTCACTTAAACACTTAGTAAACAAGTTAAGGAACATTAGTGCATATGTTCCGATTTCGAATCTAAAAGTTTGGAAAATCTATTCCAACCGTCAGATATCACCGTTAAGATTAAATACATGTATGAAAAAAATTCCAACTACATCTGACAACGTTAAAGGCTCGATCGGTACGGTCAAACTGCAAAGTCAAACCTCTAAACGCTTTAAAACGGAAATTGGCCCGTCTAAATGACGTTTTTTGGCCTGACCTTCAACAGAGAATAGTTTCAGATCGATGAGACGCAACTAATCGTATAAAAATTTTCCTCAAAATTTTTACCGACCGTCAGGCTACCCATAGGAAAACGGAAGTAAAAAACAGCTAACCGCAACATTCGGCACACAGATTTTGTCGGAATCTTCCCATTTTTCAACCGTAGACGTATTTCAATATTTCGGTCGTATCTTATTTCACGACACTTTTGCATTTGAAGGATCAAGCAATGGTTTCGGTCAACATCCGGGCCAGGGGTTATAGCCGACGAATTACAGGTCGTCGGCTATACTTTAGCCGACGACCTTCAACATTTTGTCGTTAGCCGACGACTTGCATATTAAATTACCAGAATGGGCATTATAGCCGACGAAGTATGGTCCATTTCGTCGGCTATAATGCTTATCTTTCCGAAAATTTGCCATTTAGGGCCTGAAAATTGCCTATTTCACCTGATAAATTCCTGAACATCGCACAAACAATTCAATACAATTTCCCATAAACTCGGAAAACGGTAATTAAGGACGAAAAAATGTATTCATACATGCATGCACCATCGTACACAAATACATACATAAACAGTATACTAAGGATGATAATCAGAATCATCCTCATCACTTGAGTCAGACGTAGTATAGTAGTTAATATCTGGCAACCGGTGCTCGTACTCGTCGTCTGAGTCATCGTCTGCCTGATATAGACGATTCGGATTAACATCATACATGGGCACCTGACCCCTAGGAAGTCGAACCACTCTGCCCGGCGTCACATTATTATCGCGGATGGTGGAGGATTCCGGAATGTCGCCGGCGTCCGGCTCTTGGTATGCGGTCGCTTCTTGACACTCTGTGCTCACACCAAGTGTGGTAGCACTGTATATGTCTCGCTGAGACACATGGTTAACTACCTTCCACGTGCCTTTGTTCAATGGATCGTCAAGATAAAAGACCTTTTTGGCCGCTGTGGCGAAAACAAAGGGGTCATCTTCATACACACTAGTGGCGGTATTCACCGAAAGTATGCCGTACTGATCGATCCGTATGCGGTGCGGCCTAGTATCAAACCATCGACACTTGAACAAGTGGACTTTCATGCGGTTCCCATAAATGAGTTCAACAACTGACTGTAGGACACTGTAAAAATCCACGCCCCCCTCTGCACCATCGACCATCACCCCACAATTCTGTGTTTTGCGTTCCCCGTCTCTAGCTTCACATATATACTTAACGCCGTTGACATCACACATTGGGCGGACTGTGAAAGATATCGGCTTCATCGACAACAGCCTCAATTCCTCTGAGTAATTTGTATGACCACCCCTCGCAGCCACTTGCATCAGCTGAAAAATATAACTCAAATCAGTTGGTGTGTTTATGATTAAAGAATAGGGAACTGTAAAAGAAAGCCATCTAACTTACCCATTGTGGAAAATAGTCTGCAAACGTCGTGTTGTGGTACTCGACATCACCGCGAACTTCCTTGCAGTGAAGATGGGTTCGTTTCCAATATTGTACCTCCGGACAGTTTATTAGAACCCACCAGTGGGCAATCCCTACCTCATGGTCAGGCAACTTGTCCACACCCTTCTTCTTGAAGCTTCCGTATGGTACAACAGAGTTGGCGACGATAGATAGGTTGAACTCGGGGTCATCTCGACTTGGATGTTGTGGGGGGTCCTCCATCGCTCCCAAGTACAACTTGGCGTACGTTACACACTCATGCGCAATGTAAGCTTCAGCAATACACCCCTCAGGCGCAGATTTATTATGCACATATTTCTTGTAGTCTCCAAGTTGTCTGCAAGGTTAACAAGTGTATGTTAAGAGCATGCAACTTTTATTTAAAAACATGTATAAATCAAATTTATGAATAACATGTACCTTTCGATGGGATACATCTAAGTGTAGTGTACGGGACCGGTAAGCAACAATTGTTGGGGAAGATGGATCATCAGGTGAGGCATGATGTCAAAGAAGTTTGGGGGAAATATCCTCTCGAACTTGCACAAGATAAAAACGATTTCCTCATGCATTCTCATGAGGTCTGATTTTCTAACTTCTCTAGCGCATAACTTCTGGAAGAATCTTGACAACGCCACCAACGGCTCAACCACTTCATCCTCCAAGTACGCTCGAATGAAAATAGGGAAGAGGCGTTGAAGCAGTACATGGCAGTCGTGACTCTTCAATCCGTACATCTTGTTGTCTCGGTAGTTAACACACTTGCTTATGTTACCCACATAGCCATAAGGATACCTGCATAGCCATTAACAAAAATTAGATTTCATGCATATATAGTCGTCCAACAACAGATGGATTCTTTAGGGAATACATGCCTAATAAAAAGTTACCTGACATTACTCAGCCATCCAAAGATTTCATGTTTCTGGTCCCTGGTGACGGTGTAAGGAGCTTGGGGCATCTTGCTCCTGCCCTCTCTCAACCACAAATGGTCCCGCAGTCCCATATTTCTCAGATCAACGCGTGCCTTGGGGGTGTCTTTTGTTTTCTTCTCCCAATTCAAAACTGTACCAACCACGGCTTCACCCACGTTCTTCTCTATATGCATGACATCCAGGTAGTATCTGGTAGCCAACCTGGCCCAATAAGGAAGTTCCCATAAGATGCTCTTGTGTGACCAGAACCTATACCGATCCGGCCTCTCTGGAATCGTGCGCAACACATCGGGATGATTGCTAAGCGGACCAAAGTCATACTCATTCAACACTGCCAATATTTCCTCCCCTGTCCATTGCTCGGGTGCCCAGCCCCTTTCTTCAGTCCCATCAAAAGCCTGTGCATCGTCCCTAAATGGATGGTCATGCGGAAGCCAACGACGGTGACGCATCTGGACAATCTTGCTGCAATGAGGACTGGAGCAATCAACAGTCATGCACTCTGAACAAGCCCTGTAACCCCTGGTGACGCTGCCCGACAACATACCCCTCCCAGGAAAGTCACTGATCGTGCCAACAAGCATGGCACGCATCCGGAACATCTAATTTTTGAACCGGTCGTAGACCAGGTGGCCGTTCAGACTCAAGTACCGAAGCTCCTCAATTACGGGTCTCAAATACACATCGAGACACTTTCCCGGATAACCTGGGCCTGGAATCAACAATGTGAGCATGTTATATTCCTTCTTCATGCACATCCACGGTGGAAAGTTGTACGGAATCAAAATAACTGGCCACACACTGTACTGAAGCTCTTTCTTGCCAAAAGGGTTGAAACCGTCGGATGATAGCCCTAGCCAAACATTTCGAACCTCTGATGCAAATTCAGGAAACTCCAACACATTCTTCTTCCAAGCCTCTCCGTCGGCGGGATGTCTAAGGGTGTCATCGTCAGGCACATTCCTCTCAGCCCACCATCTCATAGCTTTGGCCGTGAAAGCACACATGAACAACCGCTCGAGCCTATCAATCAGCGGGAAGTACCGAAGTATCTTCACAGCTTTCTTGTTCCCTTTAGGAGTGAACTTATACCGCTCTGTATTGCATACTGGGCAGTATTCAAGATCTGCAAGTCCTTCCCCGTAAAACAGAACGCAATCGTATCTGCATGCATGAATCTTGATGTAGGAAAGGCCGAGATCTTTAAGGATATGTCGCACCTTATGATGACTGGTAGGAAGCCGATGTCCGGGGGGCATCGCCCCACCCCATATCTTCAGCCAATCATCAACCGATTTGACAGTGCCTTTGTTCTCCGTTTTGATCTTCATCACTCCCATGACAGATTCAAGGACATTCTTACTGCATCCGGGGTACAACGGAGTCTGTTGCAATGCGATCAGGTTGTTGTACTTTTCCATACCACTTGTGTTGACTGGAGATCGGGGTAATGGCTCGAGTGGCTCAATATCAGGGAAACACTCCATCTCCGGAGGAGGGAGTTGCACATCTGGTGCTTCATCAAAGACACCGCTCTCACGAGGAAACATATCGTTGATCCAGTTCGTTGTTGGATCATTGGAGGAACTCCCTCTCTCGGCAAATTGTCCATGATCATGAGGACCCGCAAACTCTGGTTCACCGTGATAAATCCAATTAGTGTATAGGACCCAAAATCTATATCTAGCCAAGTGTTGCTCCACTGTCTCTATGGAAAACCGGTGTCGTGGGGTGGCACACTTGCACTTTTTACACGGACAATAATGAAGTGTAGTGTCTCCACAGTTAGCCATCACAAAATCCAGGAAACTCCTAACTCCATCATGATACGCCTGATCCCATCTTCCAAGGGTAATCCAACTCTTGTCCATCCTGTAAATTCAAGAAATAAATATAGCTATATATAGATATGTATATATGCACGTACTACGTACGTACGTACGTACTAATTAATTAAAAAATTCATCATTACACACACACACACACACACACATATATATATATATATATATATATATACACATGCATCCCTAAATTAATTAAAACATCGTCAATCTCCCTAATTAATTAAACACAATGTATTTTTTATATATACCAAAAATATATTTTTAATTACAATTAAATTAATTAATATATATATACATTTTTTCATCAAATTCATCTAAAATCACCTATAAATCAACAATCAATCACTAATCTTCAACAAAACTTCAATTCTATCTAACCAACATATCAACCCATTAATAATCTCATCTTAACACATATATATATATATATCAAATTAATCACACATTTATTCTAATTAAACTCTAAATTAACACATCTCTGCGTATAACCAACTAAATCAACACACACAGCAATATACGTACCTTTCAAGCTTATGGCCGAGGTTTTGGACGATTTCAAAGCGTTTTCGAAATGTTTTCGACGAATGAGCTCGCTGCTGCAGAATGGATCTGATATAAGAGTTATAGCCGACGAATACCCTCCTCATCGGCTATAACCAAAAACTTTTCGTCGGCTATAACTCTTATAGCCGATTAATACCCTCCTCGTCGGCTATAACCAAAAACTTTTCGTCGGCTATAGTTATAGCCGACGACGTCCGACAACTCGTCGGCTATAATGTTATAGCCGACGATGTGGCCGACGAAATAGTAATTCGTCGGCTATGACCCCTTATAGCCGACGAAGTACTATTTCGTCGGCCGTTTTTTCCAATATCGTCGGCTATAACCCCTTTTCTGGTAGTGATAGTGAGATGGTATATTGTTTCTAATACAAAGTGGATATGAGTTAATTTGGTATTGGGTTGTTGGTTATCTTCAAGTACCACTACCAGATACGGACGAATAGCCGACGAAAAAATTTTCGTCGGCCTTTTTTTTTTTTTCGTCGGCTATACCCTCTGCCGACGAAAATTTCGTCGGCCATAAGTCGTCGGTAATACGCCGTCGGTAATACCAATGGCCGACGAAAAAAAAAATTTCGTCGGCTATAGTTAAGTATGGCCGACGAGTCAAAAAATTCGTCGGGCAAAGGTCGGTAAAATAGCCGACGACTTTCGTCGGGTATTTTTGAGTATGGCCGACGAAATCCATTAAGTATGGCCGACGATTTACTAAAATTTCGTCGGCTATGGTGTTTTAACTATAGCCGACGATTTAATAAAATTTCGTCGGCTATGCTGTTTGAACTATAGCCGACGATTTAATAAAATTTCGTCGGCTATGGTGTTTTAACTATAGCCGACGATTTAATAAAAGTTCGTCGGCTATGGTATTTTAACTATAGCCGACGATTTAATAAAATTTCGTCGGCTATTTCCTCGAAATATATTACTATTTTATAGGTATTAATTAGTTATAGCCGACGAAATAAGGCACTTTTCGTCGGCTATACAAGTTATAGCCGACGAAAATTGGTAAAATTCGTCGGCTATACTTGTTATAGCCGACGAAATAATGCAAAAATCGTCGGCTATTCTTGCATTTGGAAAAAAAAAAATTAAATTATTTTCTAAATTACTATTCCAAGCAAGCTGCAAATCACAAAAACAATTCATGCATTTGCACCAACAAGAAACACGTCTAAACACCATTTTTATTAAATTCGTTCCAATATACATAAAATATAATCCTAATTATCTCCTAAACTACTAAAGTCTAGGATATCATCTACAGCATCAGGCGCATCATCCTGCTGACCGAACTCGGGAGGTTGAGGCATTGGAGGCTCCACTAACTGCTGAAACGGGAGCGGGGGTGGACGGCCTTCTTGTTGTGCCGCGAACATCTCATAAATCCACTGTTGCTGGCCGTGGTTGTTGTATTGCCGAATTCTGGCGCACTCAGCATTCCAACGGACCATATCCAACTGATACTGCTGGGACTGATATTGTCTGCGGCGCAGCTCCTCTACTGTCTGGGACGAGGTCGCCAATTCTGCGGCCAATCGCTGCACTTCCCCCCTCATATGTTGGGTCTGGCCGCCTCCCTTCTTTTGACCTCCCTTAGTGGTCTTCAGGAGCCCTTGTCCAGAACCTCCTAAACCCCGGCAGTAGTACTCGTTGGACTGGTGTGGGAAGGCTGCGTTGAACATCCTCGCCGCCGTTTGGATATTGGTGCGGTCGACCTGGCGCACGGCTTCCTCCAAATCTGCCTCTGAGATGTCCGGTTGTGTCTCCCGAACTATTTGCTGGAGCACCTCTTGTTCGGCCTGGGTCACCCGCTCCTAATTGGACGGGGAAAAAAAATTAATATTCTAACAAATGGATAGTTAAGTAAAATTAATAATTTAAATTTTAAAATCATAATGAACGACTTACGAGATCGTCTGTCGCTTGTGGATAAGCGATCTTGAACGTCTCCACGTAGGGGTTGCAATCAGGATGATCTCTTAGCGCCTCCTCCTGATATTGTGCAAACGGCCTTGAACCGCCGTGATGGAGGATTGTGTTACGGCGGCGGTTCTCCGAGTTTATCCGAGACCGTTCCTTCAAACAAATAATAAAATATTAGAAAAATGCATCAAAAAATATAACTGAAATAATTATAAAATATTTAAACTAATAATTAAAATTTTAATAAAATAAACATTTATAATGAAGTTTAATATTTACCATCATAGCCGGGTTGTCGAAGACTACGGTCCTCAACCAACGCCACTCGTACTCCCTGAACATGAACTCTCTGGGAGTACCCATACGACCACGGTTGCCGTACTCATTATAGTGGGAACGGAGCTCGTTCTTCCACTCTTTGAACCTACGAAGAAAACAAAAGTGCATTAGAAATATTATTAATATCATAAAATATTTCTAATTATCAAATAAGACATTCCCAACGTACCTCGAGCTCTGTTGGGAGTCCGCCCAACCCCGCTTGTGTTCCGCAACCACAAAGTATGTCTGAAAGATAATATTTTATTAGTTTTATAATTATAAAAATACCGAAAATTTTTAAATATTACGATAACTAAATTAAATTTTTTTATTTACTCACCGACGCGGCGTTGTTCAACTCCATCTTGATTTCTTCGGGCACATCAGCCCACCGAGCCCACAACATAGGGACTCTGTCCCTAATGAGTGCACCCACGCAACCCGAGTAGTCGCGTTTCTTTTTCGCCCCAACCTCCTGATCAGGAGCTTCGTCAATCTGGATCCTCCCGCTCCGTTCAACCGTTCTCCTGAGCGTCTCAAAACTGATGACACCTCTGGTATTCCTCTGGGTTGAACTGCTAGCGCCTGTCCATATCACATAAACGACGATTGGTTAATAAAATTAAATATTAGTGCGTTAATTTTAATAAAATATTTAATTAATAAAATCGAATGTTACCTGAACCCGATGATTCGGTTGCCGTCGACTTTCCTTTTCTCCTCGCCGAAATCAGGAGGTCAGGGCTCTCCCATGGCTGCTGCTGGTATGCCTCCGCAGCACTCACGAACTGAGGCATATCAGGCCACTGGGGCCGACCCTGATAGTCGACCTCGGGTATCGCAGGAATGTTGTATGGGAGGAAGAGCTGGTTTGGGAGAGTAGGCCCCTCAGTCGAGTCACCAGCAGACTGAGTCGGACTCGGCATCGGCATCGGCTCCCGATGAACCTCAGGCATACGAACCTGAGGAACGTCGGCAGCTATCTCCTCGTGAAACAGCTGCCGACTAAACCTCGGCGCCACAGAGGGACCGACATTCGGAAGTGAAGTGCTCGACGGCCGCCCCGCCTGGAGAAGGGTCTGGTGCCGAGCACTCACACTCCGCCGCGGCTGGGCTGCATCCACACTCCTCCGCGGCTGGCTGGTGGTCCTCTCAGGCTGGCTAGCCGTCCTCTCGGAGTCTGGGGAACCCGCGGCATTTCCAGAACCGGCGGCATTTCCAGAACCTCTAGATCTAGAACGACGACCTCCGAACAACTGCCTAAATGCATCGGCCATCTAAAGCCAGACGCATTAATACATTAATTAATATTAAATTATATTATATTAAATAACAAATTCTAATTAATATAATACCCAATAATACTAACATATTTTAATATTTACCGATTTATATAATAACCAATTTATACATATAAATTATACAATTACACCTAAATTATATACAATTAAAATAAATTTTACAAAAATTACCTAAATTAACATAAAAACCTAAAAACTACATACATTAACATAAAAACCTAAATTATAACTAAATTAACATAAATACATAAATTATACCTAAATTAACATAAATACATAAATTCTACCTAAATTAACATAAATACATAAATTATAACTAAATTAACATAAATACATAAATTATATCTAAATTAATATAAAAACATAAATTATACCTAAATTAACATAAATACATAAATTAACATAAATACATAAATTATACACAAATTAACATATAAATACATAAATTATACCTAAATTAACATAAATACATAAATTAACATAAATACATAAATTATACACAAATTAACATATAAATACATAAATTATACCTAAATTAACAATTATATCTAAATTAACAATTATATATAATTTATTAACCATAATTTAATTTATTAATAATTAAATAACAAAAAAAAAAAAAAAAGGGGGCCGGCCGGTACCGAATCGGGGAGGAGGAGGAGGGGGAGGCGGCCGGAACAGAGAGGAGGAGGAGGAGGGTCGGCCGGGGCTGCCGGAACAGGGAGGAGGAGGAGGAGGAGGGGCGGCGGATCGAACCAAGGAGGAGGAGGAGGAGTCGCCGGGCTGCCGAACCAAGGAGGAGGAGGAGGAGGCGCCGGGCTGCCGGAATAGGGAGGAGGATCGACGGATGAAGGAGGGCCGGATTCGAGGAGGATAGGGAAAATCGGGCAAATGGAGGCTAGGGTTCGGCTGCATTTTACTTATACCCGATAGTATAGCCGACGAAATCGCTTTATTTCGTCGGCCATGATATAGTATAGCCGACGAAATAAAGCAATTTCGTCGGCCATGGTATAGTATAGCCGACGAATACAGTCATTTCGTCGGGCATACTATGTCATAGCCGACGAAATCATTTTCGTCGGCCATGGTATGGCATAGCCGACGAAATTACATAATTCGTCGGCTATAGTCTTCGTCCCTCAGAATCCGTCCGATCTCCCCCATCCAACGGTGGATAATGGGAAGGCGCGGATCACCAGACTTTAGCCGACGAAATATAACTTCGTCGGCTATACTTTTGGTCAAACTACAAAGTCAAACCTCTAAACGCTGTAAAACGGAAATTGGGCCGTCTAAATGACGTTTTTTGGCCTGACCTTCAACAGAGAATAGTTTCAGATCGATGCGACGCA
The DNA here is from genome assembly GCA_963682095.1 of Potentilla sterilis. Classification (NCBI taxonomy): domain Eukaryota; kingdom Viridiplantae; phylum Streptophyta; class Magnoliopsida; order Rosales; family Rosaceae; genus Potentilla; species Potentilla sterilis. The sequence continues at coordinate 33,132,422 of OY821759.1, read as the reverse complement.
TCTAATCATATAAAAGTTTCCCCCAAAATATTTACCGACCGTCAGGCTACCCATAGGAAAACGGGAGTGAAAAACAGCAAACCGCAACATTCGGGACACAGATTTTGTCGGAATCTTCCCATTTTTCAACCGTAGCCGTATTTCAATATTTCGGTCATGTCTTATTTCACGACACATTTGCATTTGAAGGGTCTACGTATAGTAGGTATTTGAAACTATACATTCACTTAAACACTTAGTAAACAAGTTAAGGAACATTAGTGCATATATTCCGATTTTGAATCTCAAAGTTTGGAAAATCTATTCCAACCGTCAGATATCACCGTTAAGGTTAAATACATGTATGAAAAAAAATCCAACTACATCTGACAAAGTTGAAGGCTCGATCGGGACGGTCAAACCGCAAAGTCAAACCTCTAAACGCTGTAAAACGGAAATTGGGCCGTCTAAATGACGTTTTTTGGCCTGACCTTCAACAGAGAATAGTTTCAGATCGATGCGACGCATCTAATCGTATAAAAGTTTCCCCCAAAATATTTACCGACCGTCAGGCTACCCATAGGAAAACGGGAGTGAAAAACAGCAAACCGCAACATTCGGGACACAGATTTTGTCGGAATCTTCCCATTTTTCAACCGTAGCCGTATTTCAATATTTCGGTCATGTCTTATTTCACGACACATTTGCATTTGAAGGGTCTACGTATAGTAGGTATTTGAAACTATACATTCAATTAAACACTTAGTAAACAAGTTAAGGAACATTAGTGCATATGTTCCGATTTTGAATCTAAAAGTTTGGAAAATCTATTCCAACCGTCAGATATCACCGTTAAGATTAAATACATGTATGAAAAAAAATCCAACTACATCTGACAACGTTAAAGGCTCGATCGGGACGGTCAACCGGGTGAGTCAACCCTTCAAATGCTTAGAAATGGAAATTGGCCCGTCTAAATGACGTTTTTTGGCCTGACGTTCAACAGAGAATAGTTTCAGATCGATGAGACGCAACCAATCGTATAAAAATTTTCCTCAAAATATTTACCGACCGTCAGGCTACCCATAGGAAAACGGAAGTAAAAAACAGCTAACCGCAACATTCGGCACACAGATTTTGTCGGAATCTTCCCATTTTTCAACCGTAGCCGTATTTCAATATTTTGGTCATGTCTTATTTCACGACACATTTGCATTTGAACGATGAAGCAATGGTTTGTCGATAGTGATAGAAAATGGAAACAGCTCTTTTTTTGTTTTTTTTTTAATCATAGCCGACGAAATCAAACCTAGTATTCGTCGGCTATTGTTTTGTCGTTTTCTATTAAAAACTTATGGCCGACGAAATAGTTATTTTTCGTCGGCCATTGTTCGTAAATAATTATTTTTAAATAACTTATGGCCGACGAAATAGTTAGTTTTCGTCGGGCATTGTTCGTAAATAATTATTTTTATATAACTTATGGCCGACGAAATAGTTAGTTTTCGTCGGGCATTGTTCGTAAATAATTATTTTTAAATAACTTATGGCCGACGAAATAGTTAGTTTTCGTCGGCCATTGTTCGTAAAATATTTTTTTTTTAATAAATTATGGCCGACGAAATAATGCATTTTTCGTCGGCCATTCTCTGTTTAGCCGACGAAATAATGCATTTTTCGTCGGCCATTCTCTAAAAAAAAAACCAAAAAAATCAGTGGTTTTACAGCTCTCCTATTCCGATGTCCTGTTCACATATAACCAAAATTGAACATAAAAAATCAGAAACCCAACAGTCAACATATTTCAAATTTTTGTTTAAGGGGTTTGGAACCCAGCCTAGCTGGGAGGCTCATCCCCACGCCCGGTCATTAGAAATGAGTTGATTACAAATGAAAGGATTACATCATTTAAATTACTTAATCCGTCGGATTGTAATCGGAATCATCGGATGAGTCTTCTTCGGTTTCTGAATTGCTCGATAGGGGTAATCTATGTCTTTCCTCACCACTAGAGTCCTCGTTAGTTTCTTCAATTGGATCAACATCAACAAGCAGTGGCTCTTCACGTCGAATTCGCACCGGCGTGTCTAGACGAATAAAAGAGGAGTCAGGAATACCGTTTGAGTTGGGCTCTTGATACGCGGTGCCCCCTTCCTCGTTCTCTTCGGCCACTCCAAGTGTAGACGCCCGGTAAATGTTGCGATGGTGGATAGTGTTGACTACTTTCCACGGGTCACCCTTGGCGAGATCATCAAGATAAAACACTTGTTTCACCCATGTGGCTAAAACGAACGGGTCGTCCTCATACCATGATGTACTAGTGTTCACAGAACTTACGCCGTATTGATCGGTTTTCATGCTCTGCGGCCGTGTGTCAAACCATCTACACTTGAAAAGGTGCACTTTCATGCCTTCCCCGTAATGCAGTTCCACAACCGAATGGAGAACACCGTAATAGTCAACTCCACCATCCCCACCATGTGCCATAACCCCTGAATTTTGTGTTTTCAGTCTGAGGTCTCTGTCTTCACATCGAAATAACACACCATTCACCTTGCACGTCGCATAAACTTTTGAATAGACCGGCCTCCTCGCTAAAAGTCTGAGTTCGTGCGACCAATTTGGGTGATTATCATTTGCAATAAGGTCCATCTGCAACCATCAGAATCAACTATAAATATGAATAAATATACACAATAATATATGAACACGTATAAAATAGTGTTAAAGGTACGTACCCAGCGGCCGAAATACTCTGCGAATGTCTGGTTGTGGTAATCGCGATCACTTGCTACTCCTTCACAGCGTAGATGTATGTCCTTCCAAAACTGAACTTCTGGACAGTTGATTAGTACCCACCAATGTGCAATGGCTACCTCATAATCTTTCAACTTATAGGAAACTGGCATGTTTCCACCGAGTACAACATCGTCAGAGAGTATGGAAAGATTGAACTGTGAAGGTACATCTTCCGGTATGCTTTCCTGTAACGCTCCGAAATACAGCTTCATGTAGGTAACGCACTCGTGCGCAATATATGCTTCAGCTATACATCCTTCAGGTGCGGATCTGTTTTGGACAAAACCACCGTATTGTCCAAGTTGCCTATAAATCAAGTTTTTAAAGTGTTATGATAATACATTAACACTATATCACATATATTGATGAGGAAATTAACATAAGGTGTAAAATACGTACCTTTCCATCGGATACATCCAAGTGAAGTGCACAGGACCGGTAAGCAACAACTGCCGAGGAAGATGGATCATGAGGTGAGGCATGATGTCGATAAAATTTGGAGGAAATATCATCTCAAATTTACACATGATATGAACGATGTCTTGTTGCATTTCCCGGAGGTCAGATTTTCTCACTTCCCGTGTGCATACCTTCTGGAAAAATCTTGCCAACGCTACTAACGGCTGCACAACGTGACGGGGAAGGAACGGTCGAATGAAAACAGGGAGGAGACGTTGTAGCAGGATATGATTGTCATGACTTTTCAACCCGTACAGATTGTTGCATTGTCTGTTGACACACTTGGCTATATTTCCAGCAAAGCCTGAAGGATACTTGGCCTCACTTATCCAATGCAAAATTTCTGATTTATGCTCAGGCTTGACGGTGTAAGGAGCTTGAGGCATTTTTCTCTTCCCTTGTTTCAACCATAGTGGTTTTCTGATATTCATGTTTTGCAGATCAGTGCGAGCCTTAGGACCGTCTTTCGTCTTCCCCTCCAAGTTCAGCGTTGTGCCCACCACACTTTCAGAAACATTTTTTTCTATGTGCATAACGTCTAGGAAGTGACGGATCAGCAACTCACACCAGTACGGGAGTTCCCACAATATGCTCCTATGTGTCCAGAATTTGTACTCCTCAGGCCTTTCAGGTATTTCCGCTACAATATCGGGATGATTGCTGAGGGGCCCAAAATCGTACTGATTAAGTCTTGCTAAAATTTCTCTTCCTGTCCATCTTCTGGGAGCACGGCCGTGTTCTTCGGTTCCATCAAATGCGGCGGACTCGTAACGCCAGTGGTGATCCGCCGGAAGGAACACACGATGACCCATTCGGCATATCTTGTTGCAATGAGGGGTGCTCCCATAATCGCTGAGGCACTCTGGACAAGCCTTGTATCCCCTAACAACGCTGCCCGACAACATCCCATAAGCAGGAAAATCACTGATGGTACCAATAACCATGGCATGCATCTGGAACGTCTCCTGCTTGTACTTGTCAAAAGTGGGATGACCAACGTCCCACAATACCTTAAGCTCTTCAATCAATGGTCTCATATACACATCGAGACATTTCCCTGGGTAACCAGGCCCCGGAATCAACAACGTCAACATATTATATTCCTTCTTCATGCACATCCACGGAGGAAGGTTGTAAGGTACCAAAACCACCGGCCATATACTGTATGAAAGACTCATGGTGCCGAAAGGGTTGAACCCGTCGGTTGAGAGCCCGAGCCTGACGTTTCTGACATCTGACGCAAAATGAGGAAACTCATTGTTTATATGCTTCCAAGCCGCTCCGTCAGAGATGTGTGTCATGATATCTGCGTCTCCCGCGTCCCGCTCACCGTGCCACCTCATAGCTTTTGCGGTGGTTTCTGACATGTACAACCGCTCAAGCCTATCTCTCAACGGAAAATACCGAAGTACTTTCACAGGTTTCCTATTGCCTGCTCCCGTCAACTTATATCGGTCAGACTGACATATCGGACATGCGTCAAGGCTAGCAAGGTCATTCCCTTCTGCATCTTCACCCCAGAAGAGAACGCAGTCAAATGCGCATGCATGGATCTTAATGTAGGAAAGCCCTAGATCTTTGAGGATACTTCGGACCTGACGGTGATTGGTAGGATTACGATGACCCTCCTCCAACAACGAAGAAGTGTACTGTAGATATTCATCCACTTGCCTGATGCTCCCTTTTGTCTCGACTTTAATCCTCATTACCTCCATCACACTTTGAAGAACTGTCTTCTCAGAACTTGAAGACACAGGGGTCTGTTGCAATGCAATCAGTTTGTTGTACTTGTCAAAGGCAGCAGTGTTGACAACTTGTGGGAACGGCTGCACCGGGTCCTGCATATATTGTTCCCCACGTACACCGCTTTCAAAAGGAAACACGTCGTTGACGAATGCCATTGTTGGATCGTTGGATGTACTACTACTGCCCGCCTCAAAATACTGCCCATGATCATGCGATCCATCTAATGATGGCTCACCGTGATATATCCAACGTGTGTACTTCGGCCAAAACCCATTACTCTTTAGGTGCTCCCATACTGTCCTAATCGGAAATCGACACATATCACTGCGACACTTACATTTCTTGCACGGGCAATAATGGTAATTCCCCTTTGCATTTTCCTCGACGAACTGCATAAAATCCACAACTCCTGTAGTGTATCGTCGGTCATGCCTTGGAAGCGAAATCCAACTCTTATCTCGATCCATATATAGCCTGATAATAATATATATGTATAACTTTAATTAATAATAAATTAATTAACACATATATATTACAATATATATTATTATCAACATCAACTCATATATATATATACCATTAATTAACAACCATTATTTAAGTTCATTACACTATCAACAACCATTAATTAACATATTTATATATATTTTAACACTAATTAAAATAACATCAAATTAAAACACATAATTAAACTCTAACTGAAAATTAACTCAACTACAACTCAAAATCAACATATATACATACATTCTAACACTAAAACAACAACAAAACAAAAAATCACTTACTATATCAAAATCACTAAAACTCAAAATCAACTCAACTAAAACTCAAAATCAACATATATACACATATACGTACCTATATATAGCTCCACAATGTAAGAGAGGACGGATTTCAACAATACCCACAGATTTCTCACTCTTTTTCCCGTTTTTTTTTAAATAAGCAGCTTCTGCCCAGATCTGAAAATATAAAGACTTATAGCCGACGAAATTACCAACTTCGTCGGCCATACTCATTTTCAGAGTATAGCCGACGAAAACTTTAAATCGTCGGCCATTCTTGTAGAATAGCCGACGATTTGCCACAAAATTTTTCGTCGGCTATTCTATTCAGAGTATAGCCGACGACAACTTTAAATCGTCGGCCATTCTCGAAGAATAGCCGACGATTTTTAATTTTTACCGACGGAAAAAAAATTCGTCGGCCATTCTATTGGAATAGCCGACGAAATTTTTTTTTGCCCGACGAAAAAAATATTCGTCGGCTTTTCTTCGATATAGCCGACGAAAAAACAGTTTCGTCGGCCGTTTTTTTTTTTTTTCGTCGGTAAATCCCTTTGTTTTTGTAGTGTACCCTAATCTTCAGTTGGTTTGTGCAAATGCTCAGTGCATATAAAAGTAAAACCATCAAGTGATTTTTTGCATCCATTAGCAGTATGTGTTGTTTTTCAGATTTAATTAGTTTTCCAGTTTTTTATCTTTTACGGCTTTGTTATCTGGAATGTATGCACTACTATCATCGATTGGGATCTGTAAGATCTTTTCAACAAATTCTTTATTTTCCTTTATCAATTATTGTTATAAATTCAAGATGGAAGATAATCTTATGATATCAAGAATGATGACTTTTAATTTGGGATGTTATCATTGTTTTTTTATCATATAACTAGGCTATAATTGTGTCTAGTATTCCAACTATAATGCTTGTTATTAAACATATGGTTGACGAAACATGTTAACAATATGTTAAGTTTATTGCAACTAACTCGCAAATGTATTTATATTATTTTATATCTTGAGCCCTATATTGTTGTAGCCTCATTCTCCAATTAATCAAGATTTTATTGTTCTGCATACGAGTAGGAATCTAAGATCCACAATATTGCATTTCATAGAGAAGATTTTTAAGATACGTATTTTACGTTAAGAAGATTTTTAGTAACTTGATATAGATTAGGAATCCTAAATCCACATTGTATTTGATTCCCGATACACTTCGATCTCCTTTCCTTCACCGCCTCAGCTCCCTCACTCTTCGCTTCATTATATATACACAATAGGGAGGTGTGTCGCCATACCTGAAATTGAGGGGAGGCTGATGAAGCAGCTACCGTAGGAACCAGACAACTTGGGGCACAAATTTTTTTTAATAATTAATTTTTCCTCATGTCTCAAAATCTCAGATCCGGCCCTGTGTGGCGCTTTAAAGAAATTTACCACAAACTCTCAAACCCTAGTTACTATCCCAACCTCAAAAACCCTATTATCCTAAAACTGATACCGTGTTGTCAAACAATGAAAGCCCTGGAGAAACCACGCCATCAAACTGAAAACCCTGCAACAACCACATCATCCACATTATTGGAGAATAATAACATAACCCTGCTGAGCGCCGCCCTTAATGCTTTTGAGATTGACGAGGAGGTTGCCCTTGAATCATAGACAATCAAACACATAATCGAGGACGACTGCGCTAACAATGCCATCACTCTACTTAATGTGAAAGGTAACATTATATCCAAAGTTATTGAGTACTACAAGAAGCATGTAAAGGAGAGGACCGCTGAGACCAGTGGTTCCAACAACGACTCTCTCAAGACTTAGGACACTTAGTTCGTCAAGGTCTATCAGAACATGTTATTTGATCTCATATTGACGGCAAACTATCTAAATGTTAAAGGGCTGCTCGACTTGACTTGCCCAATTGTGGCGGACATGATCAAAGGCAAATCTCCTCTCTAGAGATTTGCAAAATATTCAACATTAAGAATGACTTTTGTTGACAGTAGCCGTAGAGGGGCTACAGCAAGCCCACAGACCCGCGGCAAGTACACCAGGGCCCGGCCCAGGACCCAGGATCGGATCACCAGCACCAGGCCTCGGGGCCCAGCGGTCTATCCTGCCTCCAAGGGTCCTGGGATCGGGGGCGCCTGCCTGCCAAAGAGGGCACCAGAATATCCAAGCAGAAGGGAACCAGTCCCACATCGAAGGGTAAGGCCAGCCCTCACCCTCAACCACCTATATATGGGCATCAACTACCACCATAAATAGGTAACTTGTCTCTCTCCCTGCTTACATACGTGCCCAGGTTATATATATTCCAACTATACTAACTTAGGCATCGGAGAGGTGAAGGCCGGCCCGCCCGGTATTCCCCTTAGTAAGCAGGATTACAGGAGATCGAGTTGGATTCATCAAGTATCTACCAAGACCCCCGGGTTTAGGCAGAAACAATTGGCGCCGTCTGTGGGAAGTCTGAACAAGAAGCCGTGCAAGCAACACCGCTGGCTGAGATTGTGGGAATGAGTCAAGAGAAAGGAACTACTGAGGAGGGGCGTGTTGCAGCTGTGCAAACGCTCGCCTCCACCCCTGTCGTCACGCGGGAGCTGCGTGGCGAGCAGGGCAGCGATTTGGGAAGGAGCCATGGAGGACCCTCCGGTGATCCGGAGCCCCGCCACGAGAGCTCGCACGGGAAAGACCCGATAGAGGACGAAGGCAGCCCGGTGCTTCGTGGCCTATCCCTGACGTTCTCGGATGATCCGAGTGATCAGTCTGAGAGCCAGGATCAAGACCCCACGTACAGCCCCGACCATGACAGCATGGCGGGAAAGGTACGGGCGATGGCCGCAGAAGTTAGTCGTCTCAGAGAGGAGAACGACCGGGACCGAGCCAAGTCCCAAGCCCGATACGAAGAAATAGAGGCAGTAAACGCCGCCTTGGTAGCCGCCCTAGAGAGGGGGCAGCAGCGCAGTGCTGCCATGGCCGAGGCACAAGCCGCACCCCTGCTAGTTCAGCCCCGGCAGCTAGAGGCAGGGCAATCTTCGGGCGCCCGGCCCAGCGAGCCTGTGCGAGAGAAGTTACGAGCCGGCGAGGACCTGCCGAAGAGCACGCCCGCCTCCCACCAGCCGCACGCTTCGTCCATGGGTGAAGTGGATACTCCAACCGCCCGGGCGCTGCAACTGCTAGCCAACACCGTGTCGGACCTGAAGGCCCAGATGGAGGCAAACGAGAGGAGAGCAGCCCGACCATTGGAAGGCGCCCGGTTCAACGAACGCATGGGCCCCTTTTCACACCGAGTCATAGAGTCGGGGAGATCTGGCAACCAGAAGTCCCTCAAGCTCACCTATTCCGGGTCCGGTTGCCCGTATCAGCATCTGGACAGCTTCCGATCCCAGACCTGCGCCAAGGGTTACTCCGATGCAATCTGCTACAACATCTTCCAGGAGACCCTGTCCGGAGAAGCGCTCAGTTGGTTCTACGAGCTTCCTGCGAATTCAATCGAGGCATTCGAACAGCTGGCTGACCGGTTCGTAGGCCGCTTCATCCTCCGAGTCGAGGGAGCACGGACGTCCACCGTCCTCTTCAATTGCATCCAGGCCCCCGGGGAAGAGTTGAGAACCTTTGTCAACCGGTGGCAGACGGCCACGGCCGGGGTCCGGAACTTGGACAAGGGCATCGCCGAGATGGCATTCAAGCAGGGGCTTCGGGCAGGGAAGTTTTCCTACGCCGTCAGGGTAGAACTCCCTCAGGGCTACGACGAGTTGATGGCTATGGTCATCCGGCATGCCCAGGCTGATCATGAGACCTACGGGAACCACCTGCTGAAGAGGAAGCGGGATGAGCAGTCTTTGGACCATCCCCGGGGGGAGGATCCCCCGCGCAGTCACGAGAGCAAACCCGGCTAGCGAGCCGAGCACGGGAGTCGCTGACCCGGCCGGAACAACAACAACAACGGGAAGACCTGGCCGCAGCGACAGCAGAGGCCCTTCTCTGACAGGCCCCAGTCTCGGGCCGAGAACAAACCTGCACCGTACCACCAAGAGCGCCCCCTGGCAATTATGCCAGCACCCCCGGCTAATCAAGAAGTCTTCTCCACTCTCACCGCATCCTATGAGGACATCCTGCTGGAGAATGCGGACGTCATTGCCCCACCGCCCCAGAGAAGGTACCCCAAGGGGAAGCTTACGACGGCGCAGACAGGCAAGTACTGCTCGTACCACGATGAGGCAACTCATCGGACGAACCAGTGCTTCGCCCTCAAGACTGCAGTGCAGGGCTTGATTGATAGCGGCCAGCTCCAGAGATATGTAGGGGAGAGAGGAGCAGGCCCCGACCGGGAGGGTAACCCGGCTTGGTAAACCCGCTGGGTCCAGGCGGTTAGTTTGGCATATCGCCGGTTCAACCGATTGTAAAGATCAAATATATGCAAACTACTTTTGAAAACTCTGGCCCCGCAAGCTCAGATACATATTCATAAATAAAGTATCCAAAAAGTAAACCGCTCCGGAGAGTTTCTTTTACAAGCAAGAGCAAGAAAAACATCTTAAGGAGCCGCATCTCCAGCGGTAGCTTCGTCGTCGACCTCAGCTCCGGCAGGTTCGGCACTGTTGGTAAAAGAATCCAAGTGCGAGCGATGCTCTGCTCCTGGCTGTTCCTCCACCACCAGCTGCTGCACGACCGGCTCCACAGGAGCATTTCCTTCGGCAGAGGTACCTGGCATCAGGGAATTATTTAACCAACCCTTCGCCGCCCATTCCGTGTAGGCATCCGAGATGCCTTCTTCCCGGGCCTTCTCCAGGCAGTCCAGGAACCGATCGCTCTCCTCGTATTGAAGAACGAACCGGTCGAACTGTCCCGGATCATCTCCACCAGCAGCAGCAGCGGTGGCACGTGCCTGGAGCTCGTCTATCTTGGCTTCCAGCTCGGCCCTCTCAGCGTCAGCCCGCTCCCGCTCCCTCTCCATGCTCCGGTTCTGCTCCTCCAGCTCCCGGGCCTTCTCCTCCATCTTCCTGGCCTTTTCCTCCATCTTCTTGGCCCTCTCCTCCGCCCTGGCCTTCTCCCGATCCGAGCGGGACTTCTCCACCTCCAGAAGCTTCTGAGACTTGGATAGCGCAGTTATCTGCCTCTTCAGCACCGGGAGCTCCTCGCTCGCATCCGGCTGGTACATGTGGTAGAGCAGCTGCAGGGCAACGAAGGCAGTCAAGTGGCAAAGCAAGAAGGCAGGATATAAGCAATACGGTGGTACCATGCGGTACTTACCCGGAAGATGGATTCCTTGCATTTTGGCCGGTTGCCACCCGCCAGCACGCCATCAACCCCGGGCTTGTCCAGGCCGAAGCTGGCCAGGTCCGCCATCATCTGCCGAACGAGAGCATTGTCCGGACTTCCCCTCGCCGCCTCCGCAGGCGCAGGACTGCTCTGCCGGTCAGCTCCGGCTCCCTCCCCGGCATTGGATGTTACGCTGCTGGTTGTCCTGACCCGCTTCGCCAGGACCTCCCGGGATGACCCGCCAGTTAGCGTCACCAGCAAAGGGGACGGACCGTCTGGCCCTTTCCGCTTCTCTCCCCGCCCTTCGGGAGCAGCGGCACGTGCGTTTGCACGAGGAACAAAAGCAGCGATACTCAGGCTCGCCGCACGGTTGGGGACCCTGTTTTCTCCCCCAGGAACCCGCACCGGTCCCCCGGTGCTCTTGCCCTTCCCTGGCACCGCTGCTGCCGCAGAGTGATGGGTCTTCACTCGCTCCGGCACGTAGGACGATTCGTCCATATCCCGGGCCTGGGGCTCCGCATGCAACGTAACCCGCCCGTCCGCTTCCACCGAGGACCGGGCGACCCTCGCACCCTTCTCCGTAAGATGCCTCAGGAGATCTTCCCCGTCCATCGAAAGAGTGTTTTCGGGCTTGATCACCGCCCGGGTTGACGCACCTGCAGGACAAGGAAAACGTTAAATTGTTGAGCAAAACCTAGCACAAGTCCCACCGCTAGGGTTTGTTACCCACCGGGATCCCGCCCAAGCCCACAGTGTTCCAGCACTTCTCGCCGGATGAAATTGTACGAACTTCGCTCCAGGTGGTCCCAGCAGCCAAGAATAGTCAAGACCCTCTCCTGCTCCAGCTCGGACAGCTGGAACGACTGGTCGCCTATGGGCTGGAAGGCGCCAGGCACCCGGTACATCCTCCTCTTCACCTGCCAAGCCCCGCCAGCCATCACCACCTTCTTTCTCCAGCTGTTGTCTACCCATGAAGGCATAGTGGTGATAACCGCTTGATTGTTGCGGGAGTTGAAGGATAAGCAGCCTTTGGACCCCGCCTTCCTCGAGTAGGACAACCTATACAGCGCCCGGAATTCATTGATCGTAGGCATACTCATTCCGGACAAGTCGTATAGGCAGCCTAGGCTTAGTAGCCGCCTCCATTGGAGACCGGACAACTGCGCGGGCGACGCTGGCAGGGCACTCAGTATATACTGCACAAAATCAGGCAGCGGTAGCGACATCCCGTGCCGGAACTGGTCCGGATGCACGGCAACCCAACCCTCCTCCGGGTTACAGGCCGACTCTCCAGGGTTCAATGGACGCAAAATGATATCGTCCGGGATACCCCACGTTTCCCGGAACGCGGCAATCTCCGCGGAAGTCATGCTCTCCTCCGGTTCGTCGCACACCACGGCAGTTCTTCCCCTACCAAGCGTGTAGCTTTCAGCGCGCGCACCGGCCATACGCACCCCGTGCGGTATCTCAGCTTCCGAGGAATCTGACCCGGAATCTGAGGACGTGGACGAGGCACCGCTCCCGGAGCGGTCCGCGGCTTCTTGCTCCGGGGCTTCAGAATCGAGCCAGTCCTGCATCCTCTCCACATCATCCACCACAGGACCTCTTGCGGCAGATTCAGAAGCCTCCTCCGAGCTCGAAGTGTACATCTTAATCTAGGGGCAGAAAAGCAAAACCCTAACGCTCGTCAGCAACAGACTACAACACCACCTTCAACGGCCTCTCCCCAAAAGTTTGCCGCTGAGCAACCCAGTCAACGACACAGATCCCTCCCCCCCCGCCGCAAAACAACAAATCAAAAAGCAAGAAACACCGGGGCAAAGAACACAACTTACCGATTAGTATGCTCAGCCGAGGACAATCCGCCCTGCGAAAGCAACGAGCAATGGTAAAAGGAGGCTTGGGAGCGCTTCAAACAACGGATCTCTTGGGGCAAGGAACTTAGGGTTTTTTCGCCGGACCACCTCCTTTTTCTCTCGGTCTCTCTTAAAAGTGCAAGAAGCAAAAGTGGAAAGAAGAACAGAAGAGACCTATTTATAGAGGGGACCGGTGCCCTAGGCATTTAGAAATCCCTCTAAAAAACGCAATCAGAGCAACTCAAACGCCTGTGAATCCAGGCCCTCCATCACAAAACCGTTCCCTGATGGCACGTGTCCCAGCATTGGTAAAACTGCCCACGCCATCATAACTGACAGGACTGATGGACTCCCTCCTTAAATGCATGTCAGCCACCTGTCCCACACGCTGGCGACAGGAAGGTAGGAGCAGGAACTAGGGAGTCACGCTCCCCTACGCTTCCCCAGATCCCACGGTTGCACGCCATCATCATTACAATTCAACCGCTTGAAAGACCTCTCATCGGTTATGCTGATCCAACCGCTTCAAGAGCATCTATCCGGGTTTGAGCAGGACCTCGCACCGATATGGCATGTTGCCCGCGCGAGTCCCGCCCGGTATCATGGCAGTCCGCGGTTATGATCATTCAACCGGCTCCATGGCATCTTCCCCGCATTTGCACCAACGACCTCGTTTCGATATGGCAGGACGCCCGATCGAGGTCCGGTCTGCAAGTTCATCCGGGACTCGTTTCGATTTGGCAGAACGCCCGTCGAGCCCCCATGAACTCCACCTCGCACCGATATGGCAGAACGCCCGGGCGAGGTCCACCCCATCGGTTCCGTCATGTCCCACCAGGTTGAGAGTACTTTCCGGAAACATAATCACCCGGACCCATGGCTTTTTCACAGGGGGACTCGTTTCGATAGGCATGTCACCCGTCGAGTCCGCCCGCCTCCATGGCAAACGCATGGGCTTTACAAACCGAGCGAGTTTACATCTCACACATGTACTCTTGTCCAGCAGGATAAAAACCCTGCGTCGCATTGAACCGCGATACTGTCCAGCAGGATAAAAACCCTGCATCGCACTGAACTGCGATACCTTTGGGAACACATGGGGGAGACTCGTTATCTCTACACCATCCCACCGGGCAGATTGTTTCTCTAACACAGAACAAATCTCCCCGCAGGCTAACAAACCTGCACATTTACCTCATCGCTTATTCAAACACAAAGCTGAGAAGAACTAGCAAATGTTTGCACCGCTCCGTTCTGATTTGGCAGAACAACCGGTTCTGGCCCAGTTTGCACCGCTCCGTTCTGATTTGGCAGAACGCCCGGTTCTGGCCCAGTTGGCACCGCTCCGTTCTAATTTGGCAGGATGCCCAGTTCGGGATCAGTGAGCTCCGCCTTATGCCGAAAGGGCAGCAGGCCCAATCAGAATTCCATGCACCATCTCTTGCATGGCGGATTTCAACGCCTCATCATCATTCCATGCACCATCTCTTGCATGGCGGATTTCAACGCCTCATCATCATTCCATGCACCATCTATCGCATGGCATCATCTCATGCACTCTTCGGGTTTCCACCCCGTTCCATGCTCTAACACTCGAGCACAATCCTGTTTTACATTACCCAACATGCTTATAAATTATTTCTTGCCATCGGTAACAGGTACTCACCTCGGTCACGCCCAATCTTTAACGCGGACTTGGGGGACTGGGGACCTGTAGGTTGGTAACCCCGCGGGTCTGCGGGACAAGAGCAAGACAGATAAGTCCCCATTCAAGATTGCACTTGACCGGGAACTTGGGGGACTTGTTGACAGTAGCCGTAGAGGGGCTACAGCAAGCCCACAGACCCGCGGCAAGTACACCAGGGCCCGGCCCAGGACCCAGGATCGGATCACCAGCACCAGGCCTCGGGGCCCAGCGGTCTATCCTGCCTCCAAGGGTCCTAGGATCGGGGGCGCCTGCCTGCCAAAGAGGGCACCAGAATATCCAAGCAGAAGGGAACCAGTCCCACATCGAAGGGTAAGGCCAGCCCTCACCCTCAACCACCTATATATGGGCCTCAACTACCACCATAAATAGGTAACTTGTCTCTCTCCCTGCTTACATACGTGCCCAGGTTATATATATTCCAACTATACTAACTTAGGCATCGGAGAGGTGAAGGCCGGCCCGCCCGGTATTCCCCTTAGTAAGCAGGATTGCAGGAGATCGAGTTGGATTCATCAAGTATCTACCAAGACCCCCGGGTTTAGGCAGAAACAACTTTATTCCTAAGGAAGAGGAGGAGACTCGAAGGGAGAACCAATAGGCTTTTTGAGTGAAGTAACCTAAGAGCTTTTGAGAAAGAAGATTCGATCGTTTTCTTCTTCTTTGTTACATTTTTAATTATATTTTTAGATGTTAAAGACAATATTTTCGATTCAATAGATTGTTAGTTTATTTCTTAAAAAAACTATTATTTTCGATTCTAGGGTTAAGAGAAGATCAGTTAATAGTCGTTCAGTTATTTGAATATTATTTACTTTGCAATATTTCACATGCTTTTTAAAACCGTAGTTATTTAAACTATAAATAATCACTTTATACAAATTTATTAAACACATAATTAACTGTTAATGATATTTATAAGTGATTATTTACCTCGAAATTCAATATTAAACTAAGCCTACATCGAAATTATGGTTCGTTGTTTCATGGAATTATTTGGAGTTATTAATTAATGAATGTTTGCTTCTATTTGTCATGGTTTCGTACCCGTGCGATGCACGTATTATTGGTAAATAGAGGGCAAAAAAATATAATTTTATTTGTCAAACACTTTCTTTAATTTTGTTTCATGTTTTTACTTATAGTATAATCTTTTTATATAATTATGTCTTAATACGAAAGGCAATATGGTCATAACATAATTTAGTAGTACTTTTGAGGGTCTGACTTTCTAATAGCAGAGATCAAAAGATATAAACAACTGTTGAATTGTTTTATATTTATTTCTTGTGAGTGGACAATTGTTTTAGATTTAAACAAACAACTACAATTGTTAGAATCCAAGTTTTTATTTTTAAAGAGGATATATAATTTACTTCGTTAGATGTTTGAATATGTTTTACAAAAAGAAATATCATATACAAAACTTTAGGCAAGCCACCAGAAGCCATTTTTGATGTATTTATATAGTTACTAAACTTCAAGACAAAGACAAATTTACCCAAATTACCTTCCCATTTAACCCACCAGATCTCGTCTATAAGCTTATCCATTCAATCAAGTTATCCATTCAAGGTATGATTGATATGTTGTCAGCTGTGCTATGTTTTGGCCCTCACGCGGCTACATTTGAGATAAAAGGGTAATTGGTTTCTAGAGAGAACGAAATGCGAGAGAGAAGAGAGTTTTGACTTTCTCAAGAGAGGCAGAGCAAAATTGGGTTGGTCAACTATCTTCTTCCTTGAGAGCTGGAAATGTAAATATTGGGTTTACTGATCTTCTACGGTTTCGTCTTTTTCCTCGTTCTCCATTATGTTTTTTTCTTTTTGGGTAAGTTTTATCATTCCTAATTCAATATTTCATTGTTAGTCGACATTGTTGATATGTGTCTTTTATTTATTATTGGGTATTGATTAATTTTCCCTTTCCAGTTTTGCATTGAATTGATGTTGGTTGAATTTTTATATGAAGAAATACAAAGAGAGGGTGAAAGATGATGAGATTCAGAGAAAAACAGGCGAAGAAGATAGAGATTCCATATTCACTTTGCTCATGCATTTGTTTTGTTCATTTTGTTCTTGGATTCTTAGTTTTAATTTATTTCCTCGACTTGGTGTAATCGAATGTTATGTTTATTCTGTAGATTATCAATTTTCCATAAACTATGTCTCCCAATTTGGACAGAGAGATAGAGATTGTCAAGGTTATTATATAGTCATGTTCAATGAAGAAGATTTTTGTCTTTATTTGTTGAATATTATTCACAGGGTATATGTGTTGTCTAGAACACTAAAAAGTGAAAGGTTTCCTGAATTTAGAGTCCTAGCTAGGCTTTTCTAGGATTGTCAGTCCGTTAGAATTTAGAATGCCACAAGCTAACTAATTAAATTAGGGAATCATGGTTAGGAGTGAAAAAAGGAAATGAGGAAGGAAAACAGAGTCTAAGTGATTAATACATATAAAGTGCATTACATTTGTATGGTTTTGACTGCTACGGAATGCAGAAGATTAAAACCATATAGTGCATTCAAAGTAGGAAAAATTAAGACAAACTGATTTGTACTTCAATGTTACTGTAATTATGATGCACATTATAGTTAACCAATGATCTATATTTTGGTTCGAATGACGATGATTTTTCCACTTATTTTCCAATCGTTTATACATATTTTTGAATGGAATGGCATAAGTAATTTATCTTTTCTTTCCAAATTCTACATTGAACATATTTTCAAGCTGAATTCCAATTTTGAGGTATTCAAGTATTGGTGCGTTTTTAATGAGTTCGCTAGGCTGCTATGTAATACAACAGGAAGATTGCAAAAGGAAAAATGACTATTTTCCCCCCTTTTAGGTCTTGAACTACTTCCAAGATACGAAAGGAAAAACATGTATTAAAATTTTCATTAGCTTGAAGTAAAACTTGATGTTCATTAGTTTTGTATTCACTTTTCAAGCAAACCAATCAATAATCAACGCTAATACTAAATTCTAACGCAAATCTAAGTACGAAGACGTTGTAATGCACGGCCTCACTATCTAGTATCTCATGGTGGGATCTATCATCTCCAGAATTGTTTATAATAATTATTATTATTATTATTATTAATATTATAATTAATACTAGTCACAAACACACCCCAAGAGTGTAAAAAACAAAAGAAGTTGGTAGTTGCAGGAACACTGAATAAATTATTTCACTTCTCAATTTAAATTAGAATGTGAGCGAAAAGTGGGGGTGGTGGTGAGAAAAGAGGGGGTGGAGGAGAGCCAGAGGTGACAACTACTTAATGGTTGCAGACATAGAATTTTTTTTATTTTTATTTTTATCAAAATATAATTTGACATATTTATTCCAGAACATTAAAAGTTATTGAATTTTTTTTTGATATTTAAAGGGTAGAAAAGTAAAAAAGAAAAACAATGTTTTGGTAGACAAACTTTATGTTAAATAATAACACAGATTAATATCAATATTATTATAAAAAAAGTTTTGGTATATTTTGTTGGGTTGATTTTTTCTTTCCGACTTCAGTAACGAAAAAGGTAAATAAAAATAGTTTAATTAACCACTATAGATGGTCGAGTTGGTAAGAACTTAGATAATAAAAACTCTCATACATAGGTTCAAAACCCGCCTACACTTATTGGAGTTTAAACTCCAATTTATTTTAGAAAATATTTTTGTCCAAACCAACATGGACGGTTGCATCCCTACCTTCTTCATGGTCCAATCCTTGATTGTCACGTGTAAATTTGACTTTTAACTTTTGTTTTGAGATAATTATGTTTACTTTAATACTTCCTACAATTTTCAACCTCCTTCATTTCTAGGCCCACTCACCTGCGAGAGTGTTTTTACGGGAAAGAAATGACAGTTGGTTTATGACAATTGGATTTAAATAAATATGATTCAAAGGCTTAAAGAACTTAACAAAACCTTGCTGCCTCTGCACCAAATTTGTACCCATGTTCTACTTCCTCTTCTCGGTTAGTCGACTTAATCGTTGGAAATTAATCTCATGAACAATTAAATATTTATGAAAAATAAGATTCATGAGAATTGAATTTGAGTCAAGGGCGAAAATTATTCATTAATCAAGATTTCTACTACTCTTTTTTGCATTCTGGGTTGAATCAAAATTTTGGATTCAAAAGTTTTCTAATTTACAAATATCCATTATTGTTATGGTTTTAACTTATTTAAATTTGTGGTCTGATTGAGGTTTTTGTTAATTTGAGTTGTGAAGATCCAAATTCTCAAGTTTGATTCTCTAATTGATATTGAAATTTAATCACCACTTTAGTGAATGATTTTCAATTGAGCAGCAGACTAAGAAAAAAAGAGGAAAGCAAGAGGCTTATAATTAAAGGAGAGACTGGGGGGTGGTTTGAGACCTATGCTAGGTTTGAAATTTGGAAGATGAACAAAATAGAGGACAGAGAGAGGAGATTAACCCGCAAGTGATCGATTATTGGGTTCTATCTAAATGGAATTCTACTATGTTATGTACGATCGCTTCTATTTAACATCCATGGTTTTCATCGTTTGGTCCCTTTTCTCACATCTATCCCGCATGCAGATGAGCAACTTTTGATCGACTAGTTTTTATTAGGTGTCAAAAATCCCATGGCCTGCCACTCTCAAGTCTCAACCAGCTCTTCTTCCCTAAAGTTCTCTAACCGGCCTCCAATCTTGAAACCGGGTCTTTTTGGTTTTTGGAATCAAACCAAAACACTACTGAATGAATCAAACATAATTTTACTTGGCAGAGATAAAACAATCAAAGTAATTAGGGTTATGCATGCTCACCTGGTTGTGGGTATCAGGGGAAAGGTGAAGGAGGAAGAAGATGTAAAGAAAAAACGTGAGTGTTCGTTTAATACTTAACTATTAAAAATAAATAAATAAAGTATGTTTATGTGGTAGCAAGACTGAGCCAGACGGGAGGGTATGGATGTAACTTCCAACAAGTATGAGTGGAAGTATTATTTTCATGGCCATGGTCAGGGGCGGAACCAGGATTAAATTATACCTTGGGCTAGATTTAAGAAGAAGAAAAATTGAAATTTTTTTTTTTTTAAGTTTGGAACCCAATGGGAGGCTCATCCTCACGCTTTTGATATTACAATTCAAAACATAATACAAGGGGGACATAAAACCAAAACCCTGTAAATTACATAAATTACATAGCTAGCTAAACTTTACCCTACGAGATCCGCTCATTTCGAACTCAGCAATTACATCATTATTATCAATATCATCCGCATATGTCATTTCAATATAAAGAACCATTAAATCATCAAGAAAATCATAATTCATCTTATTTCTAAGTTGACTTTTGATGATGTTCATAGATGAGAATGTCCTCTCTGTTATTGGTGTAGAAACTGGAAGAGTCAAAATAAGACAAATCAATCGATAAATCATGGGGTAAAGTGATGACTTACCGAATTCAGATAATCAGGATCTGGAGAAGAGCTTGCAAATAGTTTTCTGTGCAGAAAGTTTATATCCCAACAGATGCCGTGATAATCGAATGCAAGTTCAGGATCGAGTCTGCACTTTCAATTTTTACAATAACATATATATCCGCATTACAGCCTGCAACGTTCAATGAAACAGACAATGATATGTAAGAAATAAGTAAAGACTATTGGCTGCAAATGTTTTCAAATGTATGATGATATATTTAAAGAGTTACTTTTCAGATAATTCTTCAATTCATGAACAACTTGAGCATCTTTAACAAACGAAACTGCATAGAAGTCGACTTGATTATCCACTCCAAATTTGATATCTTCCCAATCTTTCTCTGCAACGAATTTGTTTAAAGAAAATAGTCTGTTAGCAAAATAGATAACTCCTGAACATGTGAGTTCTTAAGGAATAAAAGGAAATAAACTAATACTAGTAATATAAAAGGCCTTAATAAAGGTTGGAAGTTAGGAATCGAACTAGTGATGGAAGCCAATGTTGCACTTTTCCCTCGCACATTCAAGTGCCGCCTAGACTTTAGTTCTCCTACGTCGACAACTTCACATTTCACTGAGTCTGCTGTCTTGGACTTCACCAAAAATGACATCATACCACCTACAGAACAAGTCATGAATCAGAACTCAAAATGCCTAAAAACAACCATGAACCTGAATGTTTAACAGAAGACAATGGAGGAACTATAACCACTTTGATCGGAACTATAACCAATTATAATTTTCAAACTAGAACAAAAAGATTGAAGGGGGATAAATTGTTTAAATTGATATCAGTAAGGTGTTCGATCAATTGCTTCTATGTGTTCTTTAACATCACAAATTCACAATTTACTACCCAATGAACTAGCTAGTCTTAACACTCACAGACTCACTTCACTAACTGTATGGGCTAGGACCGGCAGGGGCGGCAGGACCGGGGGGGTGCGGATCGGGGCAGCAGCCGGAAGGACGATTTCCGGAAGGGCGGTGGGCCGGCGGCAGAGATGTTTCAGCCAGAACTCCGGAAGGGTAGGGACTAGGGAGGTGAGGAGTGAGGACGATTTCGATTATGAAGTTCTAAATTTTTTTTTCTTCTCCCAAAATACTTGGGCTAATTTTTTTTTTCTTTCACCCAAAAATCTACTTGGGCTAAAGCCCATGTAGCCATGGGCTGGATCCGCCCCTGGCCATGGTAGAAAAAACGTTTTGATATGACATCATATTGGCACAAATTAGCGCCGGGCCTAAAAATCTTTGAAATCATTAATGTCTTTTGGATGTTTGAGATCATCGTTTTTTAGATTTCATAATCTTTAATATATTTATCTAAAAGATTCAAACAACCATGATCTCAAAACCTAGTGCTAATCCATTATCCTACAGATTTTTTTAATTTTAATTTCTCCTTGTTTTTTCTTTTTATTATTTTTTAACAAATAAAAATAAATACAGTATTCCAAATTTCCAATGGCCTCAGTTTGACTAAACTCACAGAGGCCAGACTTCCCCGCACTTTCTCTAAGTAGTTGCTGCTGCTTCTCTAATGTGAAATGGGCACTGAAGCTTTTGAAATGAGTCTCGGTTTGGTGCTCTTGACGATCCTTACATTCTCAGTAACATCTTCTGCAACCGATCATATCTACAATGCAGGAGACACTGTCCCCTTGTTCGTCAACAAAATTGGTCCTTTGAACAACCCCAGGTACCTTTTACCAGATTCCATTTTGTTTTAATTCTTGTGTTTCTGCACATTTTTGTTCTTTAGGGAAAAACTACGTCTTCTGGGTCTTTCTGGATATTGTGTCTGAAGTAAACAGATAGATTGTTCTTCCTAATTTTCACAAGCTGCAAACCCCCTTTCTAATTGTGTTAAAAGATCTGATTTTTAAACCGTCTTTTGATAATGTTATTGGAATCTGTTTATGGGTGGTTTAGAATTTGATTATTATGTTTGATGACTTTGAAATGAGGTTAGATTGACGTTAGTGTGAACAACTGGTATATTAGGAGGGGTTTATAAACTTGAGGTTTGGGAAAGACAGGAGATACATTGTTAGTGATAAGTGAAAATGTAGTTCTATGACCCTTATTTCAATTTTCACTCGTTGTAAGAATGTTATATAAGCTTGTTACCTCATTGAGTTGCATAAAGATTGACCGTTTGAATCAGATTTTAAAAAGGGTTCTAAACTGTATTATGGCTCTTGCATTGTGTGCAGTGTGATTTCGGATGTAGATACCATAGTGTATACGCATGCTAGGAGCTAGATATAATTAAAATTAGATGAAGTAATCTATTTTTCTCTGGTAAACCCTGCTTTTTTCCTTCATTTAATATTGTTTCCACTTGTTATTATCTTGCAGCGAGACCTATCAATACTATGATTTGCCTTTCTGCCTCCCAGGTTAGCCATCAGGACCACAGTGACATTCCTTCTTATGCAGTAGTAATGGAAGAAGCAAATAGTATAGTTGTTCAATTCAATAGAAGTTGACTGCTAAAGATATCGTAGGGATACATTAAATGCCAGTTCAAAACAATGAGTTTCATAGCTGAGTAATACCGATTGTATTAAAACCATCAGCTTGTATGATCTCAATGCTGAAAGCATCACTAAACAAAAGCTTGGTGCTAAAATTTCAATAACAAGAAATCGACTTTTGTTGTTTTCAACGTTGGTTTTGTTCAGAAGCTATTGCACATTAGCTTCTCAATCAGATTTGTTTTTTTTTACCTTCTAGAATGAATTTATTTTGAAATATCTGTAAGAGTATGTAATGTTGACCATCATGACTTGCAGATCCAGTAATTCAAAAGAAAGAATCCATTGGGGAAGTTCTGTGTGGTGACCGTTTGACCAACAGCTTATATCAGTTGAATTTCCGGTTGAACAAAAATGAGGAGAGACTGTGCCAGAAGAAGCTTAGAGTTTCTGAAATTCGGAAGTTCAGGGATGCTATACATGGTGATTTTTACTTCCAGATGTATTATGACGATCTTCCCCTCTGGGGATTCATCGGGAAGGTTGAATTTGAGAGTATGAGTCTCAATGAGAAGGGAACCAAGTATTATCTATTCACGCACTTGCTATTTGATGCTCTTTACAATGGAAACCAAGTAGTAGAAATTCGTGCTTTCAGTAATCCAGAGCATGCTGTTGATATAACAGAAGATGTGGATATTGACATTGAGTTCACTTATTCAGTTAGCTGGAATGCAACATCAACTCAATTTCAGAACAGGATAGAGAAATACTCAAAGGCTTCATTATTGCCAGTCCGCCAGAAAATTCATTGGTTCTCATTCATTAACTCGGTTGTGATCATTGTGCTTTTGATGGGATTGCTTACCTTACTTATTATGCAACGCCTCAAGAATGACCTGAGAAAGTAATACATTGTTCATAATCACTGAACTGCATTTATTTTATTTTATTTTATTTTATTTTTATATAGCAGAGTCAGCCTAACTGTAAGCATATTTCTCTTAGGTGTTCAAATGGTGATGAAGAAGACGACAAGGAAGTTGGTTGGAAATACCTTCACGGTGATGTTTTCAGACACCCTTCAAACATGCCATTGTTTTGTGCCATTTTGGGCTCGGGTACCCAACTGCTCACCATGTAAAGTACTTTATCATTCTTCAGTCCATTTTTTTTCTTAGCTATACATGTATAGTAGCACGAGCATGGACATTTTTGATTTCTAATTTTTACTCACCGTACAGGGGCACCTATAGAGGGACATCGATTGTATCTTCTCTAGATGTTTAACTGCCTTTTTGAACAGTTTTAGTCTGGTCTTTCCTCTTCATGTGTTTTTATCTACAATCTCACACACATGATTATACAGTCAAACTCTGTTGTTTTAAGTATATTTGGAATGCATAGACAAGTGTTAATTTTAACTTTACTCTTATTTGTATTTTCTCTTCAGGGTGTGCATCTTATTTCTGTTAGCGTGCTTTGGTGTCCTCTATCCCTACAATCGTGGAGCACTGCTCACTTCTCTTGTCTTCATCTATACTCTTACATCTATGGTTGCTGGGTACAGTGCTGCTGCTTTTCACAATCAATTTTCTGTGACTGGCTGGGTAATTTTCTCTACATCAATTTTTAAAACATATTGTTTCTGTGGGTCATTACTTTCTTAACATGTTATTTTTATGTTTGACATAACTGATGTTAATTTCCAGGAGAGGAGTGTTCTTTTAACAGGGATTCTCTACTTGGGCCCATTCTTCGTGACGGTGTCTTTTCTTAATACAGTAGCTATATCCTATGGGGCCACAGCTGCACTTCCGTTTGGAACCATCGTAGTGATTCTTCTCATATATGCATTTCTTGCCATCCCATTGCTTGGTTTGGGTGGGCTGATTGGATATTGTATAAGGTCTGAATTTCAAGCACCTTGTGCCACAAAGCAATTTCCAAGAGAGATTCCAACATTAGCTTGGTATAGAGGAACACCTTGTCAAATGTTTGTCGGAGGTCTCTTGCCTTTTAGCGCAATTGCTATTCAGTTACACCACCTGTATGCAAGCTTGTGGGGCTACAAGATCTACACTCTTCCTGGAATTCTGTTTGTTACATTTATCGTATTAGTCATACTGACTGCAATCTTGACAATTGGTTTGACCTACATTCAACTTTCAGTTGAAGACCATGACTGGTGGTGGAGGTATATTCTCTTCCATATGCCATTACACAGAATATGTATCCATTCCTTTTCCGTTTCGCATACTCTTCCCTTTCTATTACTTCCCTTCTGTCTTCAATATGATCTTGCAGTCCATAACAACCTCATGGATCTTTGCCAAATAGTCATGTGGCAATAGTGTTAAGATCTTTTTTATTTTATCTTTGTGGGTTTAGGAGCAGATGGCTGATATAGTAATCAGTTTTTGATATATTCTTGTCAGTCAAAATTGGTATTTGCTCATTAGTCGGCTAATTTGTTAATATTCAGTAGAGTTTTAGTAATGTGGCTATTCTATTTTCTCTTCCTCACAAAGGTCCAACAATTTGAAAAAAGAAATAAAAAGGTAAGCCTTTGTTTTACACACTTACTCCCGATGCTGCCCTGCATTATGAACAGAAAAAGGTCACACCATGTTCTCGCAGCTGATATGAGATAATATTGTTAGATAACAGGTGCTTTTATGTAAAGACCTTTCTTGGCCGATGCTTTTCTGTGTTGATAATGGCGTTGGTTTGTCTGATGCAGGTCCGTTTTGTGTGGGGGCTCTACAGCTATTTTCATGTTTGCCTATAGCATTTATTTCTACATGAGGTCAAATATGACAGGTTTCATGCAGCTATCCTTCTTTATCGGCTATAATGCTTGCATATGCTATGCATTCTTCTTGATGCTTGGTTCAATTAGTTTCCGGGTTTCCTTGGTATTTGTTCGCCATATTTACAGTGCTGTTAAAAGTGAATGAGAAATTCTTGCCATATGCAAATCTGTTTCTCATGCCCGCACTCCTACGGAGCGAACACAGGAATCATGTAATATGTTTGTAACATCTGTGTTTGAATTCGAACCTTGATACAGAAGAAACCACACAGAACTGTGACTCAGTGTTTTCCTATGGCAATACACATTATAGATGCAGTCTCTAGAAGTAGAGTTGGGGATTGTCATGTTTCAAAGATCATCCCACTTCCCTTTACATCCTTACAAAATCATGTTGTAAAGTAGAGTTGGCTGTCACTGTATCATTTAGGATTTATGGTAATGAAAATCATGATAGAATACTACGTCTTGACTCTTGACAAGAAAGATTGGGGCTTTTTTCCTCATCATGTCGGTCTGAGAGATTCTATGGAGGGTCGTATTATTGTGTAACCGATTATACCAAAACAATAATACATTTATGTCAAATGGATGCTTCAAGTGCTATGAGGACTTAACTTGCACAAGGATCAAACTCAAAAGCATTTGCTCAATACATCTGTGAAAGACGGGAATGTTTCAACTGGTATGAATCGTATGATTGTGGTGTCGCCACAACTTCAGCCAAGTTAGTTTTCAAAACCAGATGTTCAAGCCATTACCAGTGATGTTTCAGTAAATTGCTTTACAGTCCACCAGCGATTCTCACCATTATCACCTTGAGAGTTTCCACTTCTTCTTAGCTGCCTACAAGTTTGAACTGTGTAGAGTTGCTTCTGAGTTCTGTTAGTGGCATATTGTTTTCTAAGTGGTCTCGGCAGATACACACCTAGAAGGTACTTTTTTTTTTTTTTTTTCTATTTATTAGACGTTTGAAAGATATAACCACAACCCAGAAGTTTGGTAAGCAACTCATCATAGAAGATAATTTAGAAAGCCGTAAGAAATTTGATGACTGAAAATCGTGCATTGAATCAATTTTATGAATTAATGTTGGAAACAAATTCTTCTTCTGCCCAGATGCCATAGTTTTCTTGTAAAATTGAATGGCTAGAGCAATTTGAGGATTCTTTTCTAGCATTCTTGGATTCATTCCTTAATTTTTTTTAGCTTTGGTTTGTGCATTCTGATCATCCAGTAGTTTCATTTTGACCTACTCCAGGAGAGGTATTTGTAGCTTGTACTACAATTTGTGATGCACAAGCCATATGTAGTGACTTGTTCTTGGCAGTTAGATTTTATAACTGATTATGTTTGTTCTATTCAGATGACAATAGTTTGTAAAATTGTCCTTCACAGTAATTCTGTTTATAATCTGATCTGTAACAGGATAGGTTCTGGTAGAATTCACCAATCATGACTCCACTCCAAATTTCCAGACTTATTATCATGGAGTTGTGTTTTAGCTTTCTATATTATGTCTACTGGCAAGCTTCGTGATTGATATTCAATTTGACACTCGGAAATATCATTGTGTTTGTGCTTTTTATGGTAAAATATTATTTACATGTTTGCTTACCATGCCAATCTGATTGTTATTAGCCATACATAACCACTCCCTCGATAATAATTGTCCAAAACGTTTCATCATGCTTGTAGCTAGCAATAGTTCATCGGTACATTTACACCTGTTGGAAAAATGAGTTTTGATTTTATAGTTGGAATGGAGGGTCTAGGAAATCATTTTATAATTTTCGCTGTATTTGTATGATAGTTGAATGTCAAGGAGAGTGACAATTACAAAAGTCCTATAACAAGAGTACAAAATCAACAAAAGATGAAAAAAAAAAAAAAGTAGATTTTAAACTGATCTTTGTTTAAAGCGGCTAACATATTCAGTCATTATTAATAATTTATATTTATTCAGCTACAATTGGTGTATTGAATTCATGGCTTATAAGTTTTAGAAATAATGAAAATACTGAATATATTTCTCTCTCCTCGGAAAAGCTCTAGCGCCGCTGCTAGCCTAGGGTTTTCTCCAATCACAGATCCGACCTTGTCCCGCGGCACCTCAACGTTCCGGCTGGCCTCTGGCCTCGTCGCCGTCTCCCGGTTGTTGCCGGATGGGAAATCGGGAATTTTACTCGTAGGGGAGTTTGATGTGGGATTGCTTAGGGCTTGGATGGTGGTCTTCGGCTGGGTGGTATGACGGGGGTGGTTGGGTGCTTCTTCGCTGCAGTGAGGGTTGTGTGGACACTGGTGACGCAGCGTCGCTAGCGTTTTGTGGCTATTTGTTTCGGAGGAGGCGGCGGAGCATGACCGACAACGGGTTGGAAGGCAGACGGTGGTCTGGTTTGTACCCATCATTCGGGCCTTGGGCTCTCTTGGATGACTCTCTCTTGGGCTTGGGTTGTGGGTTAGGGCTTCTGCCTCTATTTCCCTTTTGGTTTTCTTTTGTAATTTTCATTTATTATAACTCCTTTTTTGGAGTTTAGGTATGTTTTAGTTTATCTATTACTAATATTTCCTTGTATTAGAAATCGAAGTACTTTGTGTGTAATCATCGAGTTTAGTGTCTCGGTCTATCTACTATGTACGTAGTAGTTAATAGTCTATGGGCTTTCTAATGAGCGCATAATCCGTTAAATGATTGGACTTAATTTTATGTATCGTTGTGCTACTACCACAAACTCTTAATGTACCCCATGTCGGTCGAGGGAGGATATGTAACAGCCCTTTGTGGCTATTGACATCAATATATTGGCCATGCGTTATTCAAAAAAATAAAAAAAATAAAAAAAATAATGAAAATACTGATAATTTTATTATACTGATTATTTAATAAAATTACGTATAAACAATGATCTCACAACAGCTAGTCTAAGCTTGAATTCTGAGTAAATACTAGGCACTCCAAGCCATGGAGCTAGAAGTTTACCGCCAAAAAGAGTAGTGTATGGAGTGCTTGCCCAAAGGACATATAAAGTTCCATTAACTCGAATAATGTTAAGCACAAATCACAGTAAAGCAGTTATTTCTAAATCTTACCCCTTGGAGCTTCAATGCTCAGAGTTGATACAATGTAGTTTCTAATCCTGAGGGGATGGGAAATTTGGTGAAAGTTTCATGGAGGGCATAGGAGACTTCAAATCCTCCCAACTACAGTGAAGCCAGGATTATAGTTTTTGGTGTTCGGGGTGGTGAATCTAATGCTTTCGGTAGAATGCTGGAGAGTTCAGTGAAAGGTGTAGAGTGTTGGATCCTCAACACAGCAAGCCATCAAATGTTGGCATAAATTCTGGCAATGAGAGCAAAGCAGCGATAGAGTCACGGTGGAGAGTCGTCTTCGCAGCAGTATGTTTAATTTTCTGACTCACTTGCTAAGTAATGTAGCAAAATAAGAGTTTTACCAAGTATACCAAGAGCATGAAATAAGAACTTGTGGCTATTCTTCTCTGAAAGAGTGAACACATGTTTTTCCATGATCTGTTTGAACTAAAACCGACCATATTGAGGATTAATATCAAGAGCATATACTACAACTTCATTCTCAGCTGTCTTTATGGAAATATTATAACTTCATATATTAAACTCACTCTACATGAGCAATAACTTCAAAAGTCCTCTAGCACTTCCCATAGCTAGTACTGGTGATCTACATACAAAGTAGATTTTATTACATCATTATTCATAACACGTACATTAACCTCTCTCTACTGGTTACTGCTTGGAAGTTAAAAGCCTGCAAAGTCCAAAATTGAAGATAAGGGTAAGCTCTGACCCTGTTGTAGTTGTTGCTCACACCTTCTTTGGCATTGTTGTTGTTGTTGCCTATCTCCACCTTGTTGCCTCTGGCAACGCTGCTGGCACATCTGCTGACGCTCGTGTTGGCTCAATTGTTGTGCGCACTGTTGACGACATTGCTGTTGTTGGCCTTGCCCTTGTTGCCTGGATTGGCACCTCTGCTGGCATTGCTCAAATTTCTGCTCGGGATCCCTTGAATACAAGTCCAAATATTGCTCTCCTTGTTGTAGTTGTTGCTCGCACCTTCTTTGGCATTGCTGCTGCTGTTGCCAGTCTCCACCTTGCTGCGTCTGGCAACGCTGTTGACATATCTGCTGACGCTCATGTTGGCTCAATTGTTGTGCGCACTGTCGACGGCATTGTTGTTGTTGGCCTTGTCCTTGTTGCCTGGACTGGCAGCTCTGTTGGCACTGCTCCAGTCTTTGTTCGGGATCTCTTGATGGGTTAATGACTAGTTGTCCTTTCTCGAGCTGCTGCATGCACCTACGTTTGGAGGTTAAATTTTAGAATGATGGAATCAATCATGTGCAAGTATCAGCTAGACAGATATTAGAATCCTGTTATAATGCTAAATTTGTAGGAGGTGATATTTTGACTTGTCATTTGAATCACCTTCTTTGGCACTGTTGCTGACTGCCATCTTGCATCTGACAACGTTGTTGGCAGATTTGTTGACGCTCTTGCTGGCTCAATTGCTGTGCGCATTGTCGACGGCACTGCTGCTGCTGTTGCTGGCCTTGTTGCATCGATTGGCAACTCTGTTGGCATTGCTCAAGTTTTTGTTCAGGATCTCTTGATGGGTTGATGACTAGTTCTTCTCCTCGCTGTTGTAATTGACTCTCACACCTTTCTTGGCACTGTTGCTGTTGACGCCAATCACCCCTTTGTTGCCCCTGACAATGCTGTTGGCAAGTTTGTCTAGCACATTGCTGGGCACATTGTTGGCGGCCCTGTTGTCTGCCTCGGCAGCCCTGCTGGCACTCCTCAAATTGCTGTTCCGTTTCCCTTGTTGGGTTAATGACCTCTTCTTCTCTTTGCAGCTCAAATTGGGTCTCGCACCTTGTGTTGGGAAGGCATAATTTTAGTATAATATATATGTGGTAAAGTAATGAGCTTGTAAATTAAACTACATTTAGGATCATTGAACTATGAGAGAGCTCTAGTTTATCAGCACCTTCTTTGGCAGTGTTGCTGCTGTTGCCAATCCCCACCGTGCTGCTGCCTACAACGCTGCTGGCACATTTGTTGGCGCTCCTGCTGGCTCATCTGTTGGCCGCATTGTTGGTGGCATCGCTGCTGATCGTGTTGTCTTGATTGGCAACTCTCCATGCACTGCTCAGGATCTCGAGAGAACGGAGTTCTGCCACCGCGGCCTCCCTGCTGCTGCATCTGCTCTCTGCAGTCTTGCTGGCACCGCTGCTGTTGAACGCCCCGCGGCATCTCCATCTCGCAGCGCCGCATGCATTGCTCCATCTGCTGCGAAGGATCCTCATGATGATAAGCAAGAGTGAAGGAGACAAAGGCGAGGAGAAGAGTGGAAAGGAAGAAAGCTTTGAGTCTCGCCATTGTTGTATTGCTTCTGATGAGTCTGGAGAAAAGCATAGCAGAGTGGTGAGGTATTTATAGGAGGCTAAGGATTTGCATGCAATGTACATTTGTCTATTAAAGTACATGCACGGTGACTAGTGTCCTCTGAAGATGGGAAATAAGGACGAAATGATACTCTGGGAGGGTCATACTATGAAGAACTGTGAAGCATGGAATCGGGTCGGTAGGGGCGATTTGTGGGAAGAGAGGACAGCTCAGGTGGGAACGTGTTGAGGTGCATGGAGGTGAATAGCCAGGAAATTGGTGGATGTGGCGAGTGCTCACCCAGAATTACAGAGCTGTCAGACAAGAAGTTTGGTGCAGACACAGTAAGGCATATGGCCATATGCTATAGACCGTAAACTATACTTTTCGATCTTTTATTTTCGATTACATATATACTTGCCATTTTTACGATGCTGTTAAAAGTAAGCAAATCTTAGCATGACAAACTAATACAGAGCAAACACAGGAGTCGTGTAATATGTTTGTAACATCTGTGATTGAAGAATGTGGAACCTTGATACAAAAGAAATCACACAGAACTGTGATTCAGTCGTTTCCTATTGCATTACACATTTCAGATGCAGTCTTGAGAAGTAGAGTTGGGGATTGTCATGTATCAAAGATCATCCCACTTCCCTTTACATCCTTACAAACTCATGTTGTAAAGTAGAGTTGGCTGCCACAAATTTCTTCAATAACACCATGTTAGTGTTGTATAGACAATTTTATGTTATTGGTGATGGCTATCTCAACCGCGGGTTCCAGGCCTCATCAGTGTTGATTTTTTTTATGTAGGAGCTATCATGAAAGATGATGGTTCCTCGCTTATAGAAATAGGAACTGAACTGGTTTATTTGAAATCTAAAACTCATATCAGTTAAGCTGAAGTGAAAACAGAGAAGTTACAGAATTGCAGGTTCCAGGTCTTATCCACTGTAGAAGTTACAGAATTGCAGGTTCCAGGTGTTATCCACTGTAGATCATTTGACTATAAGCACACTTAAATCCGTACTTTATACACATGTTAAAGATCTGGAACTTGTGCCCCTCTCAACATGTGGTGTAGATCAGTAGATGTAAGGTTTCTAAACTAGTAATAACAAAATAAATAAATAAATTAAAGGTTTCTAAATTAGAGTTTGTAGCTCATGCAGTAGCTAATTGAATTTCTACTATGCTGGTGACTTTGATGTCTTTCTTATCGGATTAGATGCTTATGAGTGATGATATATCTGCAGAATGGAAGTATAATCTATGCATGCTTAAAAAAAAAAACGGTTTCACCTAAATACAGTTACTATATAATTACTCTACATTTCATAACAATTGCTGGTTCATTCATTCTATAGCAATGCTTTGAACGCTGTCAGACTAGATTATCTACTCTAAACTTCATAACAATTTCTGGTTCATTCTATACTTGCATGCAAATATGACAAATTATATTCATAAGCATTAATATTTGACAACAAAAAACATATGTGCATCATTATACAAGTAGCACAGTGAAACAAGAAAACCAACCAAAGCCAGAATAGAGTACCAGTGATCAGTAACCCAGAATTGAACACCTAACATGGGGTCTCGAATCTCTTCCACCTTCTCTTCCTCCACACCACAACCAGGAAGCTGGTGCAGGCTCTCTTCATATACAATCATAGCAGGTTCCACTCCCCTCTTCAACATATCCACAACCTGTTGCTCACCTTTACCTTCAATCCTCACCATCTCCATGGTCGAGTTCCTAGTCACTTTCGCCACAACTGCACTACTCCCCACAGCCAAAAACGGCCGCAGATACACCGACTTCCGAGGCTCATCTGTTATTCTCACCTTAAACACCTCTCTCCACGACTCAACATCACCATACTCCCCCATAACCCACAACTCCATAACATCACAAACACCAGCCGGATATCGAAACACATATAACTTTCCTCCTAATGAAGCCACACAATGTACATAATCCCTATCATACCTCTGCCCCAAACTCGGCGGCGCCCCGATCTCACTAAATTCCTCCTTCTCCAAATCAAACACAACAACCGCCGAACCTAACCACCGATCGTTCCGAAACCAATGTAGTATCTCCCCAACCACAACCGCTGCAGGATACAATGTGTAAGACAACAAAGTATGCACTTCAATACTTCTCCAAACACCAGTTCTCCAAGACAGCACCTTGACCTCCACCACAGTGTCGCCATAGTCGAACACATTGTGCGCAGCCAGCATGACTTTATAGTCTTCAGCAGCCGACAAGTAACCGAAACCGCCGAACAGAACAGTGTGTGTCGCCGAGGAACCGTAACCTGGGTTCGGTAGATCACGCAGGAACCCAGTTGATGGGTTCCAGATGAAAATATCACAACTACTCAGAGTAGGATCCGTACAGAGACATACAAGACCATTGCAGGAGCCGAGGAAATTGATCGAGTCGGGTGGCTTGTTCAATTTACAGGTGAGGTTACGAATCGGGGAAGATGAAGACGGCGTCGTTTCGAGGTCAACGGATTGGACTTGGGAGGGGGAGCAGTAGAGGAGGAGGCGTCGGTGCAAGGCGTTGTGGTGGTGAGCTAGTTGGAAGTGAGAGGTGGCGAATTGGGGGTCGGAGATTATGGAACGCCATCGTTTTGAGACGCAGGTGCAGCGGATTAAGGATTTGATGGGGAGCTTGACTAGTATGTCGGAGACTATGATGTCTTCCGGGAGCTGGCTTTCCGTCATTGAAAGGCGGTGGCTGTTGGAGACGGTGTCGTTTGGAGTTTGTGTTTGAAAGGCGGTGGCTGTTGGAGACGGCTTTCCGTCACTGACCTGAGTTTGACTGCGAAACTAGTTTCGTGTCTTTGTACTTTAATTAGTTTAATCCCAGATAACACTTAAATGACGGATCTGCCCTCTATACTTTTCTTTTTGGGCCCTAGGGACCCGTTTAGAAGATGGATCAACCCGGTAACCTTGATAAAGATGACTAGATGAGTAGCCCAATAGTTGATCCATTCCTTCCCTCTCAAGGCAAGTTCTCATGCCTAAAGATGTGAGCATAAATAATCACAACTGTTTCGAATGCACTTTTCCTACAGGTTCGTGAATTTAAATGCATAACCCTGTTCATCACATTGCCAAAATGGCCAAACAAAACAAGAGAAAGAAGTTATAGGTCGGATTCTGTTTTGAGTCGTTGCCCTAACTTGATTCGAATGTGTTTCAAAATAGGATCAAATATATGAGGAATTACTGCAGCACTTCCTTTTGGTATCTGTATTAGAGAAACACTACCAGAAAAAAGGGTTTTCCCGACAAAAAAAAAACGGCCGACGAATTAAAATTTTCGTCGGTAATTCTAAGGAATAGCCGACGATTTTATTTTTCGTCGGTAAAAAAAAAAAAATCGTCGGCCATAGTTTAACCATAGCCGACGAAATTTTTTTTTCGTTGGTATTTTCAAAAAACGTCGGCTATATTCATATTTCAGCTGACGATTTGTATTTTCGTCGACTTTTCTCCGAAACATTAGCTGACGAAAATTTTTGGAAGTATGGCCGACGAAGTTGACATTTTCGTCTGCTATAAGTCTATATATTTTCAGATCTGGGCAGCAGCTGCTCATTTCAAAAAAAAGGGGAAAAACGGGAGAAAGAGTGAAAAATCTGTGGGTGTGAAAACCGATCAATACGGCATAACTTCTGTGAACACTAGTACATCATGGTATGAGGACGACCCGTTCGTTTTAGCCACATGGGTGAAACAAGTGTTTTATCTTGATGATCTCGCCAAGGGTGACCCGTGGAAAGTAGTCAACACTATCCACCATCGCAACATTTACCGGGCGTCTACACTTGGAGTGGCTGAAGAGAACGAGGAAGGGGGCACCGCGTATCAAGAGCCCAACTCAAACGGTATTCCTGACTCATCTTTTATTCGCCTAGACACGCCGGTGCGAATTCGACGTGAAGAGCCACTGCTTGTTGATGTTGATCCAAATGAAGAAACTAACGAGGACTCTAGTGGTGAGGAACGACATAGATTACCCCTATCGAGCAATTCAGAAACCGAAGAAGACTCATCTCATGATTCCGATTACAATCCGACGGATTAAGTAATTTAGATGATGTAATCCTATATTTGTAATCCACTCTTTTCTAATGAACGGGCGTGGGGATGAGCCTCCCAGCATAGGCTGGGTTCCAAACCCCTTAAAAAAAATTTGAAATATGTTGACTGTTGGGTTTCTGTTTTTTTTTTATGTTCAATTTTGGTTATATATGAACAGGACATAGGAATACGAGAGGTGTAACACCACTGATTTTTTTTATTTTTTTTCAAAGAATAGCCGACGAAAAATGCATTCTTTCGTCGGCTATACTAATTATAGCCGACGAAAAATGCGTGATTTCGTCGGCCAAAACTATATTGAAAAATACATATTTTATTTTAGACAGAAAACAATAAAAGAATAGCCGACGAGTACTATGTTTGATTTCGTCGGCTATGATTTAAAAAAAAAAACAAAAACAAAAAAAGACCACCTTCCATTTTCTATCACTATCGACAAACCATTGCTTCATCCTTCAAATGCAAATATGTCGTCAAATAAGATATGACCGAAATAATGAAATACGTCTACGGTTGAAAAATGACAAAATTCCGACAAAATCTGTATGCCGAATGTTGCGGTTAACTGTGTTTTACTTCCGTTTTCCTATGGGTAGCCTGACGTTCGGTAAATATTTTGAGGAAAATTTTTATATGATTAGTTGCGTCTCATCGATTTGAAACTATTATCTGTTGAAGGTCAGGCCAAAAACCGTCGTCTAACTAGACTAATTTCCGTTTTAAAGCGTTTAGAGGTTTGACTTAGTGGTTTGACCAACAGTTTAGCTGACGAAAATTATATGTCGTCGGCTAAACTCTTGCGATCCGCTTATTGTCCGCCGTTGGATAGCTCAGATCCAACGGCTGTGATTTTCCAAAGTATAGCCGACGAAATATTTGAATTCGTCGGCTAAACTCTTGCGATCCGCGCCTTTTCATTGTCCGCCGTTGGATAGCTCAGATCAAACGGCTACTGATCTCCTAATGTATAGCCGACGACATTCAAAGAATAGCCGACGACATTCAAAGTATAGCCGACGATGTTAAAGTTTTCGTCGGCTATAGTAAAGAATAGCCGACGAAATCTTTTTTAATCGTCGGCTATTCTTTCGGGTATAAATCAGAAACTGTCGAACCCTAGCCGACTTTTTCCTCTCTTCCTCCTCCTCCTCCTGCTGCTGCTCCAATCTGCCGCAAAGACATCGTTTCTGCCGCGCTGCTCCTCCTCCTCCTCAAATCGGCGCCTAATCTCTCCTCCAATTCCGGCCTCCTCCGATCCTTCTCCTTCCTCAAGCAATTCCGGTCGGCCTCCTCCTCCTCCTCCTTCCCCTCCGCCTTCCCCTCCTCGTCCGACCTCCTTCCCCTCCTCCTCCGGCCTCCTCCTCCGATCCGGTTAAATTTTTTTTTTTCAATTTACTTTAATTTTATAAATTGTTATATATTTAATTTTAATTATATAAATTGTTAGATATTTGTTAATAAATTTAATTTTAACAAATTGTTATATATTTGTTATATATTTTATTTTAATTATATAAATTGTTATATAATAAATTGTTATATATTTGTTATATATTTAATTTTAATTATATAAATTGTTATATATTTGTTAATAAATTTAATTGTTATATATTTGTTATAATTTAGGTATAGAAATTGTTATATATTTAATTTTAATTATATAAATTGTTATATAATAAATTGTTATATATTAGTTATATATTTAATTTTAATTATATAAATTGTTATATATTTTTTGTTAATATATAAATGGTTATTTGTATTTATATATATGTTAATAATGAAATATAGTTCTATTTGTATATAAATAGTTATATTTAGGTTAATGGTTAGTATTATTTGAAATTAGTACAAATTTAAATATTAATTTGTTAGTATGTTTTGAAATATGTTAGTATTAGTGGTTATTATATTAATTAGAATTTGTTAGTTAATGTAATATAATTTAATATTAATTAATGTATTAATGCCTCAAGCTGCAGATGGGCGATGCATTCAGACAGTTCTTCGGAGGCCGTCGTTCCAGATCTAGGGGTTCTGGAAGTTCCGCCGGTTCCGCAGAGTCCGACAGGACCCTTAGCCAGCCTGAGAGGACCACCACCCAGCCGCAGAGGAGTGTGGATTCATCCCAGCCGCGGAGGCCTGTGGATTCATCCCAGCCGTAGAGGAGTGTGAGTTCTCGGCACCAGACCATTCTCCAAGCGGGGCGGCCGTCGAGCAGTTCACGTCCCCCTATCGGGCCAGATGCTCCGAGGTTCAGTAGGCAGCTATTTCAGGACGAGATAGCTGCAGACGTTCCTCAGGTCTGTATGCCTGAGGTTCATCGAGAGCCGATGACGAGTCCGACGACGTCTGCTGCTGACTCGACTGAGGGGCCTACTCTCCCAAATAAGCTCTACCTCCCGTACAACATTCCTGCGATACCCGAGGTCGACTTTCGAGGTGTGCCCATATGGCTTGATATGCCTCAGTACATGAGTGCTGCAGAGGCATACCAGCAGCAGCCATTTGAGAAACCTGACCTCCTGATTTCGGCGAGGAGAAAAGGAAAATCGACAGACGAGTCATCCAGTTCAGGTAACATTTGATTTTATTAATTAAATGTTTTATTAAAATTAACGCACTAATATTTAATTTTATTAACCAATCGTCGTTTATGTGATAGGGACAGCCGCTAGCAGTTCAACGAGGAATACGAGAGGTGTCATATGTTTTGACACGCTCAGGAGAACTGTTGAGAGCAGCGGGAGGATCCGGATCAACGAACCTCCTAATCAGGAGGTTCAGGGGAAAAAAACGCCGCTACTACACGGGTTGCGTGGGGGCAATAATTAGGGACAGAGTCCCTATGTTGTGAACGCGGTGGGCTGATGTGCCCGAAGAGATCAAGAGGGAGGTGAACAACGCTGCGTCGGTGAGTAATTTAAAAAATTTAATTTATTTTACGTAATATTTAATAATTTTCGGTATTGTTATAATTGTAAAACTAATAAAATATTATCTTTCAAACATACTTCGAGATTGCAGAACATAAGCAGCATTGGGCGGACGCGATGCAGTCGTTGAGGTACATTGAGAATTCCTTATCTTATAATTCGAAATATTTTATGATATTAATAATATTTCTAATGCACTTTTATTTTTTTCGTAGGTTCAAAGAGTGGAAGAACGAGCTCCGTTCTCACATTAACCAATATACGACAACCGTGGTCTTATGGGTACTCCCAGAGAGTTCATGTTCAGGGAGTACGAGTGGCGTTGGATGAAGACAGTAGACTTCAACAACCCACTTATGCAGGTAAATACTAAACTTAACTATAAATGTTTATTTTGTTAAAATTTTAATTATTAGTTTAATTATTTTATAATTATTACACTAAAAGTTTTTGATGCATTTTTCTAATATTTTATTATTTGTTTGAAGCAATGGTCTCAGGTAAACTCTGCGAACCGCCGCTGTAACACAACCCCCCATCATGGTGGTTCTAGGCCGTTTGCACAATATCAGGAGGAGGCGCTTAGAGATCATCCTGATAGCAACCCGTACGTGGAGTCGTTCAAGATCGCTTATCCACAAGCGACAGAACAGCTCGTAAGTCGTTGATTACGATTTTAAAATTTTAATTATTAATTTTACTTAATTATATATTTGTTAGAATATTAATTTTTTTTTCCCGTTCAATTAGGAGAGGGTGAACCGGGCCGAAGAAGAGGTGTTCCAGCAAGTAGTTCGGGAGACACGACCGAACATCTCAGAGGCAGATATGGAAGAAGCCCTGCGCCAGGTCGACCGATCGAATGTCCAAACGGCAGCGAGGATGTTCGACACAGCCTTCCCACACCGGTCAAACCAATACTACTGCCGGGGTTTGGGAAGTTCTGGAATAGGGCTCCTGAAGACCACTAAGGGAGGTCAAAAGAAGGGAGGCGGGGACAGCCAACAGATGAGGGGGGAAGTGCAGAAATTGACCGCAATATTGGAGGCCCAGTCCCAGAGATCACAGGAGCTACGCCGCAGAACACAGCAGTATCATTTGGATCTGGCCAGTTGGCTTGCTGAATGCGACAGAGTTCGGCAACACAACTACGCCGCCCAACAAAACTGGTGGTGTGATATGTTCGCGGCACAACAACACGCCCTTGAACCCCCGCCCCCGTTTCAGCCGTTAGTTGAACCTCCAATGCCTCAACCTCCCGATGATGACGAGCAGGATGCTGGGGATGACGTAGTGGACTTTAGTGCTTTAGGTGATGATTAGGGTTATATTTTATGTATATTGGAACAAATTAAATAATAAATCATTTAGACGTGTTTCTTATTGGTGCAAATGCATGGATTGTCTTTGTGATTTGCAGGTTGCTTGGAATGGTAATTTTGAAATTAATTTAATTTTTTTTCCCCAAATGTAAGAATAGCCGACGATATTGGCATTATTTCGTTGGTTATAAGCACTATAGCCGACGATTTTTACCAATTTTCGTTGGCTATAACTTTCATAGCCGACGAAAATGACATTATTTCGTCGGCTATAACTAATTAATGCCTATTAAAATATTAATGTATTCTGACGAAATAACCGACGAAATAGATGGAATCGTCGGCTATATTTCAGAACAAATAGCCGACGAAATAGTTTACGATATCGTCGGCCATACTCGAAAATATCCGACGAATTTCGTCGGATATTTTGCCCAGATTTGGTCGACGAAATTAATTTTCGTCGGTAACGTCGTCGGCCATACTCGAATATAGCCGACGATTTCGTTATTTTCGTCGGCCATTGGTATTACCGACGGTGTTTTTCAGACGAATTATAGCCGACGAAAATTTCGTTGGCAGAAGGAATAGCCGACGAAAATTCGTCATAGTCGACGAAATTTTTTTCGTCGGCTATTCCCTTGGATCTGGTAGTGAAAGATCCGATGACATAGCACGTGACATAGAGATGGATGATGATGCACAAGAAGAACATCATGTTCATGGTGGTGTACAAGAAATTGAAATAATAAGAAATAACATCACTCAAAACTTGATAAGTGCCCGCAATGCTGGTTAATGTTTAATGGTGTTAATGTATCATTTTGTAGTCATTTGATGTCAATAAAACTCAATGGTTATTTGCAAAACATAATTTAAAATTATGATTTCACTATAATGATTAGTAATTAATTATATTTAGAAATAATTTCATATAAGCATAATAAAAATTCAATTAGCCATAAAATTAAAAATTAATAGGTATTACTATTCAATTAAAGTTAAAATTTCTTTCATGTCTAAATTGGTCATTTACAGACATAAAGCATAAGCCAGCTTTCAGTTTACCAAACACTTTGTCAAAGCATTTCCATTAACACTTTCAGTTGAACTCACAAACATCAATTTTATCATATCCAAGGGAAAGATCCTTGAGGATTTTTGTAATTCTCGAATAACTCACAGGGAAATTATGCCATTTAAAAAACTTATGCACCCATTTATATAATTTATCAATACTTGTATTCGACCATCTATTTTTGTAAATTGCACACATACAAGGGAGATACATGGTTCTAATATTGTGAGTCTTCACAAAATTGATGAAGTTAACTACGCATGTTCTGTAATCAGAGTGTGTATAATGTTGATTCATAAAAGATTTGTCGAAGACATCATCCATGTTTCCTGTCATAACATAAACATACAATATGCATAAAGTTAGCACACAACATTTATGATACAATCAAAAGCTGTCCCAACACTTCTTCTCTTTATTCCTCCAAGTTGGGTCCTATCCCTTTCAGGCGAACACGACTTTGTTAATCCTTTTGCTATTCATGTGGTTTCAGCTATAGTTTTGGGAAATTTCGGCACTATCTCCCTATAGTTCCTCAAGTGCACAAAAATCTAAACAATCTAATTTGCACTCGAGGAACATTATAAAAAGACACTGTCGAAACTATATCCCAAAACTGAAACTGAAACCACATGAATAGCAAAATGATCAACAAAGTCGTGTTTGCCTAAAGTGTCTAAAAATGGGACAATTCGAGAATCAACAACTCATCTCGATCAACTAGATGAGTTGTTAATTCTCAAACGGGAGTTCTAAGCTGATAAACACCACAATTATATATAATATGAAACTATAAATTTACACACGGCACCACACTCCCTCACTAAGTCACTCGCATGTTTCAGAAACCCTAACTACCACAATCCACACACAACACAAACTAATTACATCATTAATTAATAATTTCAACCTAATCTACCATAAAATTCTAATTTCACACAATTTCACTATTTCAAAATTTCATTTTCACTAAATTTCTCAATTTCACTAAATCTCAAAATTTCACTAAATTACACTAAAATTAAATTTCGCTAAATTTCACAAACTAACCTAATCTCAATTTCACTAAAATTCTAACATTTTCAATGAACCCATTCCATGCTTTATCACAATTTCCATATTCTAACACTAAAACAACAACAAATCACAATATTCAACACCCTAAATCCAACTTCCACTAACATAAACAACTATTTCTCATGAATTAATACATAATATGCTCACAAAGAGGGATAAATATAAGGAAATTGCACTAACCTTACTTAAGAATCAAATAATTGGCAACACAAGTCCAATAATGTACACTTTCTTCTAATTTCTCCCTCTTCTCCTTCTTCTCCTCCAAGAACAGATGTAGAAACCCGAAATGTGGCTTTCCCAAATTTGTTTACCTATATATGCAGCTGTCATTTAAGAGGAAGTACAATGATTGATGAGAAAAAAAAAGCGACGAATATCGACCAAAATTCGTCGCTTAATTTACAGTTCAGCGACGAAGTCAACGAAATTTGTCGCTTCAATATTTATTTGGCGACGAATATTGAATAAAACGAATATTAGTCGCTTCAATAATTTGTGAGCGACAAATTTAAAGCAAAAGTCGTCACCTCAACACATTCAAGCGACGAGTCCAATAGTTGTCGCTTGGATGTGTTGAAGCGACGACTTTTTTTCTTCCATTTCATTCTTCGTCACTTCATTGGTTTCCTGCAGTAGTGGAATGAGGTTAGTATTCACTATTCAGACCTAAGCTCGCTCAACTTAATTGCTTTTGTAGGAATTTTCATTTCGTTACCCTGTCCATGGATTAATCGTGGTATATAACGTACTGATCGAAGCGTATTATTTTTATTTGTCACAAACTTTATTTTGTATAATTGGTAGGGTGTGAAACTGCTGAAAGAATCCCTGCAATCCAAAGAAGTAATTCTCACAAATGTGTTCATGGGGAAGAAAGATGATGCATGAACTTCTCTTCATGGATGCATAAACTTGAGCTAGACCCTCGTTCCGGATCAAGTACTTATTAGATTGATAATTTGATGTTACTATATGAGGTTGTCATCACCCTTGCTAGCTTCTTTTGTATTCCAGATCTTCTAGTTCTCCTTCTATGATTTTGCTTTTTCAGACGATATGTTACCATTGTTGTATCAGACTGCAGCTCCAACTTTTGGGTGTTTGCTCTTAAGCACTGTGCTTGATGTTCTGATTAATGTACGGCTTTCATATATTTATTCATATTTTCCAAGTTTTAATTCGTATAGAAATAGAAAGAGCTACTGGGGATAGTTTGAAAGTTCACTACATAAGGAAGTGACTTGACTTTATACAAGGCCGGTGACTTTATATAAAGCTAGCTTTGTAATTGTGAATCCAAGAGCATCGAATTTTCACTTGTGATGCAAGTTGAACGCCAAACCAATAGTGACTTGCATGCAGGCATATATGGCTGAATTTTTCTGATGATCGAACGTCAAATATTTATTCGTATATATTATTTAACCTCTCGTATAGCTGGGGATTTAGGGAATGTATAACCATTTAATTGATGAATTTCTCAAATATCTATATTGGTTAATTAATTGCTAATTCCAAAGGTGCATGCATATATATCTTGTGCCAAATTAATGTGTTAATTCCCAAGCCACATTCTTTCCCACATTCCCACTATATTGATCATAAATTCTAAGAAACTACTCGTTATTTGGGCAAGTTAAGTGATAAATAGTGGACACAGTATCCAAGCCTTGGTCGATCTGTTCGTATTACCTATATGCGTGGTTTTCCGTTTACAGCTACAAAAATCGACACATGACACAGTCTCATACTGCATGCGTGCACGCTACAATGGCCGGCTCTACCGTTAGCCTGAAGCTCCTCATCGATTCAAAGCGTCAAAAGGTGCTGTTTGCGGAAGCGGGCAAGGATTTTGTGGATTTTCTTTTCACCCTTCTCTCTTTGCCTGTTGGAACTGTCATTAGGCTTTTGTCAAAGGATGGCATGGTTGGTAGCTTTGGTAAACTGTATGAGAGTGTTGAAAATCTGGATTTTACTTATATGCAACCCCAACTAAACAAGGATATCCTGCTCAAACCCAAGGCACCTGTTGCTGGATCTAATATCCTTGGTTTGTTGGCCAACGTCGACGAACCTGCTGCTAGAAATAAGGTGTTATACATGTGTTCGAACAGAAATATTAATGTTATTCAGAAAAACCATTTGTACGCATTTGGTCAGAAAAACCATTTGTACGCATTTGGCCACAACAACTATGACGGTTTCTGCTCCGGCAGTGCTGCCCACCTTTATGTGACTGAAAATCCTAACGAGCAATGTCCACAGTGCCATCAGCTAATGTCTTCTCCGGCGAGTTATGTTGGTCAACCAAAGAGCACAGTGGCAACTTCTGAATTCGGTAGTGCAGCAGGATATGTCAAAGGCCTTGTTACGTACCACTACTGGAAATCAGGTCTGAAGCGACCAATATTGAAACGGAAAAATCAAAGTTCGTCGCCTCAACACATTGAAGCGACCAATATTGCTTTGGTCGCTTCAGAAAACGAGAGCGACGACTTTTGATCAATAGTCGTCGCTCACATCTTATTGAAGCGACAAATATTGGTTTGTTGTCGCCTCCCAATAATGTTTTGTAAACTGTAGCGACGAAAATTCAAAGTTCGTCGCCGACGTAAAATTCAAGCGACGGAATTTATAACTTTCGTCAATATTCGTCGCTGACTTGTTATACGAAGCGACAAGTTTTGAGCAATAGTCGTCGCTTCATATTTTGAAATCTGGTCAACCATGTTTTCATAGTTTGGAGAGTTGTAGATTTGGCATTTGGTGTCCGATTGACGATTGTAATACATTTTCGGAAAGGAAACGACGCCAGGAGTCAAACTCGTCGCTTTGCCACGACGTGTGGGCTTTTTCAGGCTTTCGAGTTCGTTTAGGCCTTCAAAACGGCAGTTTTATATGT
Source organism: Potentilla sterilis (assembly GCA_963682095.1). Classification (NCBI taxonomy): domain Eukaryota; kingdom Viridiplantae; phylum Streptophyta; class Magnoliopsida; order Rosales; family Rosaceae; genus Potentilla; species Potentilla sterilis. The sequence goes on along the minus strand of OY821759.1, from coordinate 33,088,182 downwards.
TTTAAATAAGGTTGACCCCATCGATCGAGGCTCTAACTTTGTCGGATTTAAGTGATTTTTTTACCATAACCGTATTTCATCATAACGATCAAATGTTATTTCACAGTGTTTTTCAAAATTTTACTTCTTTTATATAGTTGCTTCGAAAAGTTGTACACTTGAGTATAATCTTATAATCAAGTTATACCGTATTAGTAAGCATGTTGTCGTTATAATGGCTAAATTCACAAAATGAAAATTTTGACCGTCTGATGTGATCGTTATAGTTAAATATGAGTAGAGTATAAAAATCAGCTCGTTTCGTAAACGTTCGACGCTCGATCGAAACGGTCAACCATATTTTCATAAAACTTATCACACGAAAACCCTATTACGTACCTTTAGATGACTTTGTTTCGTCGACTCTTCCAAATATTAAATTCTCAAATAGATGAGACGTAATCAGCCATGTAAAAATTTGGTAACTTTTACCTCCCGATACTATGGTTCCCCATAGAGAGAAATAAGTTTAAATAAGGTTGACCGCGTCGATCGGGGCTTTAACTTTGTCGGATTTAAGTGATTTTTTTACCATAACTGTATTTCATCATAATGATCAAATGTTATTTCACAGTGTTTTTCAAAATTTTACTTCTTTTATATAGTTGCTTCGAAAAGTTGTACACTTGAGTATAATCTCATAAAATTTTTATAATCTTTTAAATATTATTGAAGCGACGGATTTTGTATTACTTCGTCGCTTCAGTATAATCAATAAAATTTTTATAATCTTTTAAATATTATTGAAGCGACGGATTTTGTATTACTTCGTCGCTTCACTTTTATATATTATTGAAGCGACGGATATTGTATTACTTCGTCGCTTCAGTGTAGAATCCGTGCCACATGCTGAGAACCAATTAAAACACATTGCGCAGATCGACCCTATGAACCGTCAGATTTTCCAGATCTAACGGCCATAATTCACTCCCTTTTTATATAAATTCTTCCCCCTCTCCTCCTTCCTCTTCACTCCCTCTCCTCCTCTATCGTCGCCTCCTCCACCGCCTCCCTCCCTCTCCTCCTCTCCTCCTCCACTGCCTCCACTGCCTCCCTCCCTCCCTCCCTCCCTCTCCTCCTCGCCGTCGCCATCCTCTTCACTCCCTCTCCTCCCTCCCTCCCTCCCTCTCCTCCTCGCCGTCATCCTCTTCACTCCCTCTCCTCCTCTTCCCCCTCTCCTCCCTCCCTCCCTCTCCACCGCCTCCCTGCCTCCCTCTTCTCCTCCCCAACCCTGCAGTGACGGCAGAGCGCCTCCTCGTTCTCCGACTCCGTCGCCTCCTCCACCGCCTCCTCTGTCGCCTCCTCCGTCGCCTCCTCCACCGCCTCCCCGCCAACTCTGGACAAAAACTGGACATAAAAACCATGAATACAAAATTAAACGAAATCAGCGGGAAATTTTTTTAAAACGAAAATGGAGACATGAAGCGACGAACATTGATATTCGTCGCATGAAATTTATCATCCCATACACTCTAGCGACGACTTTTGAACCAAACTTCGTCCCCTCAAATTGTAAGCGACCACCCAAAATTCGTCTCCTAGAATTGGAAGTGAAGACCCAAAATTCGTCGCCTCGAATGTGAGGAGACGACCCAAACTTTGTCGCTCAGTATGTGGCGATAAACTTTGAAGTCGTCGCTTGAAATATCCAAGCGACGACTTTTGTAGCAAAAGTGGTCGCCTCGAATCGAAACGACGAAAACGGAGCGACGACCTCCAGTGACGACCTTTTTGTCTCTTCGGTGTCGAAGCGACGACTTTTGACGGCAAAAAGTCGTCACTTCGAACCTGTTTTCCAGTAGTGTACATGATAATGGATGATCTGGAGGTGAAGCCTATGTCCACTATTTCGAGCATAACTCTGCTCAACAGGTTCAATGTTAAGGATATTAGTGCCCTTGAAGAGAAGGTTGTAGATCTCGGCATGAATGAGGTCAGTATTCAATCGTTAGGATCGATCTCTTGCTTTTGTAGGAAATTTAAACTTACTTTAATTAGGCTTTAAATTTTATTTTAACATCGTGCATGAATTAACGGCGGCATTTAACTGATTGAATAAGTTAATTACCAATCACTACAGGAAAATATCCCTTTAGAGACAAAATTATAGGAGACCAACCATATATTTGTCTCTATTAACTATTATGGGTGACAAAAAAAATTAGTTTGTCACTAAAATATCGCCATATTAGATTAGATTTGCGTTATGTTTGCGTGACAAAATAAGAAGGAAATGAGACGAAATATTTTTGTCGCTCAATCTTTTATGTGTCAAAATAAAATTTAGTTCCTAATACATTTTGGAATTTGGCAATTCTCCGGCATTCTGTCGGCGGGAATTTTTTTTTTTTTTCGAGAATACGGCGGGAATTTTTCTAGCAGGCGTGGTACTGAAAGAAGGTTGATACTGAACCTCTAAACCTAAAATTTAAGAACGTCTTCTGAAAAATATAAAAGATGAATTATTAGATATATAATTTTTTTTCTTTATAGTCAGACAAGTAATCAAATAAGACTTGCTTCTTCTTCCTTTTCTCTTGTTTTTCTTCTCCGTTGAAATTCTGTCAGTCACCATCACAATTCCCAAACAAATAAGACTTCCAATCCTAAAGCTGCAAACGACTCACCACCCCCATGTAGATGGATGCACTTTCCATATATCTAATCTTTTCTGTCTCTACTTCCCTATCCAGATAATCACCCTGAATCACCACCAACCAAATAAGGCTTCTTCTCCCTCTCCTCTTGTGTTTTGATCGATCAAGTATATTGTACATAGTTTCTTTCGTCTTTGTCTTTATCTTTGATTAGGTAATTTAATTGAACAATGGGTTCTTATTTTGGTTTTTCTTTCGGTTTTCGATTGGGAGAAGGATAGGGAGAAGGTCGGTTTCTATTTTGGTTGGGCTTGCTGCGGGTGTTGGCGTTTGGTTTTGGTTAGCAGTAATTGAATTTCTGTAGGTGAGTGATTCTTTCGTTTCAGAATCATAATTGAATTTCTGTAGTTGTCCTTGTTGTTGTATCTCGATCAATAGTTTGGTGTTCCTACTGTAATGCTACCTTCCAGTTACTTGGGTAATCTATTTAGGAAAATGGAATTGGGTTAGCACAATTGTGTGTTCTGTCTTGATCTTTGTTTTCCTTACTGCTGCAACTGTGAGTGACTCTTCTTGATTATAGTATGATTGAATGCATGTTCCTCTATTGGTTTTGCTTCATGGGTTGTGGAATGGTTTGTGTGGTTTATCACTGTGTCTAATATTTGAGTCTATGACCATGTGATGGTTTTCGGTGTGCTTGTGGTCGCTTGCTTATCAAAGGTGGTTTTCAGTTGGCTGACTTGTTCACTTAATTGATTTTTGTGGTCTTTTCTATTGACTTCATCTTTAAATCTGGGTGGCTACTCTTATTTATTTGTTTCTTATTATAAAGTGATTTTAGACCTCTCCTTTCTATCCTCTGCTTTCTATTAGTTGTTAAAGAGAATTATAATTATCTTTTTTTAGTTGTTAAAGGGTTAGTTTTTCAGGTGTGAGAGCGCGTTTATGGAGAACCTTTTACTGTGTTTCTATTTAGTTTTCAGGTACTGATTTGAATTAGAGGAACTGAAAACCTGGTAATGCGGTTATGGGTATTGGTTGTGGATTAGAGTGTGTGAGGGAAGTTGTCCGTTTTCAGTTTGCGAGAACTGTTCTTTTGGTTATAGGTGTTTGACTGACAGTTTTCCTTGGTTGCATGCCTTTCTCATGTCTTCTTATAAGTCTTACATTTTGTTTTATGCTTGATATTGTATTGAACTATTTTCATTTTGAGTTTAAGATTATGATTGTTACAAGCATACTTTGATATATCTGAAGTCTTGGTTATTAGTTTACCTCTGTTAATTGTGGTGCGTACATGCGTTTCTTAATTATATATTGGTTATTAGAACACTGTTCCTCATCTTTGGCTATATATTGCTTATTTTAAGGTTGCCTAGTGCTTGCTTAACAGGGTTTAAATGGATAGGAAGTGGATTCGTAATAGACATCTTAGGTACAAACAAGAATATATAGATGGGGTTGAATTATTCCTTGAAGTTGCTGCAAAACATGTGGATGTTCATAACAAGACACCTTGCCCGTGCATTAAGTTTCAAAATAAAAAAGGCCAGACTGTACCTACTGTCCGAACGCATTTAGCCAAAGATGGTATGTTAGAGACTTATGAGATATGGCATAAACATGGTGAAAAGTTGGGAAATCTACCTCCTCCTATTGTTCAAGATGAACCTGAACCTAATAATGTCAGTAATAATATCTTGAATGATGCATTCCCACTTGTTCCAGAGGTTGAAGATATTGATATGGGTGTAGGAGATGATACATTGGGTGAGATGGGAGATGATTTGGGAAATCAGGGTCATAATGTACATAGGCTACAAGCTGATAAGTATGAAAAATTACTTGCTGAAGCCCAGCGGGAATTTTTCCCAGGTTGCGATCGTCATAGTGTTTTGACAGCTATGGTCAAACTTATGCATTGCAAAGTCCCTAGCCATTGGACTAATAAGTCTTTTGATAGATTGTTGGAGACGTTGGTTCAGATTTGTCCTAAACCTAACAACATTCCTTTGTCATTCTATGAAGCAAATAAGATGTTGAAAAAATTGGGTCTGGGTTATGAAAAGATCGATGTGTGTAAGAATGACTGTTTTCTATTTTACAAAGATGATGCATGGAGACAAAAATGCCCAGTGTGTGATGAGGATAGATATAAACCTGGTCCTAGTTCTGATGATGGTGAGAAGAAGAAGAAGATCCCACATAAAGTCTTGTGGTATTTTCCAATTAAACTGAGATTGGAGAGATTGTTTACGTCTAGGCACACTGCTACTGAAATGAGGTGGCATAAAGAAAGACGTAGTGATGAGAACGGTGTTATGAGGCATCCAGCTGATTCTATTGCATGGAAGAAATTTGACAAAATATACCCTGATTTTGCAAAAGACCCGCGAAATGTTCGACTGGGGCTTGCTACATACTGGGAATTACATTTACAAATGCATGGAACAAAGTATAAAAAGCACCTTGCACATTATTCTCTGTCGCCACTCCAATGTAAAGGATTCTGTAATTTCATAAAGAATCAAAAACTTCCGGACGGGATGGCATCCAATATATCAAGATGTGTGAAAGATGGGAAGATTTCTGGTTTGAAAACACACAACTGTCACGTGCTATTACAACGACTTCTGCAAGTTGGGATTCGACCGTACTTGCCCAAGGATGTTTGTGACGCCATTGTTAGATTATCAAGCTTTTTTCAACAAATCTGTGCAAAGACATTGAAAGTTGAAGACTTGGACAGACTACAAAGAGTGATTGTAGTCATTCTATGCAAGCTTGAACAATTATTTCCACCGGCATTTTTCGATGTTACGGTGCATTTGGCTATGCATTTACCACTTGAGGCAAAACTCGCTGGACCAGTTATGTATCGTTGGATGTACCCAATAGAGAGGTAAGTTATTTCTTTTTATATCTTGGCTTCTTGCAATTTTCCTTGGGAAATTATTTTTTTATTTTTTTGGTGAACTCCTTGTGAAATTAATCAAATTATATTAACATACAAGTATTATGTATTTTATAGGAGGTTAGGAGACTTAAAACGTTATGTACATAATCGAGCCCGTCCTGAAGGTTCCATTGCAGAAGGATACATTGCTGATGAATCACTAACGTTTTGTTCTTTATATCTTGATGATGTTGAGACTCTGCATTCTCGACTTGAGAGGAACTATGATGCAGAAGAATCAGGTGTGCAGCTTTCTGTTTTTGCACAAAACGTACGCGCTTGTGGTGGACAGAAAATAATGAAGTGGTCTAAATCTGAATTGGAGCCAATAGTATGGTATATTTTGGACAATTGTGTGGAGGTCGAACCCTATAAGATGTAAGTGAGCTTGTAAAACGTAGTGTCCATTACATAATTAATATATGTGTTCGTATACAACTAGTGTATTTTATCTTTGCAGGAAGCATCGTGAAATATTAAAAAGGGTAAGTCCCCTTAATTTAGATGAGAGACAAAGAGAATTATTCCCAAAGTGGTTTAAAGATCATATTCAAGTATTATATAATGAGGAATCAGGTGAGGTGACTAAAGAGTTGTATGCACTATCACTTGGTGCTGATGAGAGGGTTGCTACCTATACTATAGGTACATTGAACGGAATCAAATGACATGTTAAACAGATTGAGAACTCGAAGTCTGTGTAAAATAGCGGGATTATGGTGCCGGGGTTGCATGGTCAACGAGAAAATGATTTTTATGGTCAGTTGGTCAGCATTGTTGAAATACGCTATAGATATGGCTATTCTGTTTTTCTTTTTAAGGGTGAGTGGTTTAATACAGACAGTAGAAAGAGAAACATGATTGTTCGAGATTATCATCTCAAGTCAGTGAACACAAACACTTTATGGTACAAAAATGGTCCATATGTCTTAGCTACGCAAGCACAAGAAGTTTTCTATTTTGATGATCTGAAGCTTGGTTCTGGATGGAAAGTTATTGAGAAGATTCGACATAGACATGTTTGGGATGTTCCTGAAAATGAAGAGAATCATGTCATGGAAACACAATACGTTGACGAGGAAGACCAAGAGGAAGTTGGAGAGTTTATTGGGCTTATTGAAGATGAGAATGTGAATATGAGTAGAACATTACGTCGTCGACACGATGTAGAACCTGAAATCCATGTGCTTACTCAAAAGGATTTAGAAAAAGAGAACTACTGTAATGACGATTTGATTGATGATGATCCTGAAGATGAAGAAATATCGTCCGCAGGTGAGGAAGATGCTGAAAATAATGAAGATGAGGATGATGATGATGATTAGAGTATATAAAGCATAATGTACATCCATGATCGTTGCATTCAATTGGTACTGTGTTAGTGTATGCGTATGTATATGCAATGCAGCTTCAAGTACTTCCAGCCAAATTAAATTGGAACTTTGGATGATGACTATGTACTTATTATATTTTATTCCAGTGCACTTCTCAATTTAACATGTTCTATAAAATTGCTGTATTTAATTTTATTCATGATTTTATGGGCAAGTATAATTTACAAAAGAGAAATAAAATTAAGAAATAAAGTTGAAACAAACTATCTCAAAGAAGTAAGGGATCTAGTCAAAGAACATCTTAACTAGTTGAAACTCTTCGAGGAAGATCTCAACTAGTTGTAACCCTTCAAGGAAAAATAAAAGCAGTCAAGAACGATGTTAGTGAAGTGAAACCCTTCAAGCATTTATAAGTATAACAAGTAAAATAAATTCTAAAAAGTTGACGTTAAGATGTGACCATGGCTATGATAAAAAAAATGAACTTATTTTCAATAACGTTTGAATCTCGTTGGATAGGGTCAACTCATACTTCCCTATGGGAAGCTCAATAATCGGGAAATGAACATCCAAAACTTTTTACATAGTTTCATAGATATTTTTCCTATGAGGTTGTGAGCTCAAACTGAATAAAAAACAAAATCTAAGAGAGTAGTTGAGAGCGCTTTTATGTAATGATATTGTTGATTGAAGGTTGACTGTATGAATGTAAAGCCAAACGTTATCATAAATAAGTGAATTTGTAACATAGCTGTATTTCACCATGGTGATCACATAAAGTTGTCAAATTTCAATTTTGTGAATCTTAGTCTTTTGAATTATAACGTGCCTATTATTGAGGTAGATCAAACTTGTTTACTAGGTTGTATGTAAATGTATTTCTTTCGAAACTAACTATATCGAGTAAATGAAATTTGGAAAAATTGACCTTATGATGTGATCACATATTGAAATCTAACAATGGTGGAAGATTCATATATTATCAGTAATGTTTGAGTCTCTATTGAAATAGTTAATTGTATGTATTTGTTTAACTCGCTAACGGCAGTTGGTTTATATTAACATAATTATGTCAAAATCTTTATATAATTAGACATAATGTATCACTGTGAAAGTGCAGTAATTTTCGAAAAAAATTTCAAGTACTCAAATCTATTTATTATGATTTTCATAAAATTTTATAATTTAAAAATTAGTTTAACATGAAATAAAATTCAAATTGTTTCATACGTCTTTTCTCTGTGCGTAATTTTATTTTTATTCCTTGTACTTAAATTATTTTAAAGCTATTTATCTCTTTTCTTCCCAACTCTTTATAAAATTTAGCAGTTTTCCCTTATTTTACTTCGGCGGGGATTATATTGGCGGGAAATTGTAAAAAAATTAAAAGGCGAAATACCTAAAGGCCGCCAAATCATATCTTTTTTCGGTGGGGATATACTCTAAACTCCCCCAGCTGGCCCTTACAACACGAACTCAAACCGCTTTCGTTCTTTGATCGATCAGGTAAAGTTGTAGTTTCTGCTTCAGATTTATTTCAGAATCAGCCCACGAATTCTCAGGGGGATTTCTTTCATATGCTTGGTGGCTAAACAGAGCTCCCTGCCCCTCATGTTGTTGTGCCCGTTTCCCCTACTCTCAATCTAAATTATTCTTGTCTTTTGTATGTAATTGGTACATGCTAGAATTTGGATTACTGTTTGTCAGGCTCACATTGATGTGTAGGGGTAGATTTATTTGGGCTTGGAGGAGAAGGTCGGGGGTCTATGGAAATTAAGATTTATTCTGAGATTTAGGGTTGTTGTTGTTACTTCCTTAGGTTTCTTTATCATATTATTGTCTATTCTACTACAACTGAGCTTTCACGAGATGATCTCGGAGATAAGTTGCTATCTTGTACTTTAGCTTCTATATATATACACATGTATTGTTTGGATTATGGGTTTTGTATTGCTTTTAGTTCATTGAACTTGAAGTCACTCTCTGGGTTTGTTCAGATACGCACTGAGCTCAAAGTTGAGTTCTTTTAGAGTTTTTAGAGTTCATGCTTTGTGGCTTTTTGTTAAAGTTGAATACTTGATTGTTGGGAGTTGATTTTGAACATAATTTGGCTATAAAGTTGTGTTCTTGGTACTTAAATTGCGTGTTTTTAATCACATTTGGGGTATTGTTTTGATGGAATTGAAGGGTTTTGGGTTTCTTGATATGTCATATGTGTCTTTTATCTCTCTGCTATGTGTATGTGGATGTGGTTTTGCTGTGGGTAAGGAGTGTACAAACTATTCTACTACATTTGATTTTTTTTTTCTTCTTTTTCTTGCTTTTGTTAGCTAGCCGAGCTCTACAAACTATTCTACTACATTCTTATTTGTTTTCAGGTTTTGCTGAGCTCACTTCAATCCAAAAATAGCTTCGGTAATACACAGAGTGTCTAGGTATGCTCTAAAATGCAACATGCTATTAATTAATTTCATGCGACTCTGTCAGTATGTAAATGTATTTATATCTATATAAGTCTTCTCTTCTGTATTTTGGGATCGATCACAAGTTCTCTTCTTGCATGTTCATGTTTAGGATGTTTAAAGCAACACTGAAAAAGACCAAGGAAAACAATAAGCGAGCGTACCAGCCACCAATACGTCCTCTATCATGCCCTCATCCTCAGCCATCCGTACAACAATCATTGCTCACTCAAATTAGGGAGAAGCAGCTTAAGGCCTCACTTTGAAACATGGTTTTCTTACTTTTCAGACAACAGTGTCCGATTTTTCATTTAATTTTGATCGTCTTTTGCAGATTCCTCTAGTAACACCTTTAAGCCAACAGGTAAAATTGTCCCTAACTTTTGCATAGTACTTTACTAATGTGTTAGTTCTTTCTATGTAGAATATGATGGAATAAAAGATTTGAGGATAATTATAACAGAAATGGGCATTTTTGGTGTCAACTATTATTATTATTTCATTACCTCCTTACATTAGAAACTGAAAACAGTTCTCATAAGAATTTCTAATTTTTGGAAATATCTTTTAGTTTGACTATAATCTGAAGCATTTTAGTTTTGAAAGTTGGTTGGTCCATTATACATGATATTTAATTAAGATGTGTTATACTGCCAAACATCATATCACTATTTAATACGAACCAACAAAGGAGTGATGAAGGTCTTTTACAATTTTGGTCCCAAAATAAGTAAGTATTGGTCTATGATAATGAATTTTTGTCTGTCAAATCACATTTTTGATGCCTTGTTGATCCAAGTTGTTAATAGTTGATTGGTTATCTGATATGATCAAACTTTTAGGGGGTGATATGTGATGTGATATGATCAAAGTTGTAGGTGGTTTCTTCTTTACAGTGATATGATCAAACTTTCATAAACTAGCTGCATTGTTTATTATAGGTGGAGTTGGTCGTTCTGTGCCCAAGTTTGTCTCTCCTGGACATATGAAGAAGACTTATGGCAATATGATACGGCAAGGAACTCCTGCTGCATCCAATTGCATAAAGAAGAAAAATCAAATGCAAATGGACAATGAAGAAATTTTAAAGGAATTGGAAACTTCTGTGATCAATGCAAAAAGGAAGAGAGTTCAAATTCGAATGGACGATGAGCACTGTACTCCAAACGTGAATTCAGACCCTTCTTTAGATCCACAACCTGTGAAGAAGACCCGTGGCATTACAGTAGGTTTGAGAGCTGCTGCTATTGTCAGCGCTACCAAACATAGAATTCCAATCAAGATGGACAAAGATCAAAACCTCCCTGAGACCATTGAAGCCAATGCTATGTTTGTTAATGAGATTGGGTCATTCACACGGAAATTAGCTCTACTGAAAATAAAACGGTGGAAAAAAATGTCACTAAGGATCACAAGCAAAACATCGTAGAGGCTTTGACGGTGTGTTATATTATATTAACTTTTCGTTTTGTTTATTTCTAATTATTGACCTCTTTTCACTTTAATTGTAGACCACTTTCGACTTTGATGAGAACGACCCGGAATTGAGGATATTTGTTGAGAAGAAGATGGCCAAGGCATTTGGATCTTGGAGAAACAAGTTGCATGGACACTTTAAAAAATATGGTCATGATTTAGGTGCTGCTCGAGCAAACCCACCCTGTGAGAAACTCTTTGGTGAAAGAACAATAGATGAATGGGAGTGGTTATGTGATGAGTTGTTCACAAATGAAGACTATGTGGTATGTATATTCATATTCCTTCATACTGTTCAAAGTTCTTAATGTGTTAATTATATATTTCACACTCTTGTTACTGCAGAAATAAAATCAAGTTAATGTTGCGAATCGAAATAAAAAAGAATTTAATCACTGTGGAGGTTCAAGGCCATATCAAAAACATATGGAAGCTGCAACAAAGGTGATTAATTATAGTCTTTTTCATGTTCCCTTCTTACAATCTGTTGTTAAGTATGTATTGGCATAAACCTGTGATTGATATGAATGTTTATTTTGAGCACAAGCAGAAAGGTAAATATGTGACTTTTATCGAGAATTAGAGTACTATCCATCAACACCATAATGGACAATGGATCAATGAAGTAGCTGAACAAAAAGGGGTTAGATTTTGTTATAAATATTTTTAGTTGCCGTGTCTATTCTTCACTTTTTAACGAATGACTTCTTCATTCATCAATTATATAGAGACAAATGTTAGCAGAATTGAATAAAACAAAGGAGGATTTAGCTGAAGCTCTTGGGGCAGCCTCAATTGACGAGATAGAAGTTCCAATTTCAATGCAGCTAGAGATCTTGAAGAAGGGCATTGGAGCTGCAAAGGGCAGAGACATTAAAGGTCTTGGTTATGGTCCACGGACGGAACACTCCTCTTCTTCTGAGAGAGGTCAATCTAGTGCCTCTATGACATAACAAAATGTGGTTAAGCTGACAGCCACAGTGAAAAAGCTTATGAGGCATATCAAGCATATTGAAGCGCAACTTGCTACTGTAGAAGGCTATAAAATTCATGATTCTACTCATGATGATGATGATAATGATGATATTTATGATAATGAGGATGATGGTGTGAATGTGTATCGGGCAGGAGAAATGGAAGAATATAATGGTGCAGACTAGTGGTTGGAACTTTAGTTTTTTTTTCAGTCCAATTTCAATTTCATATTTTAAACAGGCTATTGTTGCTTGTGTAGTGGTTGGAACTTTAGTTTTTTCATTCCAATTTCAATTTTATACTTTAAACAGGTTACTGTTGCTTGTGTGTATACTGTGATTTAGGTTTGCAGTCTTTTGAGTTATTCAATACATTTAACTATTTCAAAGAATTTATTTGCTATTTCATTTAAATCAATGTTAATAATTTAATTAAATCAAATTAATTAAATTTAGTAATTATATAAATCGACCCAGATTTGGCGACAAAATAACATTTTTTCTCTAATCATAACTATATATAAAAAAATTGGAATTTTTTTAACAATTTTAAATTATTCAAAATTTTCGTGACAAACCTATTTTGTCACTCATTCCTAACAGTTTGTCACTAAAATACAATAATCCTGCTTTTTTTTCAACATTCTCGCCGAATATAGTATTTTTGGTAATTGTTAAATATAGGTGTATAGGAGACAAAAAATGTGTTGTCCCCTGTGTTTCTGCCTAAACCCGGGGGTCTAGTAGATACTTGATGAATCCAACTCGATCTCCTGCAATCCTGCTCACTAAGGGGAATACCGGGCGGGCCGGCCTTCTCCTCTCCGATGCCTAAGTTAGTAGAGTTGGAATATATATAACCAAGGCACGTATGTAAGCAGGGAGAGAGATAAGTTACCTAATAAAGAGGGTAGTTGGGGCCCATATATAGGTGGTTGGGGGTAAGGGCTGGCCTTACTCCTCGATGTGGGACTGGTTCCCTTCTGTTTATACCTTCTGGTGCCCTCTTAGGCAGGCTGGCGCCCCCGGCCCCTGGGTCCCTGGAGGCAGGATAGAGTGCTAGGCCCCGAGGCCGGGTGCTGGTGATCCGGTCCCGACCCTTGGGTCGGGCCCTGGTGCGCTTGCTGCGGGTCTGTGGGCCTGCTGTAGCCTCTCTGCGGCTACTGTCAACAAGTCCCCCAAGTTCCCGGTCAAGTGCAATCTTGAATGGGGACATAAATCTATCTTGCTCTTGTCCCGCAGACCCGCAGGGCTACCAACCTACCGGTGCCCAGTCCCCCAAGTCCGCGTTAAAGATTGGGCGTGACCGAGGTGAGTACCTGTTACCGATGGGAAGCAATAGTTGAAAAAGTATACTTATAATATAAGCAGTAATGTGCTCAAGTGTTGTGGTGTTATGAGCATGGAGCCGGGTGGAAGCCGGTGAGTGTATGGGATGATGCCATGATGTTATGATGACATGTAATAGATGTGTGCATGGAATGATAATGAGGCGTTGAAATCCGCCATGCAGGAGATTTTGTGCATGGGATGATAATGAGGCGTTGAAATCCGCCATGCAAGAAATGTGCACGGAATTTCGGCCGGGCACTCTGCCCTCTCGGTACGAAGCGGAGCTTCACTGGGCCTCAACTGGGCGATCTGCCGAATCGAAGCGGAGCGGAGTTCACTGAGCCTCTACCGGGCGATCTGCCAAAACGGATTTCACTGAGCCTCTACCGGGCGATCTGTCGAAACGGAATTCACTGAGCCTCTACCGGGCGATCTGCCGAAACGGAATTCACTGAGCCTCTACCGGGCGATCTGCCGAAACGGACGGGGTGAAGTTCATGGGACCTCGACCGGGCGTTCTGCCATATCGAGACGGCTCCCAGGTGAACTTCAGTACTGGACCTCGACCGGGCGACATGCCATATCGAGACGAGGCGAGGAGTATGGGAACTTGACCGGGCGTCCTGCCATATCGAGACGAGTTCCCCATTGCTAGGTTACAGGGAGGCTTCCCCGGTGTTGCGGGCTATTTGAAGCACCGGTGAACACTTGCTAGTTCTTCTCAGCTTGTGTTGAATAAGCGTTGAGGTAAGGGGGTGGCATTGAGGTGACAAAGCTCGCCGTGTAGCCCCATGTTTGATCGCCTTTCAATGCGATGCAGGGTTTGTATCCTGCTGGACAAGCGTGCATGGGTTAGATGCAAACTCACCCGGGGTTATAAGCCCGCCGGTCGAATATTCTCGACCGGTGTCAGCCATGGTGCTGGGCGGAACTCGACTGGGCGTCCTGCCATATCGAAACGAGTCCCCCCAGTGAGATGCCATGGGTCCAGGTGCATTATGTTCCCGGTAGGGGGGTGGCGTTGAGGTGACAAAGCTCGCCGTGCAGCCCCCTTTTGCCGCAGCTGGTGCGATGTAGGGTTTTTATCCTGCTGGACAAGCGTACATGGGTTAGATGTAAACTCACCCGGGTGTATGAAGCCCAAGCCGGTCGAATGTTCTCATGACCGGGGTCAGCCATGGTACTGGGTGGAACTCGACCGGGCGTCCTGCCATATCGAGACGAGTCCCCCAGTGAAATGCCATGGTACCGGGTGGATCCTATTCCCGGAATATGCTCTCGAGCCGGTTGGATGCGTCGTAACCGGTGGGCGGATCTTGACCGGGCGTTCTGCCATATCGAGACGAGTCCCCCAAGAGAGATGCGACTGGACGGATCTCGACCGGGCGACATGCCATATCGAGACGAGATCTCCAGTAGGATGGCGTGCAGACGGCTGAATGATACCTAACCGCGAACTGCTACGGACCGGGTGGATCTCGACCCTTGTCCGGACATTATGCCATATCGAGACGAGTCCTCCGGTGATGTGCCATGGAGAAGCCATGCAGCCGGTTGAATGATCATAACCGCGAACTGCCATGGTGCCGGGCGGTCCTCGACCGGGCGTCCTGCCGTATCGAGACGAGGCTTCATACCCGGATGGATGCTCTCCAAGCGGTTGGATGATCATAACCGCGAGAGAGGTCTTCGAGATATGCAGCGAAGAAGCCATACAGCCGGTTGAATGATCATAACCGCGAACTGCTACGGACCGGGTGGATCTCGACCCTTGTCCGGACATTATGCCATATCGAGACGAGTCCTCCGGTGATGTGCCATGGAGAAGCCATGCAGCCGGTTGAATGATCATAACCGCGAACTGCCATGGTGCCGGGCGGTCCTCGACCGGGCGTCCTGCCGTATCGAGATGAGGCTTCATACCCGGATGGGTGCTCTCCAAGCGGTTGGATGATCATAACCGCGAGAGAGGTCTTCGAGATATGCAGCGAAGATTGTCGTGCAAGCATGGAATCTGGGGAAGTGGGAGGGCCTGACTCCTTGGTTCCCTCTCCTACCTTCCTGTCGCCAGCGTGTGGGACAAGTGGCTGACATGCATTTAAGGAGAAAGTCCATCAGTCCCGTCAGTTATGATGGCATGGGCAGTTTTCCAATGCTGGGACACGTGCCAGCGGGGGGCGGTCTTGAGATGAAGGGCCTGGATTCGCAGGCGTTTGAGTTGTGCTGATTACTTGTTTTGGAGGGATTTCGATTGCCTAGGGCACTGGTCCCCTCTATAAAAAGGCCTCTTCTACTCTTCTTTCTGTTGTTGCTTCTTGCTTTGGAGAAACTAAGAGAAAGAGAGGGATCCGGCGAGCACTCTGAGCCCTTCTTGCCCCACGAGATCCGTTTCTTGAACGCTCCCTACCATTGCGCGCTGCTTTCCCAAGGTCGATTGTCCTCGGTTGAGCATACTAATTGGTAAGTTTGTTTGATTTCTTTGCCCCGGTGTTGTTCTTGTTTTTGGCTTTGTTGTTTTGCGGCGGGGGGGAGGGATCTCTGCCGCTGACGAAACTGCTTCTGCGGCGGACTTGGGGAGAGGCCGTAGGAGGTGCCGTTGTAGCCTGTTGCTGACGAGCGCTAGGGTTTTGTGTTCTTCCCCTAGGTTAAAATGTCATCTTCAGGTTCCGACCGGGCTTCCGAATCGGTTGCCAGGGGTCCCCTCGTGGATGATGCGGAGAGGCTGGATAACTGGCTCAGTTCGGAATCTCCGGAGACCGAAGTCGCTGACTGCTCCGGGAGCAAGGTTTCGACTCCGTCCTCGTCTTCGTCTTCCGGGGCTGAATCCTCGGAGACTGAAATACCGCACGGGGTGCGCCTTGCAGGCGCTCCAGCCGTGAGCTACACCATCGGCAGAGGGAAGTACGCTGTGGTGTGTGATGAACCGGAGGAGAGCATGACCCCTGGAGAGATTGCAGCGTTCCGGGAAACGTGGGGTATCCCGGATAGAGTTCTGCTACGGCCCTTGAATCCTGGAGAGTCAGCCTGCAACCCAGAAGAAGGTTGGGTTGCCGCGCATCAGGATCAGTTCAGGCATGGACTCTCGCTCCCGCTGCCAAATTTCGTGCAGTATATGCTGAGTGCACTGCAAGTGTCGCCCGCACAGCTTCCTGGGCTCCAGTGGAGACGACTACTGAGCCTTGGGTGCTTGTACGAGCTTTCTGGGATGAATATACCCACGGTAAACGAGTTCCGGGCCTTGTACAGGTTGTCGTACTCCAGGAAGCAGGGGTCCCATGGTTGCCTGTCCTTCAATACCCGGAAACCTCCACCGATCGTCACCAATATGCCTTCATGGGTAGACAACAGCTGGAGGAAGAAGGTGGTGATGGTGGGCGGGAAGTGGCAGGCGAGGAGTAAAATGTACTCGGTTCCTGGCGCCTTCCAACCCATTGGCGACCAGTCGTACGAGCTATCCGATCTGGAGCGTGAGATGATCTCGACCATAACCGGATGTTGGGACGATCTGGAACGGAGTTCTTACAACTTCATCCGACGCGAAGTGCTGGAATACTGCCAGCTTGGGCGGGGTCCCGGTGCGTAGGAAGCCCTTGAGCGGTGATACTTTGTGCTAGTCTTTTGCAAAGTACTAACCGTTTGCTTTCCTTGCAGGTGCATCTTCTCGGGCGACTATCAAGCCCGAAACCACTCTCTCTATGGACGGGGAAGACCTCCTCAACAAGCTGAAGGAGAAGGCCGAGATTGTCTCGCGGACGTCGGTGGACGACGTGTCCGGCCGGCTTACGACCCATGCAGAGCCGAGGGCCATGGACGTCGATGACGACGCCTATGTCCTGAAGCGGGTGAAGACCCATCATGCTGCAGGCCTCCTAGCGCCTGGAAAGGGCAAGAGTACCGGGGGGGGGGGGGGGGGGGGGGGGGGCAGTGAGGATTCCCGGTGGGATGAACAGGATCCCCAACCGGCCGGTGTCTGTGCCGCACGTGGCTCGCGTCGCCCCGGAAAGCGCACGATCTTCTTCTCCGGAAGGCCGGGGAGAGAAACGGAAGGGCGGGGATGTTCCTTCCGCCGCACTGGTGACGCTTACCGGTGGGTTGGCACGGGAGAACCTGGCCAAACAGTTCAGAATAACCAGCGGTGCGCAGACCAACGCTGCTGGGGAGAAGGCTGCTGCTGCTGCTCGGCAGAGTAGTCCAGCGCCTGCGGAGGCACCGAGGGGAAACCCGGATAGTGCACTCGTCCGGCAAGTGGCGGTGGACTTGGCCAGCCTTGGCCTGGACAGACCCGGGGTTGCTGGAGCCCTGGCGGGCGGAAATCGTCCAAAATGCAAGGAATCCGTCCTTCGGGTGAGTACTGCATGGCACCACTATACTGCCTGTGGCTTGTTTCTTTTGCTGCTTGACTAACTCTTTGGTGTTGCGCAGTTGCTGTACAGTCTGTACGAACTGGACGCGAGCGAGGAGCTGTCGGAGCTGCAGAGACAGATAACTGCTTTATTCGAGATCCGACAGCGCCTGGAGGTGGAGAAGTCTCGCTCGGACCGGGAGAAGGCCAGATCGGAGGAGAGGGCCAAGAAGCTGGAGGAGCAGAACCGGAGCCTAGAGAGGGAGAGGGCCGACCTGGAGGCCAAGGTGGACGAGCTCCAAGTGGGAGCTGCCGCTCTGCGCGCCGCCTCTGCTGCTCCGGCCGGGGAACTCTACGAGCGGGTCGTTCTCAAATACCCCGAGAGCGATCAGTTCCTGGAGTTTCTGGTGAAGGCCAGGGAAGAGGGCATCTCGGATGCGTACACGGAATGGGCGGGGAAGGGATGGTTAGACACTTCCCTGATGTCGACTGCTGCTGAAGGAGATATCCATGAGCAGTCGGACATCCATCAGGAGGCGGTGGAGGAGCAGCCGGGTGAAGCGATTCGCTCGGACTTGGATTCTTCTACCAACGGTGCCGAGTCTGCCCGAGCCGGAGTCAACACCGGAACTGATGTCGACGGCGAGGGTACCGCAGGAGAGGCTGGCGAATTGCCTGCTGAAGGCGGAATCGTAGCTCCTTAGGATTTTCTTGCCCTTTTCCTTGTAATCTTTCCGGATCGGTTACTGCTTGTATACTTGCTTGAATATGAATATACTGGAACTGGCAGAGCCGGTGAAATTTTCTCAAAAGTAGTTTGCATATATATTTGTTTTTACAACGGTTGAACCGCGAACTATGCCAAACTAACCGCTCGGTGCTAGCGGGTTTTACCAGGACTGGTCACGTTCCTGGTCGGGGTCTGTTCTTCTTTTCCCCACGTACCGCTGGAGCTGGCCGCTATCAATCAAAACCTGCACCGCTGTCTTGAGAGCGCAGCACTGGTTCGTTCGATGAGTAGCCTCATCATGGTAAGAGCAGTACTTGCCCGTCTGCGCCGTTGTAAGTTTCCCCTTGGGGAACCTTCTCTGGGGCGGTGGGGGAATGACGCTCCCGTTCTCAAGTAGGATATCCTCGTAGGAAGTGGTGAGAGCGGTAAAGACTTCTTGATTGGCCGGTGGTGGTGCTGGCATGATTGCTAGGGGGCGCTCTTGGCGGAACGGCACCGGCTTGTGCTCGTTCTGGGGCTTATCAGAATAGGACCTCTGCTGCCGCTGTGGCCAGTTTCTGCTGTTGGCGTTCCGGCTGGGCCGAGCGGTGCGGTTATCGGTCCGCTGATTGGGCTTGGCTTCCTGGGTGGGCGGGGGGTTCTCTTCCCGGGGATGGTCTTCCTGCTGCTCATCCCGCTTCCTCTTCTGTAGGTGGTGCCCGTAGATCTCATGATCGGCCTGAGCATGCCGGATGGCCATAGCCATCAACTCGTCGTACCCCTGCGGGAGTTCTACCCGGACGGCGTAGGAAAACTTGCCCGCTCGGAGCCCTTGTTTAAACGCCATCACAGCGATGCCCTTGTCCAGGTTCCGAACTCCGGCCGTAGCCGTCTGCCAGTGGTTGACAAAGGTTCTCAGCTCCTCTCCGGGGGCTTGTCTGCAATTGAAGAGGATAGTCGACGTCCGGGCTCCCTCGACTCGGAGAATGAAGCGGCCTACGAACCGGTCGGCTAACTGCTCGAACGCCTCGATCGAGTTTGCCGGAAGCTCGTAGAACCAGCTGAGTGCTTCTCCGGACAAAGTTTCCTGGAAAATGTTGCAGCAGACTGCATCGGAGTAGCTCTTGGCGCAAGTTTGGGACCGGAAGCTGTCCAGATGCTGGTACGGGCAGCCGGACCCTGAGTAGGTGAGCTTGAGGGACTTCTGGTTGCCAGATCTTGCTGACTCTATAACCCGGTGCGAAAAGGGACCCATGCGCTCATTAAACCGGGCGCCCTCCATCGGCCGGGCGGCTCTTCTCTCGTTGGCCTCCATTTGGGCCTTTAAGCTCGACACGGTGTTGGCCAGTATCTGCAGCGCTCGTGCGGTCGGAGTCTCAGCTTCATCCACTGACGAAGCGCCGGGCTGGCGGGAGGTTGTCACACTCTTCGGCGGGCCTGCGCCTGCTGGCGACTTCTGCCGTACGGGGTCACCGGGTCGTCCGCCCGAAGAGTGCCCTGCTTCGGTGTGTTGAGGTGGGACCGGCGGGAGTGTTGCCTGTGCCTCGGCCATGGCATCACTGCGCTGCTGTCCCCTTTCCAGGGCGGCCACGAGGGCAGTATTCACCGCCTCCATCTCTTCGTACCGAGCGTTGGACTTGGCTCTGTCCCTGTCGCTCTCTTCTCTTAGACGACTGACCTCTGCGGCCATTATCCGTAGCTCTCCCGCCATAGTGCTATGGCCGGGGCTGTACGTAGGGTCCCGGTCCGGGCTCTCAGATCGATCGCTTGAATCATCTGAGAACGTTAAGGCGAAGCCCCGTCGCTCTGGGCTGTCTTCCTCCTCTGCCGGGCCTTTACCCCGCGAGCTGTCGTGGTGGTGATCCGGGACGCCGGATGGTCCCCCACAGCTCTCTCCATCCTGACCGTTGCCCCGGTCGCCGCGCGGCTCCCGCGTGACGGCTGGGGTGGAGGTGAGCGTCTGTACTACTGCAAGGCGTCCCCCCTCGGTGGTCTCTTTCTCTTGACTCATCTCCGATCTCTTTCCCAACGGTGTTGCTTACACGGCTTTTCATTCAATCTTCCCACAGACGGCGCCAATTGTTTCTGCCTAAACCCGGGGGTCTAGTAGATACTTGATGAATCCAACTCGATCTCCTGCAATCCTGCTCACTAAGGGGAATACCGGGCGGGCCGGCCTTCTCCTCTCCGATGCCTAAGTTAGTATAGTTGGAATATATATAACCAAGGCACGTATGTAAGCAGGGAGAGAGATAAGTTACCTAATAAAGAGGGTAGTTGGGGCCCATATATAGGTGGTTGGGGGTAAAGGCTGGCCTTACTCCTCGATGTGGGATTGGTTCCCTTCTGTTTATACCTTCTGGTGCCCTCTTAGGCAGGCTGGCGCCCCCGGCCCCTGGGTCCCTGGAGGCAGGATAGAGTGCTAGGCCCCGAGGCCGGGTGCTGGTGATCCGGTCCCGACCCTTGGGCCGGGCCCTGGTGCGCTTACTGCGGGTCTGTGGGCCTGCTGTAGCCTCTCTGTGGCTACTGTCAACACCCTGTATTTTTGGGTGACATAATTTAGATTTTGTCACCAAAAACTATTTGTCACGCACTATAGGAGACAAACTTGGAGACAAAATTATTTTGTCACCCATTTTAATGAGTGACAAAATGGGTAGAATTAGAGATAAAACAAGTTTATCACTAAAAGGGTTTTTTCCTGTAGTGAATCTCTTGTTGCAATCTTATTTATTAGGGAAAAAGACCATTTGCACAAAAAAAGTGAAAAACTTGCCTATTCCAATGTTACCTACCAATTCCAATGAATCTTGATAAAAATACATAATTACCCTATACTAAAACCATATATAAATCTCTCTCTCAAGTTAGGGTTTCACTTTTCTCAATCACTCTCCGATTCTCACTATCCTCACCCTCCTCCTCCTCTCCTCTACCGCCACCTCACTGTCGGAAACCACAACCTCTGCCTTCATCTGCTCCACCAACTCGGCCTCCACCGCCGCCACCTACCCAAAATCGACCTCTTCCGCTCCTCCTCCTCCTCCTCCTCCCTCGCCCACTTCTCCTCCTCAAACGACGGCGTTTCTACCAACTCCTAACCCTACCTCATCCTCCTCCGTTGCCGCCTTGAAATCCACACCGCTGTACAGGGCGTCCGTCTGGAGGCTGAGAATGGAGGAGCAGAGGTGATCGATTTGGGTGGTCCGATCTGCTGTTTTGGGTGCCCAGATCAATCTTGATCTGAGGTCAGTGGTGCCGACCTGGTTCGATCTGGGTTGTCGTGTCGTCGGCCAAGGCTGCTGGGTCAATGTTGGTCTTGAAGAAACGACGGAGCATTCTTCCTCTTGGATCTCTGTTGAAGCACCCCGAAGAGCAGTGGTTGCGGGGCTAGGCACTACCAGAAAAAAAAAGCTTTTCCCGACAAAAAAAAAAAAAAACAGCCGACGACTAAAAATTTTCGTCGGTAATTCCATAGAATAGCCGATGATTTTATTTTTCGTCGGTAGAAAAACAAAATCGTCGGCCATAGTTTGGGAATAGCCGACGATCCTTTTTTTTCGTTGGTATAAACAAAAATCGTCGGCTATATTCAGATTTTAGTCGACGATTTAGATTTTCGTCGGCCTTTCTCTGAAACATTAGCCGACGAAAACTTTTTGAAAGTTTGGCCGACGAAATTAACATTTTCGTCGGCTAAAAGTCTATATATTTTCAGATCTAGACAGCAGCTGCTCATTTAAAAAAAAAAACGAAAAAAAACGGGAGAAAGATTGAAAAATCTGTAGGTATTGTTGAAATCCGTCCTCTCTTACATTGTGGAGCTATATATAGGTACGTATATGTATATATATGTTGATTTTGAGTTTTAGTTGAGTTGATTTTGAGTTTTACACTAGTACAGAAATCGATTCAGATGACGGTTTTTAACCGTCATCTCATATGCTCCCAAACTGACATCTATCGCAATGTCATCTATTAAAACGCATTCAGATGACGGTTAAAACCCAAAAAAAACTGTCATCTACCGATCATAAGGATGACAGTTTTGTATTCAGATGACGGTTGGCATTCATGGTGCCAACTGATGCCAACTTACGTGCGCATTTTTAGTGATGAATGGCATATATTGAGATGACAGTCGACTGTCATCTAATGCTACTTTTTATGTCAGTTAATATATCAAACCAAGCGTTGTGTGATATCTTCTCAGACGTCATCTTTCATTTTTAATGACTGTCATTTACATCTTCTAAGGATGACGGTTGGCATTCATGGTGTGCGCATCTTGTGTCTGATGGCATGTAACCTGATGACACTCAAACCGTCATGTAAAGTGCAATATAACGTCGGTCATATTGTCAAGGCGAATGTCATCTGAATTTTGAACAGATGTCATTTACACTATCATATAGTATGTCATCTGAGCTCTCTTAGACGTCAGTCTTGCATAATATTGTTTGTGTCATACGATTTTGGTTCAGATGTCACTCGTTTGTGTCATATGAATGTGTTTCTAACGTCAGTTATTTTATGACTGAGTCTGTCATTTGTGTTCATTTGATATGTTACCAAATGAACAGTACTGACCAAATCCACAGTACTGGTTCATCTCCACATATAAAACCTGAATTCATGCAAATAAACCAAAACTGTAGGATAGTACTCAATAAACCTGCCATATTTATATGTCTCTACCTAGATCTGTTTTAAACCATGAGTAATACAATCACTTCTAAAAACACATGCATTGGCAGCAAAACCAATATCAACTTCTTCCATCACAATTGTAGCTGCCAGTAGCAAAAAAATGACCAATTCAAGTCCACATAACTGTAATAGGATTGGCCATATACTATAGGTACCACTAGAATTCTGAGCATCCTATATACCAAAACATTTAACCTGCTTGTTACTCATTCAAAGCTTCACATGGTTCTTCAATTGATAGCTTGCAATCTCATCCCTTACTTGGTCAATATCTTCTCGAGTGTACTCGTTTGCACGTCGATCTCTTTTTTCCCACTGATATCATTACACATATATATATCAAAACTGAAACTCAAAGATATATGCTTGATATATATATATATATATAGTACATTATGCTATGTAAAAAAAGATGCTTGTTAGTGCATTACGCTATGTACAAAAACGCAAAGTCAAGTCATCAAACTTATGCTGCAAATAATCTAATGCATGTTCTCTGATCACAGGATTGAAGCCATCGTTTAGTCACTTAAACCATTGATCACCATTTTCATTAGATATGAAAAAATTCTTATAGAACTTTCATATAAAATATTCAACAATTTCTTACAACTTTAAAGCTTACTATCTCAAGCTTCTTCAACTCTTTGTCTAGAGCCAGTCACTACCATAAAAGGCATGTCAAAAGAATAGCAGTCATCCAGCAAAATGAATAACCATCCAGTTTAATCACAAGATGCAAAAACTACTAACACAAATTGCAGGATATGATCTCAAGTTACCTTTGAATACAAGTCTATACTGGCAGTCTCAAAAATATTGACACTATTTCCTAAAGCAGCAGCTAAATATTTCCCAAATCGAGTCTAGAATTTGACTTGTTTAGTAGCTCCCTACATTATACCAAAAATGAATAGGATTTTCCTAGCCTTAAGGTGTTATTTCAAAAATTAGCTTGTATAATATTATACAAGCTGCAGTGTTTCAGAAGTTGAGAACATATCCTGGCTATATGTTCCAGGCTAAAAGTGGACACATTAAGGGAAATATATGAAAAATTCAGATAAAAAACTCACCATTCCAAAGGAGAATCATCAAGAGCAAGATAGACACCTCTACCAAAAGCCCCATCAATCTTCTCACACTAACCAAATCCATGTCCAATGATCTTCAAAACCTCGCCAATTGTTCCAGAAAGCATAAGACTATTTCCACATACCCCAACAACAACATATTTCATGGAACTAACCCAAAACAAAAAACACATAGTCTTGTATAACATTAACCCAAAACAAAGATAATACAAGTCTGAATGAAGGTCTTATCTGCACAAACGTCAAAATTTTAGAGTCGCCTCTTCAAATTCCTAATTTCTAATCTCAATTCCCAAATTGAACTTCTAAAAGACTAAATAGAGAAAGAAAGAGAGAGAAAGATAGAGACCTCAGCTTGCTTGAACGACGCCACGGAGGTTGAGGCCGGCCTGAGGGGAAAGAGGAGGAGATGGCGGCACTCCGATAGTAAAATATGAATCACAACATGCTTACTGGTGTGCTTACTAGTGTGGGATAGACCTGAACTGTAAAGTGCATCAATTTGAGAAAATATAACAGGAGCAAACAACCAAACATATATTCAAAGTTGTTAACTAGATATAAAAGTTCAGGGAAATAATGGCTAACCTGAGATCCTATAAATTAATATCTGGCATTGCAGCAAGTCCAGCCATATATTCAAACACCAGGTAGAAACTACATGGCATCCTTGAAGTAACCAGACACTCCAACTTCACAACATTAGAATGATCTAATATCTGTAAAATTAGAATAAACTTCACATTCTCGGGTTCCAAATTGTCAAATCTAATTTTCTTTAGAGCAAAAATTTTCTCCATCAACATATCTTCAGCTTTGTACACATTACTGTATGTTCCAAACCCAATCTGACATCAGAGAAAAAGAAATCGAAGTTCAGGAAATAATACAATCAGGCACACCAAAAGTTCAGAAAGTAAGAACAAGCTATGAACAAAAAGTAACTAACCTTGGCGACGCGGAGGAGGAGGTGAAGTAGAAATCTGGGAAGATGAAGACACTGGGGAGAAGCACAGTAAGGAAGACCTTGTCCTCCCTCAATTAATCAAAAACCATCAAAACCCACTGTTTCTCAATATGGGTTCAAATCAAAGTCACTGAGGGTTCAAATCAAAGTCACCGAGGTCGTCGACGGCGCATCATGGACTGAGGACGAAGCCATGGGAGTATCAAAAGTCGAAACGCAAGCCATGGATAGTCGCTCTTTCTGAGCGGCCATGGATTGAGGACGTCAGCCCTGAGAAATTAGGGTTTCGAATTTGGGGAATTTAGGAGAGATGGTTCACGAGAGAGAGGAGCAGGTGAGAGGAGGGAGAGAGTTTCAGAGAGATAGGGAGAGGTTGAGAGCTGAGGGGAGGACTGAGCTTGAGCGAGATTTTTTTTTTTTTTTTTTTGTTCAGGGAGGATTTGCGGAGAGAGGAGAATAGGTAGAAGTGAGAATTGAGAGATTTGTGGTGGTTATGAGCGAGGAAGAGAAGTCTTTGTGAGTTGTTTGGGTGTCTTTGTTTTGTCTTAAATATTTTCTAAGTTAAAGACACAACAGAAAATATATAAAATGGTGTCATAAATTTTTCATTTTAGCTCATAGAGGGAAAGTTGCCTCCAACTTTAGATTTGAGAAGTTTGGCATGACATTTCTTTTTTTTTCATACAACATGAAAGTTTTAAACTGTTGCATCAGTTTTCTTCTCTTGCAATGCCTCCAACTTTAGATTTGAGCAATTTGTGCTAGAATGAATATAGCACAAGGACAAGCAAAACAAGTCATACAACAGAATTACAAAATTTTGTTGTACAAGTATTTTTCATCTTGCACTAGTGGCACTTAATGCAAGATGTGACATTATCATACAACACAAAACAAGAACTTTGTTGTCTGTCCATCTAGAGCTTGCCCAAATTTGAGTTTCAATGTCAGTGGGAGTTCTGCCGCCGAGATTTTCATTAATCATAGATTTTCCAAACTTTTAGATTCAAAATCGGAACATATGCACTAATGTTCCTTAACTTGTTTACTAAGTGTTTAAGTGAATGTATAGTTTCAAATAGTTACTATACGTAGACTCTTCAAATGCAAATGTGTCGTGAAATAAGATATGACCGAAATATTGAAATACGTCTACGGTTGAAAAATGAGAAGATTCCGACAAAATCTGTGTGCTGAATGTTGCGGTTAACTATTTTTTACTTCCGTTTTCCTATGGGTAGCCTGACGGTCGGTAAATATTTTGAGGAAAATTTTTATACGATTAGTTGCGTCTCATCGATCTGAAACTATTCTCTGTTGGAGATCAGGCCCAAAAACGTCATTTAGACGGGCCAATTTCCGTTTTAAAGCGTTTAGAGGTTTGACTCACCCGGTTGACCGTCCCGATCGAGCCTTTAACGTTGTCAGATGTAGTTGGATTTTTTTTCATACACGTATTTAATCTTAAAGGTGATATCTGACGGTTGGAATAGATTTTCCAAACTTTTAGATTCAAAATCGGAATATATGCACTAATGTTCCTTAACTTGTTTACCAAGTGTTTAAGTGAATGTATAGTTTCAAATAGTTACTATACGTAGACTCTTCAAATGCAAATGTGCCGTGAAATAAGATATGACCGAAATATTGAAATACGTCTACGGTTGAAAAATGGGAAGATTCCGACAAAATCTGTGTGCCGAATGTTGCGGTTAACTGTTTTTTACTTCCGTTTTCCTATGGGTAGCCTGACGGTCGGTAAATATTTTGAGGAAAATTTTTATACGACTAGTTGCGTCTCATCGATCTGAAACTATTCTCTGTTGAAGATCATGCCCAAAAACGTCATTTAGATGGGCCAATTTCTGTTTTAAAGCGTTTAGAGGTTTGACTCACCCGGTTGACCGTCCCGATCGAGCCTTTAACGTTGTCAGATGTAGTTGGATTTTTTTTCATACACGTATTTAATCTTAACGGTGATATCTGACGGTTGGAATAGATTTTCCAAACTTTTAGATTCAAAATCGGAACATATGCACTAATGTTCCTTAACTTGTTTACTAAGTGTTTAAGTGAATGTATAGTTTCAAATAGTTACTATACGTAGACTCTTCAAATGCAAATGTGCCGTGAAATAAGATATGACCGAAATATTGAAATACGTCTACGGTTGAAAAATGAGAAGATTCCGACAAAATCTGTGTGCCGAATGTTGCGGTTAACTGTTTTTTACTTCCGTTTTCCTATGGGTAGCCTGACGGTCGGTAAATATTTTGAGGAAAATTTTTATACGATTAGTTGCGTCTCATCGATCTGAAACTATTCTCTGTTGGAGATCAGGCAAAAAAACGTCATTTAGACGGGCCAATTTCCGTTTTAAAGCGTTTAGAGGTTTGACTCACCCGGTTGACCGTCCCGATCGAGCCTTTAACGTTGTCAGATGTAGTTGGATTTTTTTTCATACACGTATTTAATCTTAACGGTGATATCTGACGGTTGGAATAGATTTTCCAAACTTTTAGATTCAAAATCGGAACATATGCACTAATGTTCCTTAACTTGTTTACTAAGTGTTTAAGTGAATGTATAGTTTCAAATAGTTACTATACGTAGACTCTTCAAATGCAAATGTGTCGTGAAATAAGATATGACCGAAATATTGAAATACGTCTACGGTTGAAAAATGAGAAGATTCCGACAAAATCTGTGTGCCGAATGCTGCGGTTAACTATTTTTTACTTCCGTTTTCCTATGGGTAGCCTGACGGTCGGTAAATATTTTGAGAAAATTTTTTATACGATTAGTTGCGTCTCATCGATCTGAAACTATTCTCTGTTGAAGATCAGGCCCAAAAACGTCATTTAGAAGGGCCAATTTTCGTTTTAAAGCGTTTAGAGGTTTGACTCACCCGGTTGACCGTCCCGATCGAGCCTTTAACGTTGTCAGATGTAGTTGGATTTTTTTTCATACACGTATTTAATCTTAACGGTGATATCTGACGGTTGGAATAGATTTTCCAAACTTTTAGATTCAAAATCGGAACATATGCACTAATGTTTCTTAACTTGTTTACTAAGTGTTTAAGTGAATGTAAAGTTTCAAATAGTTACTATACGTAGACTCTTCAAATGCAAATGTGTCGTGAAATAAGATATGACCGAAATATTGAAATACGTCTACGGTTGAAAAATGAGAAGATTCCGACAAAATCTGTGTGCCGAATGTTGCGGTTAACTGTTTTTTACTTCCGTTTTCCTATGGGTAGCCTGACGGTCGGTAAATATTTTGAGGAAAATTTTTATACGATTAGTTGTGTCTCATCGATCTGAAACTATTCTCTGTTGGAGATCAGGCAAAAAAACGTCATTTAGACGGGCCAATTTCCGTTTTAAAGCATTTAGAGGTTTGACTAACCCGTGCCTTCAAGCAAAATTTTAACAAATTTCGCACCCAAACATTAGATGACGTGCAACCGTCGTCTGATGTTTCAACCTTTCAATTTTTGATGGCATACCTAGGCTGAGTTTGGGAGGGAATTTTCCCGCTTATAACTTGGTGTGGCGCGCTAGCTATAGGTTTCCCAAAATTGGTTAGTTTTCGGAGGTAAAAATGCCGCCATTTGTTAAAATTTCAGCCCTAAAACAGACGACAGTCGAACCGACATCTGATTGAGTGCATTATTCTAGTGAGCCTACTAGGAAAAATCCCAAAACCTGTGCCTTCAAGCAAAATTTTAACAAATTTCGCACCCAAACATTAGATGACGTGCAACCGTCGTCTGATGTTTCAACCTTTCAATTTTTGATGGCATACCTAGGCTGAGTTTGGGAGGGAATTTCCCGCTTATAACTTGGTGTGGCGCGCTAGCTATAGGTTTCCCAAAATTGGTTGGTTTTCGGAGGTAAAAATGCCGCCATTTGTTAAAATTTCAGCTCTAAATACAGACGACAGTCGAACCGACATCTGATTGAGTGCATTATTCTAGTGAGCCTACTAGGAAAAATCCCAAAACCTGTGCCTTCAAGTAAAATTTTAACAAATTTCGCACCCAAACATTAGATGACGTGCAACCGTCGTCTGATGTTTCAACCTTTCAATTTTTGATGGCATACCTAGGCTGAGTTTGGGAGGGAATTTTCCCGCTTATAACTTGGTAGAAACCCTAAACCCTCAGATGACAGTCAACCGTCATCTGAATTAAGTATAATTTTTGAAAGATGAGTTTTTGAGATGTCTACCATTGCCAATACTAAATTTTGGATGTTTTCCTCATAAACTGAGAAAATGTGATGTCTAAAAGCGATTCAGATGACGGACAAACTAGAACCGACGTCTGATTATTTCAAAATCAATCAGATGACGGTTAATTTTTTTGCGTCATCTGAAAGGCGTCATCTGAAGGTGTTTTTGTAGTAGTGTTAGTGATTTTGATTTAGTAAGTGATTTTTTATTTTGTTGTTATTTTAATTAGTGTTAAAATATATAGATATATATATATGTGTGTGTGTGTGTGTGTGTGTGTGTGTGTGTGGAGTTTAATTATATATATATATATATAATTGTTAATTAATGGTTGTTGATAGTGTAATTAACTTAAATAATGGTTGATATATAGTGTAACTTAAATAATGGTTGTTAATGGTATATATATATATGAGTTGATGTTGATAATAATATATATTGTAATGTAATTAATTATTAAGGATTTATATATATATATATATATATGTGTTAATTAATTTCTTATTAATTAAAGTTATATATATATATATATATATATATATATATATTATTTTCAGGCTATATATGGATCCGGATAAGAGTTGGATTTCGCTTCCAAGGCATGACCGACGATACACTACAGGAGTTGTGATTTTTTTGCAGTTCGTCGAGGAAAATACAAACGGGAATGAATACCATTCTTGCCCGTGCAATAAATGTAGGTGTCGCAGTGATATGTGTCGATTTCCGATTAGGACAGTATGAGAGCACCTAAAGAGTAATGGGTTTTGGTTGAAGTACACACGTTGGATATATCACGGTGAGCCATCATTAGATGGATCGCATGATCATGGGCAGTTTTTTGAGGCGGGCAGTAGTAGTACATCCAACGATCCAACAATAGCATTCGTCAACGACGTGTTTCCTTTTGAAAGCGGTGTACGTGGGGAACAATATATGCATGACCCGGTGCAGCCCTTCCCACAAGTTGTCAACACTGCTGCCTTTGACAAATACAACAAACTGATTGCATTGCAACAGACCCCTGTGTCTTCAAGTTCTGAGAAGACAATTCTTGAAAGTGTGATGGAGGTAATGAGGATTAAAGTCGAGACAAAATCGACTATCAGGCAAGTGGATGAATATCTACAGTACACTTCTTCGTTGTTGGAGGAGGGTCATCGTAATCCTACCAATCACCGTAAGGTCCGAAGTATCCTCAAAGATCTAGGGCTTTCCTACATTAAGATCCATGCATGCGCATTTGACTGCGTTCTCTTCTGGGGTAAAGATGCAGAAGGGAATGACCTTGCTAGCCTTGACGCATGTCCGATATGTCAGTCTGACCGATATAAGTTGACGGGAGCAGGCAATAGGAAACCTGTGAAAGTGCTTCGGTATTTTCCGTTGAGAGATAGGCTTGAGCGGTTGTACATGTGTCAGAAACCACCGCAAAAGCTATGAGATGGCACGGTGAGCGGGACGCAGGAGACGCAGATATCATGACACACATCTCTGACGGAGCGGCTTGGTTGCATATAAACAATGAGTTTCCTCATTTTGCGTCAAATGTCAGAAACGTCAGGCTCGGGCTCTCAAACGACGGGTTCAACCCTTTCGGCACCATGAGTCTTTCATACAGTATATGGGCGGTGGTTTTGGTACCTTACAACCTTCTTCCGTGGATGTGCATGAAGAAGGAATATAATATGTTGACGTTGTTGATTCCGGGGCCTGGTTACCCAGGGAAATGTCTCGATGTGTATATGAGACCATTGATTGAAGAGCTTAAGGTATTGTGGGACGTTGGTCATCCCACTTTTGACAAGTAGAAGGAGGAGACGTTCCAGATGCATGCCATGGTTATTGTTACCATCACTGATTTTCCTGCTTATGGGATGTTTTCGGGCAGCGTTGTTAGGGGATACAAGGCTTGTCCAGAGTGCCTCAGCGATTATGGGAGCACCCCTCATTGCAACAAGATATGCAGAATGGGTCATCGTGTGTTCCTTCCGGCGGATCACCACTGGCGTTACGAGTCCGCCGTATTTGATGGAACTGAAGAACACGGTGGTCCTCCCAAAAGATGGACGGGAAGAGAAATTTTAGCAGTGCTTAATGAGTACGATTTTGGGCCCCTCAGCAATCATCCCGATATTGTAGCGGAAATACCTGAAAGACCTGAGGAGTACAAATTCTGGACACATAGGAGCATATTGTGGGAACTCCCGTACTGGTGTGAGTTGTTGATCCGTCACTTCCTAGACGTTATGCACATAGAAAAAAATGTTTCTGAAAGTGTGGTGGGCACAACGCTGAACTTGCAGGGGAATACGAAAGACGGTCCTAAGGGTCGCACTGATCTGCAAAACATGAATATCAGAAAACAACTATGGTTGAAACAAGGGAAGAGAAAAATGCCTCAAGCTCCTTACACCGTCAAGTCTGAGCATAAATAAGAAATTTTCCATAGGATAAGTCGGGCCAAGTATCCTTCAGGCTTTGCTGGAAATATAGCCAAGTGTGTGAATAGACAATTCAACAATCTTTACGTGTTGAAAAGTCATGACAATCATATCCTGCTACAACGTCTCTTCCCTGTTTTCATTCGACCGTTCCTTTCCCGTCACGTTGTGGAGCCATTAGTAACGTTGGCAAGATTTTTCCAGACGGTATGCACACGGGAAGTGAGAAAATCTGACATCCGGGAAATGCAACAAGACATCGTTCATATCATGTGTAAATTTGAGATGATATTTCCTCCAAATTTTTTCAACATCATGCCTCACCTCATGATCCATCTTCCTCGGCAGTTGTTGCTTACCGGTCCTGTGCACTTCACTTGGATGTATCCGATGGAAATGTACGTGTTTTACACCTTATGTTAATTTCCTCATCAATATATGTGATTTAGTATTAATGTATTATCATAACACTTTAAGAACTTGATTTATAGGCAACTTGGACAATACGGTGATTTTGTCCAAAACAGATCCGCACCTGAAGGATGTATAGCTGAAGCATATATTGCGCACGAGTGCGTCACCTACATGAAGCTGTATTTAGGAGCGTTACAGGAAAGCATACTGGAAGATGTACCTTCACAGTTCAATCTTTCCATACTCTCCGACGATGTTGTACTCGGTGGAAAAATGCCAGTTTCCTATAAGTTGAAAGATTATGAGGTAGGCATTGCACATTGGTGGGTACTAATTAATTGTTTAGAAGTTCAGTTTTGGAAGAACATGCATCTAAACTGTGAACAAGTAGGAGGTGATCTCGATTACCACAACCGGACATTCGTAGAGTATTTCGGCCGCTGGGTACGTAACTTTAACATTATTCTATACGTATTTATATATTATTGTGTATAATTATTCATATTTATAGTTGATTCTGATGGTTGCAGATGGACCTTATTAAAAATGATAATCACCCAAATTGGTCGCGCGAACTCAGACTTCTAGCGATGAAGCCGGTCTATTCAAAAGTTTATGCGACGTGCAAGGTGAATGGTGTGTTATTTCGATGTGAAGAGAGAGACGTCAGACTGAAAACACAAAATTCAGGGGTTATGGCACATGGTGGGGATGATGGAGTTGACTATTACGGTGTTCTCCATTCAGTTGTGGAACTGCATTATGGAGAAGGCATGAAAGTGCACCTTTTCAAGTGTAGATGGTTTGACACATGGCCGCAGAGCATGAAAACCGATGAATACGGCATAACTTCTGTGAACACTAGTACATCATGGTATGAGGATGACCCGTTCGTTTTAGCCACATGGGTGAAACAAGTGTTTTATCTTGATGATCTCGCCAAAGGTGACCCGTGGAAAGTAGTCAACACTATCCACCATCGCAACATTTACCGGGCATCTACACTTGGAGTGGCTGAAGAGAACGAGGAAGGTGGCACCGCGTATCAAGAGCCCAACTCAAACGGTATTCCTGACTCCTCTTTTATTCGCCTAGACACGCCGGTGCGAATTCGACGTGAAGAGCCACTGCTTGTTGACGTTGATCCAAATGAAGAAACTAACGAGGACTCTAGTAGTGAGGAAAGACATAGATTACCCCTATCGAGCAATTCAGAAACCGAAGAAGACTCATCCGATGATTCCGATTACAATCCAACGGATTAAGTAATTTAGATGATGTAATCCTTTCATTTGTAATCCACTAATTTCTAATGAACGGGCGTGGGGATGAGCCTCCCAGCTAGGCTGGGTTCCAAAACCCTTAAAAAAAAAAAATTTGAAATATGTTGACTGCTGGGTATCTGTTTTCTTGATGTTCAATTTTGGTTATATATAAATAGGAAATAGGAATACGAGAGGTGTAGACCTGCTAATTTTTTTGACCTTTTTCATATAATAGCCGACGAAAAGTTGTTATTTCATTGGCTATACTGATAATAGCAGACGAAGAATTCATTATTTTGTCGGCTATAACTATATTGAAAAATACATATTTTATTTTAGACAGAAAACGACAAAACAATAGCCGACGAGTACGAGTCTCTCGTCGGCTATGATTTAAAAAAGAAGAAGACCATATTCCATTTTCTATCACTAACGATAAACCATTGCTTCATCCTTCAAATGAAAAAATGTTGTGAAATAAGATATGACCGAAATAATGAAATACGTCTACGGTTGAAAAATGACAAGATTCTGATAAAATCTGAGTGTCGAAAGATGCGGTCAAAGGTTTTATTCCTTCTTTTCTCTAATGGTAGCGTTACCTTCGGTAAATATTTTGAGGAAAATTTTTATACGATTAGTTGCATCTCATTGATTTGAAACTATTATTTGTTGAAGATCAGGCAAAAAAACGTCATTTAGACAGTCCAATTACCATTTCTAAGCGTTTAGAGGTTTGACTTACCCGGTTAACCGTTCCGATCCAGCCTTTAACGTTGTCAGCTGAAGTTGGATTTTTTTTCCATACATGTATTTAATCTTAACGGTGATATCTGACGGTTGGAATAGATTTTCTAAACTTTTAGATTCAAAATCAGAACATACGCACTAATGTTCCTTAACTTGTTTACCAAGTGTTTGAGTGAATGTATAGTTTCAAATAGTTACTATACGTAGACTCTTCAAATGCAAAAATGTTGTGAAATAAGATATGACCGAAATAATGAAATACGTCTACGGTTGAAAAATGACAAGGTTCTGATAAAATCTGTGTGCCGAATGTTGCGGTTAACTGTTTTTTACTTTCGTTTTCCTATGGGTAGCCTGACGTTCGTTAAATCAATTTTGTAAAATTTTTATACGATTAGTTGCGTCTCATTGATTTGAAACTATTATCTGTTGAAGGTCAGGCCAGAAACCGTCGTTTAAGTAGACTAATTTCCGTTTTTAAGCGTTTAGAGGTTTGACTTAGTGGTTTGACCAGAGAGAATAGCCGACGAAAATTATATGTCGTCGGCTAAACTCCTGCGATCCGCGCCTTTTTATTGTCCGCCGTTGGATGGCTCAGATCCGACGGCTGTTGATTTTCCAAAGAAGAGCCGACGAAATATTTTAAATCGTCGGCTATTCTCTCAGTTTAGCCGACGAAATATAATTTTCGTCGGCTAAACTCTTGCGATCTGCGCCTTTTTATTGTCCGCCGTTGGATGGCTCAGATCAGACGGCTGTTGATCTTCCAAAGTATAGTCGACGATGTTCATAGAATAGCCGACGACATTCAAAGAACAGCCGACGAAATCTTTTAATTCGTCGGCTATTCTCTCTGATATAAAAGCTTAAAGCCGCAGCAGCCCGACTTTTTCAACCCTAAATCCGCAAAAACTCCTCCTCCGCTCCTCAAATCGGCCGTGCGTCTCCTCCATTCCGAACTGGTCGTCCTCCTCCTCCTCAAATCGGCGCCGGCGCCGTCCGCTCTCCTCCTCTTCCTAACCCTCAACCCTAAATCCGGCCTCCTCCTCCTCCGGCCACCTCCTCCTCCGCCAAAACAAATACAATGGTTTTTTTTGGTTTTTTTTTTCAATTTATTTTAATTTTATAATTTAGGTATATAATTTAGATATTTAAGTGTGTGTTAAATTGTTATATATATTGGTTATATGTATAAATTGTTAGATTAATTATATATATAAATTTGTAGATTAATTATATAAATTGTTATATATTTGTTAATATTGGTTATATGTTAATGTATATTTTAATTGTTATATATAAATTGTTAAATTAATTATATATATAAATTGGTAGCCTAATTATATAAATGGTTATATTTTTGTTAATATATAAATGGTTATTTGTATGTATATATATGTTAATAATGAAATATAGTTATATTTGTATATAAATGGTTAAATTTAGGTTAATGGTTAGTATTATTTAAAATTAGTTAAAATTTAAATATTAATTTGTTAGTATGTTTTAAAATATGTTAGTATTATTGGTTATTATATTAATTAGAATTTGTTATTTAATGTAATATAATTTAATATTAATTAATGTATTAATGCCTCAAGCTCCAGATGGCCGATGCACTCAGACAGTTATTCGGAGGCCGTCGTTTTTCCAGATCTAGGGGTTCTGGAAGTTCTGCCGGTTCCGGAGACTCCGAGAGGACCCTTAGCCAGCCTGAGAGGACCACCAGCCAGCCGCGGAGGAGTGTGGATTCACCCCAGCCGCAGAGGACTGTGGATTCATCCCAGCCGCGGAGGACTGTGGATTCATCCCAGCCGCGGAGGAGTGAGTTCTCGGCACCAGACCCTTCTCCAGGCGGGGCGGCCATCGAGCAGTTCACGTCCCCTTCTCGGGCCAGATGCTTCCAGGTCCAGTAGGCAGCTATTTCAGGACGAGATAGCTCCAGACGTTCCTCAGGTCCGTATGCCTGAGGTTCATCGGGAGCCGATGGCGAGTCCGGCGCCGTCTGCTGCTGACTCGACTGAGGGGCCTACTCTCCCAAATCAGCTCTACCTCCCGTTCAACATTCCTGCGATACCCGAGGTCGACTTTCGTGGTGTGCCCATATGGCCTGATATGCCTCAGTACGTGAGTGTTGCGAAGGCATACCATCAGCAGCCATTTGAGAGACCTGAGCTCCTGATTTCGGCGAGGAGAAAAGGAAAGTCGACAGACGGGTCATCGAGTTCAGGTAACATTTGATTTTATTAATTAAATGTTTTATTAAAATTAACGCACTAATATTTAATTTTATTAACCAATCGTCGTTTATGTGATAGGGACAGCTGCTAGCAGTTCAAGCAGGAACACGAGAGGTGTCATATGTTTTGACACGCTCAGGAGAACTGTTGAGAACAGGGGGAGGATCCAGATCAACGAACCCCCTAATCAGGAGGTTCAGGGGAAAAAACGTCGCGATTACGCGGGTTGCGTGGGGGCACTAATTAGGGATAGAGTCCCTATGTTGTGGACACGGTGGGCTGATGTGCCGGAAGAGATCAAGAGTGAGGTCAACAACGCGGCGTCGGAGAGTAATTTAAAAAACTTAATTTCTTTATCGTAATATTTAATAATTTTCGGTATTGTTATAATTGTAAAACTAATAAAATATTATCTTTCAGGCATACTTCGAGATTGCCTAACACAAGCAGGCTTGGGCGGACGCGATGCAGAACTCGAGGTACGTTGGGAATTCCTCATCTTATAATTTGAAATATTTTATGATATTAATAATATTTCTAATGCACTTTTGTTTTTTCCGTAGGTTCAAAGAGTGGAAGAACGAGCTCCGTACCCACTTTACCGAGTACGACAACCGTGGTCGTATGGGTACTCCAAGAGAGTTCATGTTCAGGGAGTACGAGTGGCGTTGGTTGAAGACAGTAGACTTCAACAACCCACTTATGCAGGTAAATACTAAACTTAACTATAAATGTTTATTTTGTTAAAATTTTAATTATTAGTTTAATTATTTTATAATTATTACACTAATATTTTTTGATGCATTTTTCTAATATTTTATTATTTGTTTGAAGGAACGGTCTCGGATAAACTCTGCGAAGCGCCGCCGTAACACAACCCCCCATCATGGTGGTTCTAGGCCATTTGTACAATATCAGGAGGAGGCGCTTAGAGATCATCCTGATAGCAACCCGTACGTAGAGATGTTCAAGAAGGCTTATCCTCAAGCGACAGAATAGCTCGTAAGTCGTTGATTACGATTTTAAAATTTAAATTATTAATTTTACTTAATTATATATTTGTTAGAATATTAATTTTTTTTTTCCTGTTCAATTAGGAGAGGGTGAACCGGGCCGAAGAAGAAGTGTTGTAGGAAGTAGTTCGGGAGACACAACCGAACATTTTAGAGGCAGATCTGCAAGAAGCCCTGCGCCAGGTCGACCGATCGAATGTCCAAACGGCAGCGAGGATGTTCGACGCAGCCTTCCCAGACCGGTCAAACCAATATTACTGCCGGGGTTTGGGAAGTTCTAGAATAGGGCTCCTGAAGTCCACTAAGAGAGGTCAAAAGAAGGGAGGCGGGGACAGCCAACAGATGATGGGGGAAATGCAGAGATTGACAGAAGAAAATGCAAGATTGGCGGCTGAGTCCCAGAGATCACAAGAGCAACACCGCAGAACACAGCAGTATCATTTGGATATGTCCAGTTGACATGCTGAATGCGAGAGAATTCGGCGACACAACTACGCCGGCCAACAAAACTGGTGGTATGCTATGTTCGCGGCACAACAACAAAGCCTTGAACCCCCGCCCCCGTTTCAGCCGTTAGTTGAACCTCCAATGCCTCAACCTCCCGAGTTCGTTCAGCAGGATGACGATCATGATGTACAGCAGGATGCTGGGGATGACGTGGTGGACTTTAGTGCTTTAGGTGATGATTAGGGTTATATTTTATGTATATTGGAACAAATTAAATAATAAGTCATTTAGACGTGTTTCTTGTTGGTGTAAATGCATGGTTTGTGAATTGCAGGTTGCTTGGAATGGTAATTTAGAAATTAATTTAATTTTTTTCCCCAAAATGTAAGAATAGCCGACGATATTGGCATTATTTCGTCGGCTATAAGTGCTATAGCCGACGATTTTTACCAAATTTCCTCGGCTATAACGGTTATAGCCGACGAAAATGACATTATTTCGTCGGCTATAACTAATTAATGCCTATTAAAATATTAATATATTCTGACAAAATAACCGACGAAATAGATTAAATTGTCGGCTATATTTCAGAACAAATAGCCGACGAAATTCGTCGGCTATAGTTTACGATATCGTCGGCCATACTCGAAAATATCCGACGAATTTCGTCGGATATTTTGCCAAGCTTTGGTAGACAAAATTAATTTTCGTCGGTGGTATCGTCGGCCATACTAGAAAATAGCCGACGATTTCGTTATTTTCGTCAGCCATT
This sequence comes from Potentilla sterilis, assembly GCA_963682095.1. Classification (NCBI taxonomy): domain Eukaryota; kingdom Viridiplantae; phylum Streptophyta; class Magnoliopsida; order Rosales; family Rosaceae; genus Potentilla; species Potentilla sterilis. The sequence continues at coordinate 33,049,600 of OY821759.1, read as the reverse complement.
CGTTTTACCGACGCCCGTTTACCGACGAATTATAGCCGACGATAGTTTTGTCGGTAGAAGGAATAACCGACGAAAATTTAGCATAGTAGACGAAATTTTTTTCGTCGGCTATTCTGTCCGATCTGGTAGTGAGGCTAGGGCATTAGGTTTGGGTTAATTGGGTTTAAATAGTTCTTTATTTGATTTCCTTCAAAATACATATATAGATTAGGCCTACACAGGTATATGTGTTGTATCTTGTAGAGTTTCACTATATTGTATGTGCAAGTTTTTTATGTTATTGTCAAGTTATCAATGAAATCTTAGTACCAGTATAGTATGGATGTTTTGTGATTAAAGTTTTGCAACTTCATGAATTCTGGTTCTGGATTACTGGGGGTCAGTAACCTGATTACTGGGGGTCAGTAATCGATTATTGGGGGTCAGTAACATGGTTACTGGAAAATATGGAATCTGTAACCTGATTATTGGGGGTCAGTAATCGATTACTGGGGGTCAGTAACATTGTTGACAGTAGCCGCAGAGAGGCTACAGCAGGCCCACAGACCCGCAGCAAGCGCACCAGGGCCCGGCCCAAGGGTCGGGACCGGATCACCAGCACTCGGCCTCGGGGCCTAGCACTCTATCCTGCCTCCAGGGACCCAGGGGCCGGGGGGCGCCGGCCTGCCTAAGAGGGCACCAGAAGGTATAAACAGAAGGGAACCAGTCCCACATCGAAGAGTAAGGCCAGCCCTTACCCCCAACCACCTATATATGGGCCCCAACTACCCTCTTTATTAGGTAACTTGTCTCTCTCCCTGCTTACATACGTGCCTTGGTTATATATATTCCAACTATACTAACTTAGGCATCGGAGAGGTGAAGGCCGGCCCGCCCGGTATTCTCCTTAGTAAGCAGGATTGCAGGAGATCGAGTTGGATTCATCAAGTATCTACTAGACCCCCGGGTTTAGACAGAAACAATTGGCGCTGTCTGTGGGAAATCGTACGAAAAGTCGTGTTGCTCTATTGATCCTTTGGAGAAGTAGCTGCATCCTTCAAATCCGGAAGCTATGGAAGGGAGGAAGACAAAAGCCAGCAAGGAAAAACCGAAAGCGCGAATTCAGTTCCCAGACCCGGCCCGTAACATAAAGGCTGAGGTCGGTACGAGGTTCGCCCTTTCTTCCATCGGAGACGGAGCTCATAGTCACCGGGAACCAGAAAACACCGACCAGGAGGGTCCGGAAGAAATAAAAAAGATGAAGGCAAAGGTCGAGCGCTTGCGAGCAGAGAGTGATCAAGATCGACTAAGAGCGAAGGCCCGATACCAAGAATTGGAGGCAGTAAACATTGCCCTATCAGCGGCCCTGGAGCGAGAGGGTCAACAGAGCACTCCTCAAACAGCACCGCAGTCAGCAGGCAAGGCTAGCGAGTTCCCGCATCTTGAGGTAGGGCAGGCCACGGGAAGAAGAAAGACCGTGCATGTGGCCACGCCACTCTTTTCAGAAGCTCTAAAAAACTCCGGCCCGGCCGAGCCCCCGTACCGCACGGGCCAGGCGTCAACCGAGCAAGAACGCTCTACCGCTCGAACGCTCGAGGCGCTCTCCGCCTCGGTGGCGGACATGAAGGGCCGCATGGAGGCCAGCGAGAGGATGGCAGGGCGACAACAGGGTGGCACACGGTTCAACGAGCGTATTGGACCTTTCCCGCGCCGAATTAGGGAATCGGGAAGATCTGGAAGCCAAAGGCCTCTAAAGTTGACCTATTCAGGGGTGGGCTGTCCGTACCAGCACCTGGACAGCTTCAAGTCACAAGCAGGGGCGAGGGGCTACTCGGACGCCATATGTTGCAACGTATTCCAAGAAACACTCTCGGGAGAGGCGTTGAATTGGTTCTACGAGCTACCCGTTAATTCAGTCGAAACCTTCGGGCGGTTAGCGGATAAGTTCTTCGGCCGGTTCATTCTCAGAGCCAGGACAGCCCAGGCATCCACAATCCTTTTTGACTGCATGCAAACTGACAGTGAGCCGCTACGTGCCTTCGTTAACTGGTGGCAAATTGCCACGGCCGGGGTCAGGAACCTGGACAAGCAGGTCGCAGGGATGGCCTTCAAGCAGGGTTTAAGACCCGAGGAGCTTTCGTACGATTTGCTAGTACAGGAGCCGCTGGGGTACGACGAGCTGATGACCGTGGCCGTCAGGCACGCTCAGGCAGAGCACGAGACATATGGGGACAAGGCGCCCAAGCGAATACCGGACGACCCACCGCCGTCCCATGGAGGCAAAGCCGGATGGCTAGATCGCAGCCGAGCGCCCACAGCCACCAGGAAGGCAGAGATGTGGGAGGAATGGCAACCCCGGCGGAGTGATGGCGACGGTTCCCGGCCGGGGAGAAGACCGCCATTTGTGTGTTCGGCGCAGCCTCTGGCAGCTACGCCAGCAGAGCGACCACCGCGGGCCTTAGTTATTTCGCCAGCAGGAAAGCCCAAAGATCTAGCCCTTCGGACTGATGGCTGAAAGCCCCAGATAGCGATTGTGAATGACCAGGCCCGCCCAAAGGACCCCAACAACGAACAACAGCGGCCTCGGCAGGTGGGAACTATAAGCACCCGCACTCCAGGGGGGATCGAGGTGCACGGGAGCATTAAAATGATACACGGCGGGGACTGTATAGATCAGCTTACCCGTAGCTCAAAGAAGCGGTGTCTAAGATCGGTCCGAGGGAAGGAGGTGTACGCCTTCGGCGAAAGAAGCGGCCAAGCCGCTAAAACCGGATGGAAATCGATCACTTTTTACGAGGAGGAAGAGCCGGAGGATTTGATCCAACCGCACAACGACCCCTTCCTCATCACGGTCCAAATAGACCACTGGATAACCAGTCGTATGCTGATCGATACCGGAGCCTCAGTCAACGTCATGTTCCGAGACGCATACAAAGGGTTGCAGAGAGGAAGGAACAAGCTATCCCAGGATAACGAGCCACTCATAAGCTTCTCCGGTGAGGTCGTCCAGCCCCTGGGATCGGATTACCTGCCGATCATCTTCAGCGAGGGAGACAGAACGAGAAAAGAGCATTTGGAGTTCATCATTGTCGACTGCCTATCATCGTACAATGGCATAATCGGTCGGCCAGGGTTGTGGAGGCTCAAAACGTTTATAGCCGGCCATATGTTAATGCTGAAGATGCCTTCACCGACCGGAGTTATTACCATACTCGGGGACCAAAGGATCGCCCGCAAGTATTACAGAGAAGCCCTGACCCACGGGAGGAAGCGGACCGAGGTCTTCACAACCGCTCAGCAGGCGCCCGCGCCGGATCTGAACATTGACCCACGTGATGACGTCAAGACAAAAAGAGTTGGGCGGTTCATCGAAAAGTTGGAGCCACCTTCGGCCGTGGAAGAAACCGAAGCAATCTGCATTTCGGTAGACCACCCGGAACGAACTGTCGTAATAGGCACGCGGCTCGATCCGGTTGTCAGGCAAGAGCTCATAGCCTTCCTCCAGGGCAACAGTTCGGTCTTTGCATGGTCCTATGAGGACATGCCAGGCATATCCCCGGAGATAGCCGTACATAAGCTAAATTTATTACCCAACGTTCCCCCGGTAAGGCAGAGGAGGAGGTCCTTCAGTCCGGCAAAGTAGGAGGCAATCAGAGAGGAGGTACAGAAATTAAGGGGTATAGATTTCATCCGGGAAGTCCAGTACCCTCGTTGGCTCGCCAACGTGGTTATGGTACCGAAGAAGGGAAGCGGCCAGTGGCGTATGTGCGTGGACTTCACTAACCTGAACCGGGCGTGTCCAAAGGACAGCTTCCCGCTCCCCCGGATTGACCAGCTTATAGATTCCACGTCCGGTTTTAAGATGCTCAGCTTCATGGACGCTTACGCCGGGTACAATCAGATTAGGATGCACCCGGATGATGAGGAGCACATATCATTCACAACCGACCGAGGTACCTACTGTTATAAGAGGATGCCGTACGGTCTGAAGAATGCCGGGGCCACCTACCAGCGAACGATCAACCTAATGCTGGAGCGAGAAATGGGTAAAACCGTAGAGATTTATGTGGATGACATGCTGGTCAAGAGCTTGACTGCAGGGACCCACGTCCAGGATTTGGCCGTAGTCATCGGCAAGATGCTCAAATTCGGAATGCGCTTAAACCCAAAGAAGTGTATTTTCGGAATTTCAGAAGGCCTATTCCTAGGACACATCATCAGCCAGCGAGGGATAGAAGCCAATCCGCTGAAGGTCCAGGCGATTTTAGATATGGAAACGCCAGGGGAGAGAAACCAGGTCCAGATGTTGACCGGCCGGTTAGCCGCCCTTGCCAGATTCATCTCCCGCCTAACCGACAAATGCACCCCGTTCTTCAAGCTGCTCAAGGCACAGCAGACCAGGAAAATCCACTGGGCGGCGGAGCATGAAGCGGCATTCCAGTCTATCAAGGCATATCTATCGGCAGTGCCTCTCCTATCCAAACCAGTGCCGGGCGAAATGTTGTACCTCTACATAGCTGCATCCGCAACGGCCGTCTCCGCGGCTCTCATTAGGAAGGAAGACACGCTCGAACTCCCTGTATACTATGCGGGAAAGGGACTCACTGGAGCAGAGGGCCGGTACCCCGACATAGAGAGATTGGCTCTGGCCCTGATTGTTAGTGCCAGGAAGCTCCGGCATTATTTCCAGGCTCATTCCATCACCTTGTATACCAATCACCCTCTGCGATAGATCCTACAAAAGCCAGAGACCAGTGGTAGGCTCGTACGGTGGGCAGTTGAACTGGGAGAGTTCGACATCATTTACGCCCCGCGAACGGCCATCAAGGGGCAGGCAGCTGCGGACTTCATATGTGAGCTCACCCCAATGGCGGTAGAAGCGCACCCCGCCCGGTGCGAGGATACCGACGCAGTGCGAACCATAAAGGCCGAACCAGCCCTCCCCACCGGTTGGAAACTTTACGTGGACGGCTCCGTAACAACCAGGCGGAGCGGCGCCGGTGTCATGATAACCTCGCCCGATGGCCAGTCATACGAGTATGCCTTACGGTTCCTTTTCAGCACCTCCAACAACGCTGCTGAGTATGAGGCCCTCATAGCCGGTCTACAACTGGCCAAGGAGTTGGAAATCTCGTCCATGGAGATATACAGCGACTCTAGCCTGGTGGTGAACCAGATGAACGGGGTGTTTGAGGTCAAGGACCCCCAGCTGTCCTCTTACCAGGCTCTGGCCAAAACCCTGATCGAGCCATTCGAGGGCGCCACGATCCAGCACATTCCCCGAGAGGAAAATAGACATGCGGATGCCCTCGCAAGGCTGGCAACCGGAAACTACCCTCCAGAGTACCGGAAAGCAAAAATCGAAACTCTCCAGAAGCTGAGCATCAGCAAAACCATTTCCGAGATATTTGCGGTAGAAGAAGCACCACCAAGCTGGATGGACCCAATAGTCAGGTATCTGACTGACAAAACCAGCCCCCAGGACGCGGTAGAGGCCAGAAGGCTACACCTCCGGTGCGCCCGGTACGGTCTCCTCAATGGCCAGTTATACCGAAGGGGGCACAGCTTCCCCCAGCTGAGGTGTGTGACAAAAGAGGCAGGCGAGGCTATCATGCGAGAGATCCATGAAGGAGTATGCGGTAATCACTCCGGCGCAAGATCATTATCCCACAAATCGCTCCGAGCGGGGTATTTCTGGCCAGACATGGCGGCAATGTCAAGAAAAATATCAGGTGGCTGCCACAAGTACCACATGTATGCCTCTACACCTCATGCCCCGGCAATCGCGTTATCAATCCTGTTGGCACCGTGGCCATTTGCACAATGGGGATTGGACATCATTGGCCCTTTACCAACGGCTGTGGGACAATACAAGTATGCCATCGTGGCAGTAGACTATCAGACTAAGTGGGTCGAGGCAGAACCCATGATAAAGATCACTGAGGAACGGGTTAAAAAGTTCCTATGGAAGAACATCTACTGCCGATTCGGGATACCGCAGACTATTGTCACGGATAATGGGACACAGTTCAATAATGCTGATCTTATCCAGTACACAGCCTCTATGGGGACCCGGATGTTGTTTGCCTCAGTGGCACACCCACAGACCAACGGCCAAGTAGAAGCGGTCAATAAGATTATCAAGACCCTCCTCAAAAAGAAGCTGGATGCCAAGAAGGGATGTTGGGCCGAAGAACTCCCCGCGGTGCTATGGGCCATCCGGGCAACAGCAGCAGAGGCAACAGGAGAGACCCCGTTCTGCATGGCATTCGGGAGTGAGGCGGTACTCCCTGTAGAAACTGGTATACCCAGCAGCAGGGTCGAGAATTACGACGCCGAGACAAACGCCGAGGGACTATTGCTCAACCTAGACCTCATTGAGGAGCGCCGCGACCAGGCGCATATGCGCAACCAAACCTACAAACAGCGGATCGCCCGGTACTATGACAAAAGGGTCCGGGAGAGAAAGCTCTAGGTCAGGGACTGGGTCATGAAGAAGGTCCAGAAAAAACCGTTGGCCCTGGAACCAACATGGGAAGGGCCCTACCAGATCACCGCGGCCGTCGGACCGGCAACATTCCACATTATAGACACCGAGGGCATCTATTCCACCCGGCCGTGGAATATCCGGCACCTACGGTTCAACCCTAAGTAATAGCGGTCACAGAGCGACAACAGTGTATTTAACATTAATATTGCAATACGCAGTTACGACGTTAACAAATAAACAACAGCAGTTGCAAGATCTGCATTTGCAAGGTAAACAGCTAGCTACCGCCCCCGGAGCCCCCAATCCCCGGCCCGCCACCTTTTAAAGCTTGCTCCTGCTCCACCATCTCAGTCAGGGCTATATCAGCCTCCATCTGCTCAGTATCAAGCCATCCTTTCTCCCTCCACTCCAGATAAGCGTCGCTAATGCCCTTCTCCCGGGCCGCGTCCAGCATCTCTTCAAACTCCACCGACTCCCGAAAGTCGTCGACAGCCTTATCGGCTACTTCAGCAAGCTGGGATTCCGACAGTTTCTCCCTTCCTTGGGCGACTACTGTAACCTGGCTCTGGAGCTCCAAGACCCTCGCCTCCAGCTCCGCGACCCTCCCTTCTCGAGTAGCAGCTTGCCGATCGGCCTTTTCCCGTTCTTGCTGCAGGTCATGGCACAACCGACCGGTTAGTCTTTCTCTCGCGTGAGCTCGGTGCCCAGCCGACCAACTTCCTCTCTTTCCTCCGCAAGCTTGGCTTCCGCCACGTCCGCCCGCACGCTCAGCTCCTCCACCCGTTTCTCCAAAACCGCAGCAGCCTCCCCCCTGGGCTCTGCGGCATAAAGGCTATGAACCAGCTGCGAGGCATAAATTAACGAACATTAGCTCGTGCCGCTCCAAGAGAAAGGGAAGCACAAAAGCACTTACCCGAACAGCTAGTTCCACGGGTTTCGCCCTGTTCTCGCTCGATCGACCAGTCTCAGAGTTCTCCCGGTCAAACCCCAAGGCCTCGATGGTAGCAACCACGAACCTGCCAATTCCATCACCAGAGTTGCGACTGGCTTCCGGCACCTGAGTTCTTCGACCAACCGCCTCCACGACTGGAGCCACCGCCCGCTCGATTGGCCCAGCTGAACTTGACGCCCCTGCGTCAAGGGTCTTCGCCCTCTTGGCCGAAGTTTCACCATGGCCGCTTCGACGGTGCCCAAACACTTCTGCCGTTTCTCTCTCCCGCGAGGTCCGAACAGCCATCGGTCGCGCCACAGGTCCCGGACCAGGTGGTCCCGCAGACCGCCCTTCCTGGATAAGGAACGGGGAGTTATTCCCACCGCCCGATAGCCTTCCATAGTAAGCATCCGGAAACACAAGCGGCACTGGCTTGTCATGATCCCTGCGTCTCCTGGTAGCCGTATCAATAACGGTCTTCGCGGCCACCTCCCCCGTCTCCGCCAATCTCGAGACTACAAGCTCCTCATCCGGTTCGATAGTCTCCTCAACTTTAAGTGCGAGCCGGGGAGCGTTAGCTGCAACCGATAGGTCCAGCGGTCAGAACACAAGCAACCATGCAAACGGATGAAATTATTCAAAGGCACCTTACCAGGTTTTCTCCCCATCTCGCATATCTCCAGCACGTTCCATCGGATGAAATTGTAGGAGCTCCGACTCAGATACTCCCAGCCGTAGAACAACCGGAATATCTGCTGCTTCTCCAAGTCCTCCAGCTGGAACGACTGGTCCCCGATCGGCTGATAGGCCCCGGGCACCTGATAGCCCCTCCAGTTACGCTGCCACCTGCCACCGGCCAGCACCACCGACTTCCTCCAGACATCTGAAACCGATGACGGCAGATGCGTGATGGCAGCAGCATGGTCCCGCGCGGCAAAATTCACACAACCGCTATACTGGGCCTTTCTGCAGTAAGAAATCTTGTACAGCGCCCGAAATTCATTAACCGTGGGCCAGTTCATGTGGCTCAGGCTAAATAGGCACCCAAGCCCAAGCAACTGTCTCCACTGATTGCTCGGAAGCTGGGCCGGGGAAAGATTTAGTGAGCTCAGCATATACTGAACAAATCCCCGCAGCGACAGCGATAGCCCGTGTCGGAATTGATCATCGAAGACAGCAACCCAGCCCGGTTCCGGGTTACAGGCCAGTTCACCGGGACGCAGGCCTCGAAGTTTAACAGAAGAATCGATGTCCCACTTCGCTCGAAACTCCCGGATCTCTCCTTCATCCATGCTTCTGACTGGCTCGTCACAAAGAATCACTCTGTCACCATCCAGCAGCTCGTGCCTTCTGGGCCCGCGGCTTGCGCCGCCATGATGCGCAGATCTCCTAGACGCCATAATCCTAACACAAAATAATTCAGGTTTGCAGCAAGGTGGACGAGGAGAGCAGAAGGCAAAGGGGTTTAGGCAAACTGTGGTACGAGGCGAGCAGAGTGGACAATAAATAGGGCAACAAGAAAGGCAAGGCAACCCCAGCCGTGGATTCCCTCCATCTCAGACCGCTCTCTGTCGACACGTGTCCCAGCGTGGATAAGGAATCCCATCTATCATAACTGATGGGACTGATGCCCCCCCCCCCCCCCCCCCCCCCCCCCCCCTCATCGCATGTCCGCCACCTGTCCCACTTACCAGCAGTATTTAGGGAAATAGGAGCGAATAACGAGGCGTCCACTCCCCTCGTTCCCCCAGAAAGTCAAATCTGAGTCAACTCGGCACCATGGCGGTTCATGAGTATGATCATTCAACTGGCTGCATGGCTTCTTCATTGTATATCTTGAAGACATCTCACCGTTTGTGATTTTTCCAACCGCTTCGAGAGCATCTATCTAGGTATGCACCCTCTTTTTAACACCATCTTCGTTGCATATCACTGGGGGACTCGTCTCGATATGGCATGTCGCCCGGTCGAGATCCACCCAGCACTATGACATTCCACCGGCTCTGGGACATTTAACCCACTCCAAGGCATTCTACCGGTTGTCACTTTCCTTCGCCTACGGGCCGGAACGAGCCAACAACAAAGGCTTCTAAACGCATGGGCTTTATAAACCCGGGTGAGATTACATCTAACCCATGTACTCTTGTCCAGCAGGATAAAAACCCTGCATCACACTGAACTGTGATACATTTGGGGATACATGGCGAGACTCGTTATCTCAACGCCACTCCACTGGGCAGATTGTTTCTCTAACACAGAACAAGTCTCCCCGCAGGCTAACAAACCTGCACATTACCTCAACGCTTAACCAACAAAAGCTGAGAAGAACTAGCAAGTGTTAACCGACGCCTCGGTACGGCCGTAACACTCTCCGGGATGTCTGTTGGCCTAGTCCACGCACCAACAGGCCCTCCCGTAGGCTAGCATCATCCGGGACTCGTCTCGATATGGCAGGATGCCCGGTCGAGCTCCCGTGAACTCCGCCTCGCACCGATATGGCAGGACGCCCGGGCGAGGTCCAGTCGCCAAGTTCATCCGGGACTCGTCTCGATATGGCAGGACGCCCGGTCGAGCTCCCGCGAACTCCGCCTCGCACCGATATGGCAGGACGCCCGGGCGAGGTCCAGTCGCCAAGTTCATCCGGGACTCGTCTCGATATGGCAGGACGCCCGGTCGAGCTCCCGTGAACTCCGCCTCGCACCGATATGGCAGGACGCCCGGGCGAGGTCCAGTCTCCAAGTTCATCCGGGACTCGTCTCGATATGGCAGGATGCCCGGTCGAGCTCCCGCGAACTCCGCCTCGCACCGATATGGCAGAACGCCCGGGCGAGGTCCAGTCGCCAAGTTCATCCGAGACTCGTCTCGATATGGCAGGACGCCCGGTCGAGCTCCCGCGAACTCCGCCTCGCACCGATATGGCAGGACGCCCGGGCGAGGTCCAGTCGCCAAGTTCATCCGGGACTCGTCTCGATATGGCAGGACGCCCGGTCGAGCTCCCGCGAACTCCGCCTCGCACCGATATGGCAGGACGCCCGGGCGAGGTCCAGTCTCCAAGTTCATCCGGGACTCGTCTCGATATGGCAGGACGCCCGGTCGAGCTCCCGCGAACTCCGCCTCGCACCGATATGGCAGGACGCCCGGGCGAGGTCCAGTCGCCAAGTTCATCCGGGACTCGTCTCGATATGGCAGGACGCCCGGTCGAGCTCCCGTGAACTCCGCCTCGCACCGATATGGCAGGACGCCCGGGCGAGGTCCAGTCTCCAAGTTCATCCGGGACTCGTCTCGATATGGCAGGACGCCCGGTCGAGCTCCCGCGAACTCCGCCTCGCACCGATATGGCAGAACGCCCGGGCGAGGTCCAGTCGCCAAGTTCATCCGGGACTCGTCTCGATATGGCAGGACCCCCGGTCGAGCTCCCGTGAACTCCGCCTCGCACCGATATGGCAGGACGCCCGGTCGAGCCGCACCGATATGGCAGAACGGCCGGGCGAGGTCCAGTATTATCTATATTATAAACGTACTTATAAAAAAAAAAATTTTTTTTTTTACTTACCATCAGCAACAGGTACTCACCTCGGTCACGCCCAATCTTTAACGCGGACTTGGGGGACTGGGCACCGGTAGGTTGGTAACCCTGCGGGTCTGCAGGGCAAGAGTAAGACAGTTAAGTCCCCATTCAAGATTGCACTTGACCGGGAACTTGGGGGACTTGTTGACAGTAGCCGCAGAGAGGTTACAGCAGGCCCACAGACCCGCAGCAAGCGCACCAGGGAACGGCCCAAGGGTCGGGACCGGATCACCAGCACCCGGCCTCGGGGCCTAGCACTCTATCCTGCCTCCAGGGGCCGGGGGGCGCCGGCCTGCCTAAGAGGGCACCAGAAGGTATAAACAGAAGGGAACCAGTCCCACATCGAAGAGTAAGGCCAGCCCTTACCCCCAACCACCTATATATGGGCCCCAACTACCCTCTTTATTAGGTAACTTGTCTCTCTCCCTGCTTACATACGTACCTTGGTTATATATATTCCAACTATACTAACTTAGGCATCGGAGATGTGAAGGCCGGCCCGCCCGGTATTCTCCTTAGTAAGCAGGATTGCAGGAGATCGAGTTGGATTCATCAAGTATCTACTAGACCCCCGGGTTTAGACAGAAACAAACATGGTTACTGGAATAAATGAATTATGTAACCTGATTACTGGGGGTCAGTAACATGCTTAAGTTAGAGTCAGTAATTTAATATTGAAAAAATAATATTCCGGCAAAAAAAAAATCCGGCGAAGAAAAAAATCCGGCAAAAAAATCGGGTTGGGTAACCTTTCGACAAAATTTCTTTATCTTCCATTTTCTCAACACATTATGTTAAATAAGACAGAAGGACAAAAAAAGAAGAAAAAAATTAAAATTGTAGTAGGGTTGAAAAGATTTGTTCAAATGGGCAATATGAGTTGTTACCTTATGTTGAATAGAGGAAGAAAATAAGATGATCATTAGAATGAGTAATGAGGGGGCCAAATTAGCACTAAATGGACATTTTCCCTAGATTGATTACAAATCCATATTTTGCTTAATTGGTACTACCTAGGGTGTGAAACTGCTGAAAGAATCCCTGCAATCCAAAACAGTTCTCACAAATGTGTTCCTGGGAAAGAAAGCTGCTGCATGAAGATCGCTTCATGGACTTTTGTTGGACCTCGTTCTTGATCAAGTACTGAATAAGTTGATATTTTGATGCTACTAGAATACTACTTGAGGAATGTAATCGATCACCTTCTTTTGTTTTCAAGATCTGTCATTCTCTTTTAATAATTATAATGTTGCTTTTATGACTATGTTAGACTCCAATTTTTGGTGCATGCTCTTAACCACTGTGCTTGATGTTCTTACATATGGTTTTCCTAAATTTATTCATGAATTTCAGGATTTCATAGCAGATTCATGAATTTATAAACTAATTATTTCATCAAATTACTCATTCGTTGGATATAAATTTTCCTTTGGAGAGACACAAATTAACTAATTATGTGCTAGCTGATATTGAGGAATGTACCTTTCGGCTATGAAATTCATGTTCCCAACAAATTAGGTTGATTGAATGACATCAGGATAGGTAAGGGCATCTCCAACCATGAAACCTCATAATGGGGTCTTATACCTATTATAAGACCTCATTTGGACACTATTCATATAAGACTTCAACCATCTCAAATGGTAAAGTTTTAACTAAAAGTCTTAAATTTATATATTTGATTTTTCTTTATTTTGTGTTGTAATTAATAATAATTTATATTTGTAAACTATTCTTGTACATGATAAATAAATATAATATTGAATTAAAAAAAAAATATTGAGTATTTGGGACCAAGTCAAATTTATAAGACTAAGTCTCAAACTAAGTCTCAAAATAAGACTTGAGATGAGACCAAGTCCTAAAAATATAGGGTTTAGGACCTCCCCAATTAACCATTGGAGTCCAAAATTTTTTAGAACCTCAAATTTATAGTTTAGGACCTTGGGTTGGAGATGCCCTAATTAACCTATAGCTTGAAGTTGGGTTGTGAAATTATGGCTAAGTACAAACAAGTACCCTTCATCCTTCCTTCAATTCAAACAAGAACAGGATTTTCCTACTACATAAATTATTTCATCACAAACCAACGTACTACCAAGTAGCTAACAAACTAGAAAATATGAAACATCAACCACACTTATAAATTGAAACTACCGTTATTCAGAATATGCTCCAACACTAATGATATTCAGTCTGCAAGGGGATTGAGCACCTGCTCCATGAACAACACTGTTCCCGCCCTGTTTTCCCTTATGAGAAACATGAAGGGGTGATCAGCCACAAATTCCTCTATCTCTTTAGGCATAGAGGATTCACCCAATACATTTCAGCACAAGTAGCAGCGCGCTGGAAGTAACCACAACATAGAAAAAGAGTAACCCGGACGAAATCTTTAACTTTGGAATCATGAATTTCTTCACCTTAACACTCATAAAATGAGTAAACCCTTGAGATGGTGATCTAGAAACCCGACACTACGCCATATATCATTTTAAGCGACAGACTATAAATACGTCTCGCCTAAAATGGACTAATACCACGAATTTATGGTTTCATATTATATATAATTGTGGTGTTTATTAGCTTAGAACTCTCGTTTGAGAATCAACAAGTCATCTAGTTGATCGAGATGAGTTGTTGATTCTCAAATTGTCCCATTTTTAGACACTTTAGACGAACACGACTTTGTTGATACTTTTGTTATTCATGTGGTTTCAGCTACAGTTTTGAGATATAGTTTCGACAGTATCTCTCTACAATGTTCCTCGAGTGCAAATTAGGTTGTTTAGATTTTTGTGCACTTGAGGGACTGTAGGGAGATGCTGCTGAAATTTTCCAAAACTGTAGCTGAAACCACATGAATAGCAAAATGATCAACAAAGTCGTGTTCGCCTGAAGGGGATAGGACCCAACCCGGAGGCATAAGGAGAAGAAGTGTTGGGACAGGTTTTGATTGTATCATAAATGTTGTGTGCTAACCTTATGCATATTGTATGTTTATGTTATGACAGAAAACATGGACAAGAGTTGGATCGGCTTATCTAGAGGTGATCCGAAGTTCATTCAGGTGATAATTGAATTTTGTGCGTTTGTTCTTCAAAATAGCAGTAGTGACACGGAAGTGCACAAGTGCCCGTGCAAGCGCTGTCGGTTGCACAAGCGGAGGCTTAGAGTGGATGAGATGTTTACGCACTTGAGGGAAAACGGTATGATGTCTGATTACACTGCATGGATACATCACGGTGAGGTTGCAAGCGGTCCTTCATTGTACGAGCAGAGGCAAAAATACCTTGAGCAGATGACATCTTCTAGTGGTAGTGTGGGTCCTCAAATAAACCCCATTATGGACATTTTGTATGATGCTTTTCCATATATTGATAGATTTTATGAGGCAGAGAATGTTGATGGTTTAAATGATGGAAATGATGTAAATGATATCGACCCTATTGCTAGAGATGCTTATGAGAAGTATAACAGGCTTTTATTAGAAGCTCAGACTCTGTTGTATGATAGTGAGGAGACTGTTTTAACCATCATCCTTAAAACAATTAAGATAAAAACGCTAAATAGATGGTCAGACAAAAGTTTTGATGAAAACTGTGCAGTGATCAAGAGGGCGCTTCCTCCAGGAAATAAGTGTCCTGATTCATACCGAACTGTAAGAAAGATCCTAAAGAATATGGGTCTGGGTTATCAGATCATCCACGCATGCGATCATGGTTATGCGTTGTTTTACAAAGAGAATGCAGACCTAGACAACTGTCCCATATGCAATGAGTCAAGATGGATATATTCTGAAGATGGTATAAAAGTTCCTGTAAGAAAGGTTCGTTACTTCCCTCTAACACCCAGGTTGCAACGCCTATATATGTCGCCGCACACAGCAAAGGAAATGTGATGGCACGGGGAAAAGATTTCAGATCCAGATTTTCTTAAACACCCGACAGATGGGGAAGCATTGCAAGAGTTTGATAAGGACTTTCCAGATTTTCCAACGACATTAGGAATGTGCGCCTCGGACTAGCTACAGACGGGTTCAATCCTTTTGGTGCAACCGGTCTTTCTCACAGCACTTGGCCTGTTGTGGCGCTGCCTTACAATTTGCCTCCTTCAATGTGTATGAAAAAGGAGTTTAACATGATCGTATTGTTAATATCCGGTCCAAAGTCTCCAGGAAAGTGTTTGAATGTGTTTATGAGACCGGTGATCGATGAGCTAAAGATGTTGTGGAGTATCGGAGTTCAGACTTATGACCAACATGAGCAAAAGTCATTCACAATGAGAGCAGCAGTGATGTGGACCATTAGCGACTTTCCCGAATTAGGGATGTTGGGAGGCATCTAGACAAAAGGCTACAAAGCATGTCCCATTTGTTTGGAAGATATTAATTCAACCAACTTGACAGGGAGAATGGCATACCAGGGTCACCGCAGATGGCTACCCCGGACGCATCCATGGCATCTAGCAACAGATAAGTTTAATGGGAAGGTTGAGTTAAGGGAAGCACCACGCTCTTGGTCTGGGGATGAGATTTATAGCAGTATCCTCTCTCATGACTACCCTGAACTGAGTTTGCATCCGAAGTTCAAGCCCAAAGCAACTAGAGAGAAACTGTGTTGGACTCACGTGAGTATATTTTGGGAGCTGCCGTACTGAACCACATCGAGAATAAGGTATACCTTAGATGTCATGCACATTGAGAAGAATGTGTACGACAATATCAGTGGAACCATTTTCGGTCTCGAAGGAAAGATCAAGGACAATCCAAAAGCTTGTGAAGGTCTAGAACAACTAGGGATACGGAAGAGGCTGTGGAAGAAAGTGAAACTCGGGTCAAGTAAAAAGAAAGAAAAAGTGTCTCAAGCACCGTATACAGTTCTTCTTGAGGCAAAGAGCGAGATTTTCGAATGGATTAAAGATGCACAGTTTCCTTATGGTTATGCGGGAAGTTTGAAGAATAAGGTAAATGTGAATGATAAAAAGTTTTATGGATTGAAGACGCATGACTGCCATGTACTGCTGCAACGTCTTCTTTCAATCGTTATCCGACCATATCTGCCATATCACGTCGTTAAGCCGGTAATAGCATTGTGCAGATGGTTTCAGAAACTATGTGTTAGAGAGTTGATGAAAGAGGACGTCTGTCACATGAAGGAAGAAATAGTAATGATTCTTTGTGAATTAGAAAGGATCTTTCCTCCCGCTTTCTTCACTATCATGGTTCACCTCATAATTCACCTTTCCGAACAAGTTCTGCTTACCGGCCTAGTACATTTTACCTGGATGTTTTCCATGGAAATGTATTGCGTTAATTTTGTCATTTTAACTACATGATCCTCTATATATATATATATATATATATATATATATAATGTACTAACTATAATAATGTACTAACTATAATATTTGACAGGCAACTCGGGGATTATAAAAAAACTGTTAGAAACACACGTTTCCCAGAGGGGTGTATTGCTGAGCAATACATTACACATGAGTGTGTGACATACTGCAGTTTTTATATGGATGATGCTACGGGAGATGCAACCGTCGCCAGTTCACCTCGATTCAATATCTCTGTTGTTTCCGAACTCGTGAAACCCACAGGTTTTGTAGCAAATGCTCGCTTAAGTAGGAACGAATTGTATGAGGCTCACTGGAATGTAATTGAGCACTGTACAGAAGCGGCTTACTTCATTGCGGTTCATCATAATGAACTAAAAAAAATCAATCCACGGATGACTGATGAGCAACGTATTCAGAGTTTTCTTCCATACTTTCAAGATTGGGTATACAATAGTTATAATTTGAATATTATATACAGTTGAACATTTATATTACATTGCACTAATGGTTTATATTAATGTTACAGATCACGAAGCTGCAAACAGAAGGAAGTGAGTATTATACGCCTGAGCTGCACATTTTGGCATGCCGCCCTCAAGCACACAATATTTATTCACAATATTATGTAAACGGAGTTAAATTTATCACGTGGCAGCGAGACCATAAATTGAAGACTCAAAATAGTGGTGTCATGGTAGAGACTGAAGGCATCTCATACTACGGGATTCTTGAAGCCGTTGTCGAACTAGTATATTCAGAAGGCATGCGGGTTGTTTTGTTCAAGTGTAAATGGTACAATACTGACCCTACCGTTCATGGTAGCGTAAAGATAGATCACAGTCTTTTATCAGTTGACACATCTACCAGCTGGTATGAGGATTCACCATATATTTTTGCCGCCACAGCAAGACAAGTGTTTTATCTAGATGACCCGAAGACTGGTGAACCTTGGAAAGTTGTTAATGTGATGTCACACAGAGGTACATACAGTGCTAGCACACTTGCAAGGGATGAAACTAACAGACCACCTAGGAGGAATGAAGTTGATGAACCCTATCAAGAACCTATACCGCAGACTCAATCCCAACTTACACTCCTATATCTGGTTTCACCATCGACTTCGGTTCTTTTCCACACATTGATGTTCCCATTCAATGTTACAATGATGAAGAGGACGAGGATGATGACGAGGAGAATGAATACGAGGATGAAAGCAACGATGACGAAGAAGATGAAAGCGAAAGTGAGGAAGATGAAGATGAAAGTGATAGAGAGGATGATTATGCTGAATATGAGGAAGACCTATCAGATGAAAATTGATCATTTCATTAAGTATTTTATGTAAACCCTAAAATAATCAAGTTAACACCGTTTTTTATTTAGTAAAAGAGCATCACAAAACAAGGCTCTTATGGTGAGTAGTATAAAAATATTAAGGCAATATTTTATACTTAAGCGACGCGAATAAAACTAATATTTATAAGTCTATCGTTTAAAATTAATATAAAATATTTTTTTATAAAAAAAATAAGGAAATAATTTATACTTAGGCGACACACATACGTAAACTTGTCACCTTGTGTTCTCTTAGGCGACTATCAAAGCGCAAAGTCAGTCGCCTAAATCTATCTTAGGTGACTAATATTTATATATCCGTCGTTTAAGATTAATATCAAAGTATTTAAAAAAAAATTAAAGAAATAATTTATACTTAGGCGACACACAGACGTAAATACGTCGCCTTGTTTATCCTTAGGCGACTAAGAAAGACCAAAGCCAGTCGCCTAGGTATATTTTTAGGTGACTAACATTTATAAGTCCGTCGTATAAAATTCATATAAAACTTCTTTTTTTTTTAAATAAGGAAATAAGTTATACTTAGGCGACGCACTTAAGGCAATACGTCGTCTTGTTTATCCTTAGGCGACTACGAAAGACCAAAGCCAGTCGCCTAGGTATATTTTTAGGTGACTAACATTTATAAGTCCGTCGTTTAAAATTCATATAAAACCATTTTTTTATTCTACACGAAAACGCTATTACGTACCTTTAGATGACCTCGTTTCGTCAACTCTTCCAAACATTAAACTCTCAAATAGATGATACCTAATCAGCCATGTAAAAATTTGGGTACGTTTACTTCCCGATACTATGGATCCTCATAGAGAGACAAATGTTTAAATAACGTTGACTGCATCGATCGGGGCTGTAAGTTTGTCGGATTTCAGTGATATTTTTTACCATCACCGTATTTCGTCATAACGATGAAATGCTATTTCACAGTGTTTTTCAAAATTCAACTTCTTTTATATAGTTGTTTAGAAAGTTATACACTTGAGTATAATCTAATAATCAAGTTATACCACATTAGTAAGTATGTTGTCTTTTTAATAGATCAATTCAAAAAATTTAAATTTTCACCGTCTGATGTGATCGTTATAATTAAATATGAGTACAGTAGAAAAATCAACTCGTTTCTTTAACGTTCGATGCTCGATCGAAGCGGTCAACCGTATTTTCTACTAATCACATTACACGAAAACGCTATTACGTACATTTAGATGACCTCGTTTCGTCGACTCTTCCAAACATTAAACTCTCAAATAGATGATACCTAATCAGCCATGTAAAAATTTGGGAACGTTTACTTCCCGATACTATGGATCCTCATAGAGAGACAAGTGTTTAAATAACGTTGACCGCATCGATCAGGGGTATTATGAAGTTAATCATTTTAGACTAATTGACCGTTGGATCTCAAATATACGTATAGTACGGTACATGGTTAAAAATTGAGATGTAATAGACATCGTTTGGCCGTTTGATCGTTGGAATAACCAATTAAAACCTTCTTAAATTGTATATTAATTTAAACCTTCTTAAGCGACGGAGTTCATATTATTTAGTCGCTTAAACATATATTTTAAGCGACGGAGTAATTAATGTTCGTCGCTTAAGTATTTTGGAAATGGCGCGTGGCTTTGCGCCAAAAAGTTTGGCCAAAAATTTAAAAATTCTTAAGCGACGTGGTTTTTATTTGATAGTCGCTTAAGGCATATTTTAAAGCGACGGTCATTTTTAAGTACGTCGCTTAAGTATATATATATAAACCAAACTGTGATTTTTGAAATCCCCAAATCGAGCATAATCCCCATTCTCTCCACCACCGGCCGCCCCATCCTCTCCCTCATCCTCTGCCTCAGACAGCCGCCGCGTCCCCCGCCCGAGCCTCCGCCTCCGCCTCGTTCGAGTCCCTCCCTCATCCTCTGCCTCAGCCCGCAGCCACGTCCCCCGCCCGACCCTCCGGCGGAGGCTCCTTCGAGTCCCTCCCTCATCCTCTGCCTCAGAGAACCCGGTCCAACTCCAACTCCAACTCCTCCTCCTTCTACCAACCCAAACTCCGGCCGCTTCTCCATCTTCTCAAACCCTTCAAAAGGTGGCGACGACACAAACATGTCCTTTTTCCTTTACCCTGGTTCCAAATTGTATAGTTTTTCTTGTGAAGGGACAATGAATTAGAAGTGTGGATTTCAATTTGTGTTGAATTCAAAGTGATTTTGTCATTACTAAACTTCAATCAAGTTATTCCATAATATCAGTCGCACATAAACCATTCTTACACTGAACTTAACCACAACACAATAGGACTGGAAGACTTACCATTTATTTTTCTGATGAAAGCTATTCATAGGTACTTGGTAAATTACTCAACCCAATACATGTGATAGAAAACATTGAAATCAAATTTCTAACCCAAAAATGACACAAATTTTTTTTTTCCAACTTCAATAGTTTATTTGTTTTATATCCAACTCAAAAACCTTCAATCTCCAAAATACATAAACTCCTACAATTATTTTTACTGTATTGGTTACAAAGGCGTCATAACATGTACAAAATCAATACTCAGTGTTATAACTGCACACTAAAGCAAACTACAATAGGACCAACAAATTACATAAAATTCTAGAGTCTGATGTAATCATTGACATAGCATCAATGCCTACCATTTTGGATAAAGCCTTTCATATATGCAAACTTGTTCCAATATGAAATAAATGCCTACAATATGAGAACAGGGTGTCATATTTCAAAGCATAGAGTAGAAGTTTGTGACATGAACTACAACATTACATCATGGCAGTATCCACACTTTACCTGATGAACAATAAGTTTACATCAGACAAACTGTCTAGATATAAGATCCAAATGCTTTGTCCAACCAAGAAAGAAATGCAGAATGACATGTGGGGAGAAATGCAAACATCTTCTGGCCATTTATTGGAGAAATTAATCAACTCATTTGGAATACCATTAGAAGAATTGTGTTTTCTGTTTTGATTAGTTTATATGATCAAATCAGACACAGAATAATGATTCTTGACTAAATTCCCAAACAAATTATCATTTTTTTATAATCCCTAACCATATTTGCCAGCAACTGACTATAAATGTCCAAAATTGAATATCAAAATATAGTTACATTAAGCTAAGTAGATAGACTGAGTTCACCACTTTTATACAAACTTTATTCAATATATTAGTGCAAATGACCATGCCCTTTTTTTACTTTTAATACATGTACCACTTTGCCTCTTATATATGTTAGCAATGATGAACATCTCTGTTAATAAAGTCAGAAAAATAAAGAAGAGAATCAGGAAACTTTTGATACATATACCACTTTGCCTCTTATGTTAGCAATGATGTATATCTCTGTTAATAAAGCCAGAAAAATAAATTAAAGAAGAGAATCAGGAAACTTACATATGAAAACGGAAGGATTTTCAAATTCAGAACTAATCGAAAAAATTCGAGATTAAACAGATGAAAACCCTGAGCAAGATTCTAGTATTTAACATACATTATAAACTGTCATTGCTTTTGATGTTTTTCTTTCAAAATTCCAATCTGTAATTTAACTAATTCTTCACCTATGTATCAGAAAACGTGAAAAGTTATTTTTTCACCTAAACATGTTTAAGTTGCTTTCCTATCACATATGAAAATTAAGTTGTTGCTTCTCTGAATTGCCAACTGTTCTTAAAAATTGAGTACTCATATTTATCATCTTTGATTATAGGTATATTTGAAAAGTTGTTTATTTAAAAAATATATATAATTATGGGTATCTAAAGCCAGGGTTTATTTATTTATAACTGTCAGTACTAAAAAATAAAACTCAAAGCCATAGCAAATACCTGTTTAAGTACATTTTTCCTTAAAATGTACGAAATAGTCCTTTTTCCTTTACATCTTATTCGTTATCTGTTTAAGTACATTTATCTTTGTCATTAGTTTGCTCTTCGGCTACTCTTTATTCCTTATTATCATGTGGTTTAGTTCTAGTACCAGTTTCACTTCCCTATTTCAATTTGTATTGTTTCATGTATTCGTCAATTATCATTCTAGGTACTGTGTCCAAGATCGTTTTCTAGTTTCTTATATACATTGGATTTTTGGTTGATATAAGTTGCTGGGTTTAGTTACTTGCAATTAATTTTCAGACTTTAATTGCATCAGAAATTTAGTTATGCTTGTAACCTATTATGCATGCTTCAGTAGATCAATTACTGTACTTCGTGTCTTTGGATAAGAGATATCAACTTATCTCTGCTGGTTCGAGTATCCATCCTTCCATATATATATAAGAGCTAGATAGGGTTGATGGGTACCTTCAGTATAATAGAATCTTCATGATAAAATAGTTATTTCAGTTTATTATCAATTATCATATAATTGTTTCTTTAAGATTAAATTGTTTTATTTTTTATTTTTTATATACCTCTTATATTAGCAATGCCTCCAAAACCGCGATACGGAAAGACGAGGAAGCTCTTGGAGATTGAGGACTGTGACCTACGGCAGCAGTTGATGAGACGATCACTACAAGCACCACCACTACCGACGTCACATGCTGGTTCTTCGGGGCTCTCATCTTCTCAAGTTGCTGGTCCTTCAACTCCTGATGTTGGACCTTCAACTCCTGCTTCTTCAGCACCACACATTACGGCTCCTGATTCTTGTGCTCCTAATCTGGTGGACAATTCTCCTTGTGCTCAGTTGATTACCTTGCAGCTAAGCGCTCCCCCACTCCCAGCAGTTGCGCCAGCGACGTCTAGCGACCACAGTACCGGTTCTGCATCTACCGACGCTTCGACGACTGCGCGCAGCATTCGTTGCCAGGACTTGGTCACGAAAGGTATATTTCGGTTACTGTAGGTAATTCCATTAAGGATAGATATATATGATATGAAAGCATATAATTGATTCGGTAATTAAGGATTTAATTTAATGGTTATAAACTTCTTTCGGCTTTTGTTTGTAGATACACCACAAAAAAGGAAGAGAGGTGTGGTGGTTGGATTAAAGACCCAGCAGCTGGTCTGAACTACGGGGGGAAAGATCGTGGTGGAGTATGATGAGTACCACCGCGGCCCGAAGGATCCGGTGGTCCGAAGCCTCCTTTCAAGGGACATAGGAAGTTGCGTCAAGGACGCTGTCCCTACGATGAAGGCCACCTACAGGGAATTGGGCCCCTTGGACCGAGCGATCGTGTCCAACTACCTCTTAGTATGTCATTTAATATGTTAAAATATTTTTCTTACTGTTTTTTATTTTTGTTATGTTTTGTTACTAATGTGGGTCCGTTGTGTATATCTAGCCACACTACGAGCTCCCACCGGATCATGATGGCTTGTGAAATTGTGTTCAGAGAATGGCAGCTGATCGGTACAAGGATTGGAAATCCGATTGCAGACAACATTGGCTGCAGTGGGGGGATGAGCTTCCTCTTGAGTTTCTCCATCATCCGACGCAGTGGGAGTGGTTGTGCACGCACTTCAAGGACCCTGTTCATGCGGTAATCACTCTATCTCTCTCTCTCTCTCTCTCTCTCTCTCTCTCTGTTTCAATCTTTTTCATGGTTTATATTAGTTTTTTTTTTCAATATGTAATGGTTGTAAATGTTGTGTTACATGCCTTATGTACAAAAATGAAGGAGGTCTGAGCGGGTCCAAAAAGGATGAACCACCACTCCGGCCCGACCGCCTTCAGTTACCGGGCGAAGCTGCATGAGAATCAAGGACATCCAGCCCCTTTCGTCCGTGCCTTTGAGGATGCCTATGCCAAAGACCCTTTGGGCCGTCCGCACGTGGTGAGACATCCGCTCTTTTTGTTCCATTTCTTGTTTTACAAATGCACCGTATGTATTTTTTATTAACCTTGTTCAATTGTGTGTTATTGTAGGAGGTAATGAAAAAACGTGTGGACGAACTAGTAGGGCAAAGGAGGGAGAAATACCCGGATATTCCCCCCGAAGCACCTCTCCCCATTGAAGAACAAATCGATGTGATAGTCAGTCGACTTGGGGACAAGAGAGGCACAGACGTCCGAGGGGTGGGAAGGTGCATGCAGCAGGAGCCGAAGAAGAGAGGAGGCGCCCGGCGTATCGAAGTAGACAGCATCGTGGAGGAGCGAGTTAGTGAAGTCAGAGAAGAATTAATGGCGGACTATAGGGAGAAAGAAGCGCAACTGGCAGAGCGTATCCGCCAATCAGAAGAGCGTCACCGCCAGAGAGAAGCAGCCCAAGAAGAGCGCCACCGCCAGAGAGAAGCAGCCCAAGAAGAGCGCTTACGGCAGATGGATGAGATGATTGTGATGCTCTTAGCGCTTCGCCTATCAGGTAGTTCTTCCCAAAATCCTTGACTTCTCTACATGGAGGCAACCACATTTTAGACTATGTTTATTACCTTTTGTTTGTACTTAAAGAACAGTTTATGTAATAGAACAATTGATTTTGGAATGAATGTTTTGTTTTCAAATTTTAGAATGTGTTGGTTTGAGCTGTGCAGGTTATGTTGTTTGTTTTGTAAAAGGGCAAAATACAGAAGCAGTTTCTGTATTGAGTTCTGCAATAACACTTAAGCGACGGGCATAGGTAGATACGTCGCCTAGGGGCATCTTAAGCGACGAGGGCAGACCAAAGTCTGTCGCCTGGGTGAATCTTAGGTGACGAACATTTCTATGTCTGTCGTTTAAGATCAATATAAACTAATTTTTTTAAAATTAAATAAATAAATTATTCTTAGGCGACGGTCATATGGAACATCCGTCGCCTAGATGCCTCTTACGCGACAAGGACACTACAAAGTGCGTCGCCTAGGTGAATCTTAGGTGACACAACTTTGTATGTCCGTCGTTTAAGATCAATATAAAATTATTTTTGAAAAAAAATAAATAAATAAATTATTCTTAGGCGACGGACATATGCAAAATTCGTCGCCTATATGCATATTCAGCGACGAAGAATGAACAAAGTGCGTCGTCTAGGTGAATATTAGGTGACACACATTGATATGCCCATCGTTTAAGATCAATATAAAACTATTTTTTTTTAAAATTAAATAAATAAATTATGTTTAGGCGACATGCATAGCAAAATACGTCGCCTAGATACATCTTCAGTGACGAAGAATGAACAAAGCGCGTCGCCTATGTGAATATTAGGTGACACACATTTATATGCCCGTCGTTTAAGATCAATATAAAACTATTTTTTGAAAAAAATAAATAAATAAGTAATGTTTAGGCGACATGCATAGCAAAATACGTCGCCTAGATATATCTTCAGCGACGAAGAATGAACAAAGCGCGTCGCCTAGGTGAATCTTATGTGACACAGATTTATATGCCCGTCGTTTAAGATCAATATAAAACTATTTTTTGAAAAAAATTAATAAAAAAATTATACTTAGGCGACGAATACATCATTTTTAAGCGACCCAAACTGAATATATGTTAGTCGCCTAGGTATTTCATTTTTAGGTGACACGTTATAAAGTTAGTCGCCTAAAGTTACAATTAGGCGACTAGCAATGCAAAATGTGTCGCGTAAGAACTTAGGCGACGTGTTTGTGTGTGGCCTAAGACTTAGGCGACAGATTTCGTCTTTTAGGCGACAGTTTATGTCCGTCGCCTTAATACTTGTTTTACGTAGTGCGAATTCGGAACAAAGTCTCTCAACCAGAGCTGGCAGGCCATCTCTTGCATCTGGAAGTAGCCACAACATAGAGAAAGATCGGGGATCGTATTTATATGTGCCATTGTCAAGACTTTAAAGTCGTCAAAGGCAGCGATAAAGTGTTAATGACTACTAGTCATGAAAGGCACTCCTTTCACTGAGTCCCCCGTTCAGAAGATAAAATTTCAGGTCTTTCAAGTTTCGTGTCTTATAGAAGTAATCGTCGTCCTAAGTTGCCTTGAAGTACCAGGCATTTGCCAATATGAGACCCGTCCCACTGTCGACTGAGCCGGGAGGAAGAATCCAGGGATAAGTCCTTTGGTCTCTTTCTCAACCCATGAGTTTACTTGGATTCTCACTTTTTCTGGATTGGCTTTGAAATCGACTTCGTTCAGAGCCGCCTTGTAAGAATCCAAAGCAACTTGCTAGTAAGATTCCTCTAGAGGCATAGACTCGTCGACCCAGAGACCGTTTGTGAAGTTCAAACGTGGTCCACCTCTGCTAGGTGAGTCGGCCAAAACAGAAGTGACGAGCTTTTAGGCGAGGGAGTTGAGGTCGTCCATGGACTTGGAGTTGAGAAAAGAAACAAACTCAGGATTGTTTGTCCGGGCGGCTATTAAGCTCAAGACGATTTGGATGGATAGAGTGGAGTAGATCATGTTCTTGTCTTTGAATTCAGATTCAAGAAGTTGCTTTGTTATCTTCAGACTTCAGGGCCACATCGGGTTGGTTGCTGATGGGTTTTTGGAGAGCTTCGAGATCTTTGTAATCCATTGTTGGTGTTTGTTTGATTTGTTATCAACTTCTTGTGGATGGAGATCGAAGAGTGTAAAGGCTGTATGTATATATATTGATTATTATTGAAGAGGCTAGGGTTTCCAATCGGTTTAGAGATACCAATTACTAATAGGAATAGGGAAAGCAGTTTTAGGGTTTCATAAATAGTGAAGCACAAACAATTTACGGTACGTTGTTTCATATACCAAATCAATCTTCTTCTATGTACAAGTGAATGGTGAAATGTTTACCATTCTTTTGATGTTTACTTAAAAAAAAAAAAAAAAAAAAAAGGAATGAGTTACTAGTTCAGGATGAATATGCCTCCCTTTTTTCTTTTTGCCTGAAGTATGAGAACCAAGAAGCTCAGAATTCCCAGATTGCTATATACGTGGCCACTAGGTACTTTTAAGAACAAGACCATATCATAGTCTAAAATCAATGTCCAACAAAATTTGAAGTGGAAAAAAACTCACTTGAGATCAAATAGAAAAGCAGGAAACGCATCTGCAAGTCAACCTTGTCAAGTTGTGGGGTTTCCCTATAACTTTAGGACTTCTATCTTTTAGGTTCTTTGTTGTTTGAATAATCTCAAGTAGGTTGGGCTGTCTATTTATGTTTGTAAAAAATTACCAACAAATACAATTTTTAGCCTATAATTACTAATAATAAGATTGTTTTTTAAAATTAACATTAGCAAATTTTCATCCGTAATTAACAGAATCTGTTAATTCATAAATTACGAAATTACTCATTTTTACGATACTACTGCAGGTCAGTAGCATAAGAATAATAAGGGTTAGTAATATTAACTCATTTTTTAAGGTCAGTGTTATGCTAATTTATGAAAATTTATGGGTTGTTAGCTATTGACATATCCTAAAATATATATTTACATTCAGTGTAATGCTACTAACCATAAAAAATCACATAATGCTCTTGATTCTAAAAAATTGCGTAATTCTATTGACCCTCAAAATCGCGTAATGCTACTGATCCTCAACAGTGTCGTAAAAAAAGTAAAATGACAATTTCGTGATTACCATTTAACTGATTCTGTTAATTAAATGGATAGAAACCTGCTAGTGGTAATTTTAAAAAACATAATGAGCTCAAAAGTGTAGTTGTTGGTAAAAACCCATTATGTTTTTGACTTGTTCTCAAGCACTTTACCATTTTATCAGTTAATGTAAGCGTGGAATGCATATTTTGCTTTCAGTTAGAGTTGTAATAGCCGCAATTCTTCTTAATCAAAACTAGAAGGAATACTTAGATGGAGCAAAACAGGAAGCAAGTATCTGACTATCTGTATTGATTTATTATACCGGACAAGGTTTTCCCATTAGTTTGCTTATTTCTGTGCAACTTTTTCTGTTGGTAGAGAAAACCATTTAAGGAACTGCAGCTGGTATAACATCTGTCCTAGCTGCTTTCTCGATCGGTTTACTTCGATGCTAGATGGTTACTGGATATATTATTACCGAGCTGAGGTATATGCATCTCTATAAAGACGCTGCCAATTTGACATATGACCATTGTTGCTCATGAAAATCATTACTCGGATAGTTCAAGTGGTGCTTTCAACTTGAAGTATAGAATGTGCAAGTAATTCTTTTAAAGTAATTCATGCCTACCGGATGTATGTTTCGTAAATCAAATCATATTGCACACAAGTTCACAACCATTCTCAGGATCAAGATTACCTTTTTGTACTCATGATTTAAATACAGATACTGTAGTTGTTCTTGCTCTTTATTTCTCTCCATCTTCTATCGTCTGTTTCTCTTCGAATCCACTAACCCGACCATTGACAGTTTGACACGAAAAAACAAAGGGCAAAGCAAAACGAGTCGGGTCGGATTAGTTAAATGGACGGGTGCCCGTTACAACACAAAATTAAGGCCCAAATTGTCGCACCCGTTTCGCTAAACCCTGAATACCAACACCTCGCTGTGTTCCCTTGTTCAGTTCTCTCTCGTTCTACTTCAGAAGCTGCAGGTAAAGACCCTCCTAGGGTTTTGCTCCCCATCAACTTCTCTTTGGAGCTCCTACTGTTACATACCCACTATCTTCCATTGTGTTGGATCAAAGTTTGAGATGGGGAAACTGGGGAAGAAGGCCAGGAAGTTCTCCAAGAAGAATCTTCAGTCTGTGGAGAGAAGAAACCGCAAGTTGAAGTCCACCTTCAAAAATAGAGGTCCCAAAAGTAAGCTCCTTCTCTCAAAAGCTTTAGTTTTTCAATGCTATGGAGTTGTGGGTTTTGTTCTAAGTTGTGGCTTTAGTTATTAACTGCTGTTTGGTCTTTCCTTTTTGCTGGGTGAGTTGTTTGTTTAGTTTTGTGATTTGGGCTCATGGGAATGTGTTCATTCAATTGTTGTAGGAAATGGGCAAGGTAGTGGGAAAGAATTGAAGAAGAAGGACGCCGTGGAGTTGACTAATGGGAGGTAAAAACATGGGCATGGTCCCTTTTGATGGTTTTGAAATTTATTTTTTTGGTTGCATTATGTGTACTTTATGGTACGTAGAGTACAAAACAGTCTGTTAGATTCTTACTATTGAAATAAAAAAGATTTGTATTATCAGTTTGAATCATGTACTTTGGGTTGAAACAATTGGAGTCCAAGTCCTTGCAAATTTCGCTCTCGTACTTTTATTGTAGAGTCATTGATGTGATAAGTTGTTTGCAGAAATACTGCAGTTGACTACATTGACAACACCCCTCTCGACCAAATATTCCGTGAAGATGACAGTGATGCATTTGGAGATGAATCAGAAAGTGATGGGTATCTTTCAGAGGTATTAGAGGATACATATATCTATAAACTAGTCCTAACTTCAGTCACTTGGTTTTTCTTTCTGGCTTTCTAATTTTGGTTGATTTATTTTTATTGGTTATGATTAGGACACTAGTGAAACGCATATTGCTGATAGTGAAGTTGTGAATTCTCAAGGTGAGTGCATAATACTGATTTTTTCTTTCTTTTTGAGCATTCCTGTGTCTGTTTAT
Organism: Potentilla sterilis; assembly: GCA_963682095.1. Lineage (NCBI taxonomy): Eukaryota > Viridiplantae > Streptophyta > Magnoliopsida > Rosales > Rosaceae > Potentilla > Potentilla sterilis. The sequence goes on along the minus strand of OY821759.1, from coordinate 33,020,480 downwards.
GTTTTCTTCAACTCTTACAATTGATGAAATTTGTGCGCAGGAATCCTTGATGGTAGTGGTGGTGCTTTATCTATTCAGAACGAGGAAATTCATATTGAACTTGTGAAGACAACAAAAAAACTCAACAAATTGAAGGAAAAGGTAATGCTCGTTGCTATTAAGTTTACCTTTTTCATTTTATGCTGAATTTAGTATATTTGGTTTGCTCTTATTCATCATGTTTGCTTGGAAACATTCCAGGATCTTGAATTTGCTAACTTTCTGGAAAGCTATCACAAGGAGCGTGAACAGTTAAGAAACAAAGATGTAAGCTATCCCTCATGACAATTGAAATCCTGTTGGTATCTAGAATTGTTAGTAAGGGCGAGTCTATATGGTGTTCCCTCCTCCCAGTGTGATGTCTAGTTTGACTTATGCCTATCAACCTATGTTTACTAGTAATTTCATACCACTGATTATCTAAAGGTGTAACTTTAGATGCAACTTTCTTCACTTCTCTCGCATAATATATGTTTTCCATATTGTGGATATGATTGTTTTTATTTGTTTGTGAAGAGACTGGGTTAGTGTATGGGTTAATGATATTCGACTTTTGAGTGTGTAGCAGTATAAACCAGAGATCTGTACTGTTTATTTATGAAGTTAATTATGTATGTAATGTGGTTTGGCTGTGAAATGTTCTGTTTCCTTTTCCTTATAATGTACTTCTGTGTGGCAGTATGCAGATGAGGATGAGGATGGGATGAGTGATGATAATATGCAGTCAGATAATGTGGATGGCGTGTATTTTAAATGGGGCCAGTTGACAAGCTCTGCTGTTGATTCTTTGTGTCAGCTAGTAACAGAGCAACAAAATTTGTCTGCACTTACTCGTCTATTGAATGGATACCGGGCTGCATGCCACTACGGATCAGAATCAACTAGAGTCCTTGATGCTTATTCAGGCCATGGGAATCAGAATAGTGAAGTCCTTAGCAAGATATTGATGTTCATGCTCAAAGAAGCTGATAACACATTTAGGGGGATGATGGGTATAGCAAGCCCGAATTCCAAAAAAGAAAAGAATGTGGATTTGAAGAAGAATACCAAATGGAGTACTTTTAAGCCACTTATAAAGTCTTATCTAAGGAGTACCCTTTTCCTCCTGAATCAGGTGGATGACTCTGAGATATTGGCCTTCTCCTTGGCACGGATCAGAGCTTCTACGATCTTTTTTATTGCTTTTCCTTCTTTGCTTCGCAGACTGATCAAGGTATTTCAGCAACATAGTAGAAAGTGGAAACATACATTTTGTATAATAGACGTTAATGTACATGTTAATAATTTTTCTTTATAAGTAGTATGACATAAAATTATTATGTACATAGATTCACAGAGTTTGTAGATTAGTATTGATTCATTTGCGTAAGGTTTATTAATCGACATCAGTTCTCACATGAGTCACATTTAATAATTCTGTATATAAATGTTTTATACCATTTTCTTTAGATGTATGCGTATTAGAGATTTCTCTGTTTCTCTCCCACACAGAAGCATGTGCATGGCGAAAGAGACGAGTTATAAGCGGAACTCATGGAATCCTACAAATTTTGAGTGACCTTAAAGTGCTAGTTACGATCATATTCATATTGCATGGCTAAATCTTTGTTTTATGTCAATCCTGTGCCATTTCTTGTGCCATAACTGATGCCTAACAATTCATAATGAAAATGCAGATTACCGTTCATTTGTGGGCAACAGGGAGAGGAACTGTATCATCTCTAGCCTTTCTCATCATACGAGATGTGGCATCTTTGTTTCGCTCTGATTACTTCGACACCTGCTTTGTTAAGACATATAAATCGTTTCTTGGTCATTGCCAATTTGTGGAGCCTACTTTGTTCCAACACATAGAATTTTTAAGAACATCCATTATTGAACTATGCTCTGTCGATGTTCAGAAAGCATCTAGCAAAGCATTGGTTTGTATCCAGAAACTATCTAAGATAATGCAGCAGGGTCTACGGACTAAGAAAAAGGTATGATGTATTAGATATTTTCATCGCTTGTTCGTTTATTTCAGAAAGATAAATCTGTTACTCTTTTAGTTTAGATGTTGAAGTAAGCATAATTCTTTCAGTGTATAGTTGGCATTCCCTGTACTTGTGCTTATTGTGCTTGTTTTTTTATGGACAGGAAGCAGTAGAGAAAATATGCAGTTGGCCATACACAAGTTGCATTGATCTCTGGGTAATGTTTATATCAGCTAACATACAGGATCATGATCTTCAGCAATCGCTTTTCGTGCTCATTCAGATTATAAATGGAGTGGCTGTGTTGTTTTCTGGGCCAAGATATTTGCCTCTGAGGATCAAATGCATTCAGTGGTTGAATCATCTTTCCTCTTCCAGTGGCATTTGCATTCCTGTTGTCTCTTTCGTGTTGGATATCTTAGAATATAAAATTAGCAAGGATGTCGCGGAACCTGGAAAAGATTTCAACCATTTATCTTCCGTAAAGGTTAGGAATTCAGGAAAAGAGAAAAAGTTTATCTTTAATTATGTTTTGCAATCCTAGGCAACTTACTTATCTAATATCAACTACTTTCAATACTTTCAAGTTTTGTTTGGAATATTATTCTCATTTAACTTTTGGAACAGCTTCCAAAGCATTGGTTAAAGTCGAGGAACTTCCAACAACAGTGTGTATTATCTGCCATCGAATTGCTTTCAGCGCACTTTTCTCAGTGGAGCCATCATATATCTTTTCCAGATCTTGCAACTATTCCACTTATTTGCTTGAAGAAGTTTCATGATATAACTACTATAGAAAGTTCCAAACGTGTAGTGAAGCGTTTCATTGACCAGGTACATTTGTCATAGAAAGATTTATTGTTTACTCGCAATTTGCTTCCTTGATGCTTAGACATAGCTTCCTCATATATTAAATTGCACCGGAGTTGAAGATATGCTTGTTGGCCATAGTTCATTTGAGCTTTAGGGAAGCTTGGTTAATCCAATATTCCATATTGAATCCTTCATATTCAAATAGAGGTTGTTCTATCCATATTATTTTGCACAGCTCAGCACGGTCAACTCGATCATAATATCCAAATTGTGCTTGAACATTTCATATGTCAAAGAATGCCTACATTTTTTTTTTTAAATACTGCTTGTGTTGCCTCAGCGTAAGGTAGCTAATGGCTTAGTTGTTATCTTTGTTTTGACAAAAAGTCTCTGATTCTTGGACTGCAGGTGGAGCAAAACATTGAATTTGTTCGGAAGAAGAGAGATGAGGCAGCCTTTTCACCAACAGATCAGCAATCTGCAGAATTATTTCTTCAGGTTCGCATTCTTAGTTAACATTTTGGTATATTTGATGATCGTTACATGTCTTTTAACTATTAAAATGGTTAACATGCAGCTTGAAAAGCAAAATGGAAGTACTCCATTTACACAATATTACAAAAGCATCATTAACATGGCTGCTTCTAGAAACTTTTCTCTGAATCAAAAGGTGTGATATACCAAGCTTCTGTTCTTTTCTTTGTCCAAATTTTATACTGGCTATGTCTTCTATGGTAGCTTGAATATCAACTATGGTTGTAGTTAGTGGCATGAAAAGTGTAACCATGCTATGGTACCTTGAATGTTTACTATGGCTGTATTCCGGCAATTGTATAATATTGCAAGTGTAAGGCAAGCAGAAGAGAGCTTTTGCTTTTAATTACATCTACGAAGTGACCAGATAATGGTCATTCTGGACATTTATTGGAGTGATCTGACTTTGCATGATTTGTAGTCGAAATTGTAGTATGATTAGTATAAGGAGAATGGTATTGATGCATATTAGTTTCTGTTGAAACATGAAATGTATCTAGCAAATTCATCATTTTAAATCTTTTACCTTGCTTGTTGCAGTTCTCTGAAGCAAAGGAAATAAAGAAGAAAATACAAGTGCCTCAAGATAACAGTTTAACCTAGGGGGTTTTAGCTAAAAGCAAACATCCAGAGAAAAGAAAAGGCATTGTTGATATCAAAGCTGGGAGAGAGAGATGAAGAAAAAGGAAAATATTGAAGGCCAAGTCATCTGATATCTAAGAAATGTTTTATCCTATTAATATTAAATTACAGTTTTGATGAACTCATTTAAACTTATAGAAACCTGCAGAACATACATGTATGGCCGACGTTCTCTATATCAACTTTGAAGCCTAATCCATTGGCCATGGCAAAGTAATTTTGTTTGTAATATTAGGAATTTTGTTGACATTATCACTGCAGAAAAGCATTATTATTGATATTTGAGGGGTTTTTTTTATATTTTTTTTATTTGAATAAAGAGAAATAATTTTTATAGATAGAGGCCAAACGAGCATCATACCAAAATAAAATTTGGTTACAAGCATATCAAAACACATCTTGATAACATATGTGGAGTGTTTTTCAAATTACGAGAAATTTGCTCAAGGCTAGAGTGACCAGTAAATGCTCATCAACTGCCATTGATAGACAGCTTGATGTGTGAATTCACCCACGGTATTAATCGGTAAATATTTCATAGTTCACTCACTAAACATTTTACGTACTGCTATATAATTTGAATCATCCTTCAATACTATTTTAGATAATTCAATAGTATCTATAGATATTTGATTGGTTATAAATTATATGAATAGTGTTTAATGAAAGTTGATATCCCAAACAAAATATGTCATTCAAATACAAGTTGGTTTTCAGTTCATTGGGATAGAGAAAATGAGCATTCACTGAGACGAAAATTTCTTCGAGACAAAAAAAAAATGCAACACAATACTAACAATGTGAATATTAAATAATGATCTGTAAATAAAAATAAATCATAATCCACATTAGATTAAGGCCTTCTATCAATAATCTTTATTTTTTTTTCCATGTAAACATTGAAATTGTTATTTGTGTATATTGTTCACAAATTTGTATCCCTTACTTGGGTCGGGATTTTTAATCTTAAAAGAGCTTTGATCAGGAGGGGTGGGAATTTCGTGTCCACTACCCCTAGGACTGGGATCGGAGCATTGAAACTTCGAATGTACTAGGAGGGGTGGGGATGTTGTGTCCACTACCCCTAGGGTTACGGCCTGAGTTCTTAATCTCTTCGAAGGTACCAGAAGGGGTGGGGATGTTGTGTCCACTACCCCCACGACTGGGGCCTGGGCCTGAGTCCGAGTTCCTAATCTCTTCGAAGGTACCAGGAGGGGTGGGGATGTCATGTCTATTACCCGAAGGGCTGGGGCCGGATCTCTTAAACTCTTCAAAGGTACCAAGAGGGGTGGGAATGTCATGTCCACTACCCCTAGGGCTGGGGCTTGAGTTCTTCATCTCTTCGAAGATACCAGGAGGGGTGTGGATGTCGTGTCCACTACCCTTAAGGTTGGGGCCTGAGTTCTTATTCTCTTCGAAGGTACCAGGAGGGGTGGGGATGTCGTGTCCACTACCCCCAAGGTTGGGGCCTGAGCTCTTAAACTCTTCAAAGGTACCAAGAGGGGTGGGGATGTCGTGTCCACTACCCCCAGAGCTGGGGCCTGAGTTCTTAATCTCTTCAAAGGTACCAAGAGGGGTGGGGATGTCGTGTCCACTACCCCCAGGCAAGGGCCGATTTTTTAAAATTCCTTTAAAAGTGTTATTGTTTGCAAATTTGCTTCGTGAAACAGGACTTGGGTCAGATTTCTTAGTCCGTTGGATAAAATGTGAAGTTGTAAAAGAGCTTTTACTAGGAGGGGTGGGGATTTCATGTCTGCTACCCCAAGGGCTGGGGTTGGATTTCTTAATCCCTTTCAGTTTCTCGACATTTGTTGTATGTAAAGGTCTAGCACAATTTGTAAAGAGTTATATTCACCACTACTGCCTCAACTCTCCTGACCAGGCTAGGTTGATACTTGAATTTAAAAATGATCAATGTGATACATGAACTCTTGTTTTAATATCATGGAAAAAGGTACAATTAAACATTCGGCGTGTTCCGTTAAAATATTCTGTTAGCACTGTCAAAAAGACCATAATACCCTTATTTTCTGTTTTTTTTAATATTTTTTATATTTTTATTTTTTTATATAAATTTTCCTTATTTTGCATTTCGACGGAGTTGATGGGCCCATGAATTTATTTATTTAGCTTATTATAAATATATAATATATCATCTATAGTCGAAGGTAAACAGTTAGTTTTAATTATTTATTATTTCTTCTCAGAGATTAATTTATTTAGAAAATATTAGAATAACTGAAAAAGAATTAAAAAAAAATTGAGAAAATTAAAAAACTTTAGAGAAAAGCTTAATAGAAATAGGTTAGGGTATTGGGATATAATTTTTAGATTTACACAAGGCATCTATATTCTGGAGAAACAGTTTGCAGATCTTAAACGATTATATAAGAGTGAATAAAAACCTCTTGAGGTTTTGAGAAGATGTTAGATTTGTCTTGAGTTGGTGTCAGAGCATGTTTTGCTCAAAAAACAAGTATAATAAAAAGTTTATGCCCTAAGGTTAGCTTCTCTTAGCTAACAAAATAGAACCAAAACTTAAGAATTATCAAGTCTTTGGTTGTCATTTTGGTGAGAAAGGTGGAGAGAGGTTGTGGAAAAAACTATGCAATTCTATGTATTTATACTTGTCATCTTTAGTTATAGTTTAATATTACAATAAATATTATTTATTAGTTCAATCCTTTGAATATGTAGTATAAAATCATATATTCATTCATTAAATCTTCAAATTCTTCCTTTGAAGAAATATCAAAGGTGTTTTAGGAAAAACAAATAATAAGCAAAACGCAGTTTTATTAATTGATAATGATGCTTTTATATAAGCATTACATTAAGAATCTCGATTAATCAGGGATTCCCTATCTACTAAAGATACTACATACTAGTCTAATTAGGTCAAGACACACCACATGAGTTACGAAATTAACCTTCTTTGAACACTCCTTTTGTGTCGCTTACCTAATGGTGCATAAGGTGTTGCCTCGCTGAAACCTTGTTAGCAAAACAAAATCCTCTTGGGAAAAAATAAAAGCATGATCGAAGGAAAAAAAATACAACTACAAGTGCGTAAGACATGCGTAAGTAGACTCCCCCTGAAGTCTACATCAGAACTCCACCTGATGAATAAATTAGTCTTTGAGTTCGGATAAGTGATACATACCAATGCGCTTAACATGCTTCACAAATGTAGATTTTGGTAGAGACTTAGTGAAGAGGTCAACGACATTATCTTCTGAGCTAACTTGCTTCACTTGGATATTTAAATTCTCTTGTTGCTGCTGATTGTAGAAGAACTTAGACGAAATGTGCTTAGTATTAGGGCTGGGCGTTTGGGCCCGAAGGATTGAAAGCCCGGCCCGGCTCGGCTCGGCGAAAAAAGCCTGACACGGGCCGAGCCCTGAAATTTTAAGGACACAGCCCGAGGAAGGACCGGCCCGACATTGTGCATGTCGGTCCAAGCTCGGGCTTGAATTTTTTTGGGACCGAAAGCCCGACCAGGCCCGACGTTTTAATATATAAAAAAAAAAAAAACAAAACAAAAAGTTTAACCTAAGCCATTCATTGATTTTGTTCCGAGTATTCCTTCCCACTTCTCCAGTCGCCTCCTGCCCTCCTCTACTCCCTCGCTAGTCGCCACCAGCTCCGGGTCTAGTTCCGGCTCCAACCTAGACTCCAGCTTCACCTCCTGCCCTAGACTCCGACTCCAGCTCCGTTGCGCCTCCTTCGCGTCCGTCTCCATCTCTGCCTCCTCAGTCCTCCCTGCGCCTCCTCAGAAAATGAAACTGAATTGGTTGTGAGATGAATGATGATTGATTAGTATTTGCTTAGTTTTGTGTAATGTAAATCGTGTAATTGGTTTTGAATTGATAGATAATAGTGGGTGGTTTCTTGTTTCAGCTACTGAATGGGTGAAGGGGAAGCAAATGGAGGAGGTCCTAACCATTAAGAACAAGTGAGTTCTTCACTTCTACTTGTGTTTTTTTAGGGCCCAAAAAAGCCCGAAAGCCCGACTAGGCCCGTCAGGCTCGGGCTCGGGTCGGTCCACGTTTTGGAAAAAGCCCGGCTTGGCTCGGACCGAGGGGGTCGGGGTTTAAGTCGGGCTTTGAGAATTTTGTGCTTGGCCCGGCCCACGCCCAGTCCTACTTAGTATTATCACTATTACTGTATCTCAACTTCATTTGCTCAATGCAAACTACATTATCTTCATAGATGCAAGTTGGTCTCATCGTAGTAGACTCAAGTCCACTACACTCTCGAATTTGAGATATAACTGAGCAACACTAAACAGACTATTCCATGTAGTGCAATGATCTCGGCATGATTCGAGGACGTAGCAATAAGGGTTTGCTTAGTTGATATATAAGATATCACTGTATTCCCCATGGTAAAAACATAACCGGTTTGGGAACGTTCTTTGAGTAGATCAAACAAGTATCCAACATCAGTGAATCTTAATAACACATCATTCGGTGTTTTTGGGTAGGAGGGGATAGTGCCGAAGCCGTACCGAGACCACGTTTTGGCATCCTCGGTGTCGGGTACGGTGGCGGCAGTGGAGGCAACACGGCGGGCAGCCCAATAGGTGATGGCTATCCTGTGGTGATCCGAGCCATGGCCTGCCTCACCGGATGCAAGGGATCGGCTAGGTGCCTAATCCTGATGAGTATATCGATAGTACAAGCCCATGTCACTGGTTCTTTTCAAGTATATGAAAATGGTCTTGATAAATCTAACTAACAAGTTCACCGAGCTAGGTATAACAAGGCTCAAATAGCACCGAGATACGGATATTCAGCTTTCAAGACCTCTTCGTCGTCATCTTTCGGACAGAAGGGATGTTTATTGATATCCAGACTTCTAACGACCATGGGAGTGCCTGTAGGATGCATAACTTAGTCCATGTTAAATCGCCTAAGCATCTTTCAGACATATGTAGATTGGTGTACAAAGATTCCACCACTTCGGTGTTCTAGCTCCAAGCCTATGCAAAACCGACTCCTTCCCAGATCTTTCATCTCGAATTCGAATTTCAAGTAGCTTGCAGTCTCATGGGTCTCATCTGGAGTCTTAATGATATTCATATCATCATCATAGATGACAACTACGGAAAATCATGAACTTGTTCTTTTTATGAACACACAAGGGCACAACTCATCATTCTTATATCCTTTCCCAACCAAGTAATCACTTAACTGTGTGTACCATATCCTACCAGATTGTCGGAGCCCATACAGAGAACGTCTCACCCTGATAGTAAATGCACTTTGTGGTTTTTGCTCACTTGACTTGGATAACAAAAGTCTTTCATGTACTTTCATATACATTTCGGTATCTAGATCCTCATAAAGATATGCTGTAACAACATCCATACGCTGCATGTTTAGTCTTTCTGAGACTACCAAACTGATTAGATAACGGAATGCAATAATATCCATGACCGGAGAATACGTCTCCTCATAATCAATTCCAAGGTGTTACGAAAATTTTGTACCACGAGTCCAGCTTTATATTGCTGGACTTTACCATTCTCATTGCGCTTTCTAACAAATACCCATCTATGTCTAACAGGCTTCACATTCGGCGGTGTAGGCGGTCTAAAACTTGCATTTTCTTTAGAGAGTCTAGTTCAGCCTAGATTGCTTCTTTCCACTTAGGCTAATCCGCCCTTTGTTGGCACTCATCAATAGAGTGGGGTTCCATCTCGTCAGCGTCAATGATTTCTTAAGCAACGGTGTAGGCGAATGCATCATCGATGTACATGGAATTCATTTCCATAAGATTGTGCATGCATAAGAAGTTGAGTGAGATTTCTTTGTTCTCCAACATCAACAGTGAGTCTGAGGTGTCCCCTAGAATATTCAGAGTTGATTCTTTGCCATAGATATAGTCGGAGACAATCTCGCGAGACGGCGTCACAGTATCGATGATGAACAGATCGCTTTGTTTCTGGACACATGCCCTCTTCCTCCATACACTGTCTTTGGAACCGAATGGTCTCCCCCTCTTTCTTAGAGGATCTGAAGTCGGTGCTGGCTCTCCACCATGGGAGGCCGAGCTTAGGCTGCTGACGGCACCTAGTGTTTCAAATCTAAAACTGGCGGCACATGGTTGTCGTCCGTGTCGAGAGACGTTGAGCCTTGCAGGTACATTCACAACAAGTATGGTTGATCTTGTCACTTTCGTGATATCAGTAAAGGAGTCAGGCATCGAATCCGCAACTTTTTGTAAATCTAATATGCGTTGAACTTCCGTCTCACATTAAGATGTACGAGCATAATTAGACATAGTGGGAAAGAACCACGTCAATTTATGGCTTTCCTTTGCGACATATGTGTTCCCATCTCTCCCTAATGGTGGGAATGATGTCTAATTAAAGTGACAATCTGCAAATCTTATAGTAAACAGATCACATGTCGAAGGCTCGATGTAGCGAACAATTGTTGGTTCTATATATCCAACATATATAGCTAATCGTCGTTGTGGACCTATCCTAGTATGCAGTAGAGGCTTGATAGGCACATATACGGCACAACCAAAAGTACGCATATGCGAAATATCAGGCTAGTAACCAGTTACCAACTTGTACGCACTAAATGATTGGCTATCTGTGGGGTCGTAGACGAATAAGCATAGCTGTATGTAATATTGCATATCCCCATGCCGATACCGGCAAGTTAGTAACCATGACAAGGGACCGAGCAACAAGCTGACGTCTCTTAATGGCAGCTTCTGCAAGACTATTTAGAGAATGAACGTAGGGCACATGATATTCAACTTCAATCACAAATGACATGCAATAGTAGCCGAAACACTTGGATGTAAACTCTCCAGCATTATCCAGTCGAATTGTCTTAATCGGATTGCCAGGGTGGTGAACCTGGAGTTTAATAAACTGAGCTAGGAGTTTGGCAAATGCAGCATTCCTCATGGAAAATAACACAACGTGTGACCAACGTATCGACGCATCAGCCAAAATTATATAATATCTAAATGGTCCGCACTCTGGTGTTATAGGTCCACATATATCACCTTAGATTCATTGTAAGAACGAAATATTATGTCTGTTATCAATAGCAAAAGATTGTCTTGCTTGAAGTTTTGCTAGTGAACAAGTTTTGCAAAACGAACGATGAGCATTAAACATCACCACAGAGGCATGAGAAGCGGGTGTCGGCCGAACCTCTCTTTGGAGTCTAGAGGGGGCTGGCGTCGGCACCAATTTCGAGTTAAGGCCGGGACGCCTAAACGCGGCGTCTTAGGTTATTTCTCCAGATTTCTAATTTTAATTTGCTTATGTGATCTGAAAAACGGATGATGTGAGAGTATTTCAGAATACGAATCATCATATCACGACCCGGATGGCCGAGTCTATCATGCCAAAACTTTTAAGCGTCAGAATCGGGTAGGATAACTACATTGGATTCAATAGCTCGAATGGTTATGAAATTCATGTTATTTTGAACACGCTTACACTTCTGCACGATGCGAGTACGCGGATTTTGAGTGGAGGTTATCAACAGATATTCAGTTCCATCTTCAACATAAGTATTGATGTGATAGTAGTTGTCACACACATCCTTAAAAGCAAGCAAGGTTCTGGGCTCTTTATGCACATACAAGGTGTCATATACTCTAATTTCAGTGTCGTTCGGTAATATGAATTGAGCAACTTTGCTACCTTTGACAATATGACTCGTTTTCCTCATTGTAGACAATGACGATCCATATGGCATAAAGTTCGTAAACAATTGTCTACTCTGAAGAATAGTGTGAGTTGTCGCACAATCCAACAAACACTCGATCTCACCATGAAACATCTATAAAAACAATGTAAATTGAATCAAACGTCTATACAAGAAATGGCGAACACTCTATAACATATTCTAAAATAAATAGAGTAAGGGATGGTGATCGAATCTCAATCCCTTAAAGAGTGTATTGAGGCAATATATCATCAAAAAATGAAGTGCATTGAGGCCGATTCGGTAGCCATGACATCCATATAATTTTAGATAAACAGAAAAGCCGTGTTTAGTCACCGAATACCAGCATTAAAGGAATGAACATAGAGAACATAGCCGAGAGAAACGAGACCGAGGCCGTCGAGTTGGGGTCGAGGCCGAACCAAGGTCGAGACCAAAGCAAGGCCGGAACCATTTAGAGCCGAGCCGAGCCGAAGCAAGGCTAAGAAGGAGGGCCGGTTGGGCGTTTAGGTAATCCGATGCGATGGTTGAGCTAAATTCTAAGCATATCGAGTCCGGAGATAAGTCGTTGCCGAGCCAATTTTACAAATATTGCATGATTCGATAGGCTATGTGTGCTGGTGTGAAGCCGGATTTGTTGCCGAGGATGTGTCGAAACTAAAGTCGGGAAGTTTTTTTAGGCAATTCTAAACCGAAATCGGTGTCGAGCTGGCATGCTGCAGGGCAGCTGGGAGGCTGTCGAGCTGCCAAGGCTCGCAGCCGAAGCATCCTACCGAGGTGCGCTGTCGAGGCTTGGGGGTGGCGTGTTGTCGAGACGCGCTGTCGAGGTGTGCAGCCTTGCGGCCGAGGCTTGTTGTTGAGCTGCCGATAGGCATGCTGCCGAGACTTGCTGACTGATGCAAGATGAATCGAGGTTTTAATTAATGAAAGCCTAGAGAGCCCGAGTAGTTTTTAAGTGACTAAAACATGACTACATTGAAGAGGTTGCAACAAAGGCATATTGATAATTAGAGCGAGCTCTCGAAATGTAGTGAGTCAGTTGCTAACTGATCTTGACTCTTGTTTAATTGAAGATCTTGTTTGACATCCTTGAATTGAGGGATTTTAGGAGATATCTCCCAGAGGAGGACCTGGTGTACGTAAGGTTCATCGGATGTGATCATGTCACTTCTGAACCCTTTTCGTTAAATTTGTATGGGTTTATATAAAGATACTGAATGTCTTTACTTATGCAGAAGAATTGCCAAAAGAAGGAATGTAAAGAATGTAGATAGAAGTATAATGGGATAGCATGCAGTTTCTGGAAATTAACCCTAATTAAAAACATGACTGACGCTTGAAATTAAAGGATCGAAAATTAATGACATATCGTCCCTATTAAGCCATAAATTGAAGCCAGAAAACAGAAGGATCATGCATGCATGGGATCAACAGTTTAATTCATTACATACATATAGTGGATCGAACAAGCAAATACAGAAACAAAAATTATAAAGCCAAAATATTTCTACATATATGTAGTTTCTACTTTCTACATTAGATAGTAAAATCTATTCTGTTTACCAACCTTATTAACACACAGGAACATATACCAAGCTTAGAAATCTTAATCCACCCAATATACCCAGTATTTGCCGATCAATTGCCCCCAGGACCAGGTGGTGTGGTTACGATAGGCCTTACAACATCGGCCTCCTGTACATCAAGAACATACATAATATTAGCTACTTGTTCACAAACTGCAGAGAGAGAGAGAGAGAGAGAGAGAGAGAGAGAGAGAGAGAGAGACGGGGTTTATTACCAACTGTGGGACGTCTTCTTGTGCTGGATCGTCTTCTGTTTCTGAAGCTGTGGCTGGTGGTTCGTCCACTACTCGCTCTGTTGCTGTGTCGGTGTTTGAAGAAGCCTCAGCACCCAAACATTTGAGAAGAGCTTTTTCAGCTTCTTCAAAGAAATTGCAGGAAGGTTTGGGTTTGTAACCAATATAATCATAACTGAAATCAACAGCTCCGATTTTCCCACTCATTTCGATCCTAGTTCTTCTACTGCTTCTGTGAACTACTGATTTAAAATGTATCTCGTCGATCTCTTGCTTCCTCTGGATCCTTCAATTTCTTCTCACTCCCTCCCCAGACCCCTTGCATTAAATACTAGTTTTCCTGCCGCCTATTCATCCTTAGTGTTTTGCTTAGGTCGATTTCGCCACACACACGCGCGTAAACGACCGAGTCCAGTATTGACCACGTACTGACCAGTAGTTGAATCTTCTACTAGCTATATACGTATGTCATATTATTAATTAGTATTTTGTGGAATTTGTTGCAGGGATTCTTACATCGTTGAATCATGTTTGAAGTATCGCACAATCGGTAGGTTTGAAATTTTTATAGAACATGTATGAAAATGAAATATATTGATTAAACCCTAAGAGTTCATACTTGATACAACTTGTCAAATAATGTTGGCTAGCTAGAAAACAGTACCATATTTGTGGGATGATAAACCCTCACTCAGTTACGTCCATGTAGCTCTGTATAAAATAGGGTATTAAAGGAATAAGAGGAATATATATATATATATATATATATATATATATATATATATATATATATATATATAGTTCCTATCAAGAGCAGGGATCCGCTATGAAATTAAAGAGTGAAGTTCCTTATTTGACTCACTTTCCAGTTAAATTTTTACATCTTCACCGTTCAGTATTTAAGTATATGCGTATAGATCATCCCTACAATTTTTAGCTCATTTGGTGATCGTTAAGGTATCAAAACGATAAAAAATCAATGAACAAATTGAATTTATTTAGTATGAACCATTCGTGTTAATCACGACTAGGAATGTTTAAACGATGATCAAATTTGATGAAACTTTACAGAAGTAATCTGCACACATATACCCAAATACTGAACGGTAGAGATATAAAAATTTGACCAGAAAGTGGGTCAAATAAGAAACTCCGCTCTTAATAAGAACTATATATATATATATATATATATATATATATATATATATATATATATTACACAGTCAAGACTACAAGACTACAAGAACGTATACCTTAATGCATGTGGATTATACCTACTACTTTGACGGAATAATAAACTTAAACGTCAACGGTCGTATGAACACAGTAGTTAATCTTTTCTACCTTCAATAGTAAACTTTCTTTATATAATAATTTTGCCAATTTTATTTCACAACTAGGATTTTGGCAGAGAAATTCATAATCATTTGACATTTTATTATGGTAATTTACACGAATAGTTCAAGTTGAGCATATTCGGTTTGTTTATTGATTTAATATAGTTTCGATACTTTAACGGTAACCAAATTAGATGAAATTTTACAGGAATGACTTATATATTAGGTTCAAACATCTGAACGGTGGAGATATGAAAATATGACTGAAAAATGTGTCAAAAAATAAACTTCGCACGTTAATTTCAGAACGAATGTTCGCTATTTGTAGAGATGATCTACACGCATATACTTAATACTGAACGGTGGAGATGTAGAAATTTGACCGGAAAGTGGATCAAATAAGGATCCTCACTTTGAATAGGGACTATATATATATATATATATATATATATATATGATTTGGTGGATTGCGATATATCAAACTAGCTTTTATCAAAGATCATAGACCACTGAAATTGCATTGGAATTTCGATAGTTAAATTATGCTAGTTTTAGTCTCTACTAATCTTATGGTATATCGATCATTCAATGCTGAGCACAAATACTTGCTTCATACTCTGAGTCGGGATTATCGTTCACAGTGAGACTATAGAAAACCTGCCAATTAATCCTAGCCTTAATCCTTGCTGATTTTGATTAAACGTGTAATTACTAATTAGACATATATATATATATATATATATATATATATATATATATATATATAAGACACAGTAGCTTAATTAATTAAGATATTTTCGAAAGATATATGTGCAATGCATGAATTTATCTCGGTTCATGAGGTCAAATGGGTTCTTCGACCCAATTTTTCCATGCAAAATTAAGAAAAATAAAAATAAAAATAGAGTGTCCGTGCATGGAAATTAAAATTTGAGAAGTAACTTAGAAAGAGAGTGGCGGTCCTGTCTGGAGTTGCCATATGATCTATAAAACTAATCCGTCCAAACTCATATTTAATTGTACTGTTTCTGCCTAAACCCGGGGGCCTGGTAGATACACGATGAATTCAACTTGATCTCCTGCAATCCTGCTCACTAAGGGGAATACCGGGCGGGCCGGTCTTCTCCTCTCAGATGCCTAAGTTAGTATAGTTGGAATATATATAACCAAGGCACGTATTTAAGCAGGGAGAGAGATAAGTTACCTAATAAAGAGGGTAGTTGGGGCCCTTATATAGGTGGTTGGGGGTGAGGGTTGGCCTCACCCTTCGATGTGGGACTGGCTTCCTTCTGTTTGTACCTTCTGGTGCCCTCTTTGGCGGGCTGGCGCCCCCGGCCCCAGGGTCCCTGGAGGCAGGATAGAGTGCTGGGCCCCGAGGCCGGGTGCTGGTGATCCGGTCCCGAGCCTTGGGCCGGGCCCTGGTGCACTTGTTGCGGGTCTGTGGGCCTGCTGTAGCCTCTCTGCGGCTACTGTCAACATGTACGTATCGATTCAATTTTTTGTTACAGACATCGAGACACTACCGTACGTACGTACCCAGCAACAATCAAAGTTTTTAGGTCAAAATAGATCGAATGCAAAACCAAATCCGTGTTCAGTGATCTCAAAACTCAAGTCCTGTAACTGCGAGCCTTACTGCCGTGGCGATATTGAACATGACCAACCCCCTGTTTTATATGAAAGTGGAGATATTCAACAGTTGACACTACTGGAAACCACGTCTGAATCGACCAATATTGAAATGGAAAAATCAAATTTTGTCGTCTCAACACATTGAAGCGACCAATATTGGATTTGTCGCTTCAAAAAACAAGAGCGACGACTTTTGATCAATAGTCGTCGCTCACAAATTATTGAAGTGACGAAAATAGGAATGTTGTCGCCTGCGAACAAAGTTTGTAATCTCTGGCGACGAAAATTCAATATTTGTCGCTGACATATGAAACGAAGCGACGATTTTTAAGCAATAGTCGTCACTTCATGTTTTAAAATCTGTTATAAAGCCCTCGACTTCAATAGATTTCAGAAGTTGAAGTTTGAGGAAAAAAACTGTTCCGGAGCTGCGAAAAAAAGGGCAGATGTCGATCTTGATCTACATGTTGTCATACAAGGCAAAATGCTGCTTTTCTTTTCATTCAGTAGATGCTTATTAGCTTATGGCCAAATCTAATGTTTTTGTTGTTGGATATAGCAGTTGTTTGACTCAAATTCAAAATTAGTAATTAATACTGTAATACATATACTTATGTGCTCACCCTTTGATATTTGGGATTTAATAGTTATTGTAATGCAATATGTACTGAATTCTAGAATCACAACAAAACAAAAGTTGAGGATAGGTTGTAGAGTTTTACGTACCGTATAGTTTCCATACCCGTGGCGGCTCATCCTAGGGTATGTTTACTGACCATTGAGCAGCATAATAAGCTAGGAGTGCTTAGAAATACCAAATATTCTTATCTGCTTAAAATGAGATTAATAGACAATTGCCTAAAAATCCCAGTCTGTCAGTTAGCTAAGTTTCTGTTCATACTCTGTGAGTCTGTGATTTGCCTTTTATTCTTGGTTGAGTTCACAATTCTACCTTTGATTCTATAGGTCTTTGTAATGACCAATCATAGCCCTGAAGGTTAAAATTTCATAAGGATTACTATGTTTGAACTGTTGCTATATATAGACCAATTATTGATTTAAGTTTGGCAAGTTCAAGGCCATTTCTATAGAAGTAGTACCAATAACATTAGTGGTATTGAAGGAATCTTCTTTGCTTGGCTCTTCTCCATCTCATTTATAAAAGATGGGCAGGCAGATCTGGATCTATGACAGAAACCCTACAGTATGTCCAGGATATTAGGATTACATTAAAGAAAAAAAAAATTGACAATTAGATATACAAATTCTTAAAATTTAGTATAATATATTGTTAGGCTTTTATGATTCATAATATTCAGTGTCATTTTTATTATAATTGTATATATATGGTAGAGCTTGTTGATATGACAACGGGTCAGAAGCTGAATGGACGGAACCCGGACAAGTCTGTCATCATAACCGGTACGAAAACCCAATATTTGGTGTCACTGAACGGCGGGAAACCTCTGAAGGTTGACTACGCGGAACAGCATAGGGGTCCGAGCCTCTTGAAGTGGAAGACTTTGATGTCCCGAGACATCGGGAGCGCCATCCAGAGCAAAGTGCCCATGCTTGCGCCATCCAGAGCAAAGTGCCCATGCTTGCGCCTTCATATGCTGAGCTGGCTGAGGAGCACCGAGATGCACTGAGCACTTATATGGAGGTAAAACACAATTTCATAATAATTTCAAAAAACTATCTTTCAGTCATATATATTGAAATATGTTATTTCTAATGATTTATTTGAAATGTTTTTTACTAGATCTTCTACGACCTCCCTCCCACCGAGATAGGCATGTGGAGATACATCAACGAGACCGCCGCCAAGATCTACAAGGACTGGAAGTACGACTGCCACACCCACTACGTCGAAGTGTCAAAGGCGACGCCTGCAGAGTTCATCCACCGACCCGAGCAGTGGGAGTACCTCAAAGTTCACTTTGAGGACGACGATTATAAGGTAACGGAAAGTAATTAGAGGTTTTTAAATTTCATATAATAGATTTTGATTCTAATAGTTCGTGCATATTTTTGCAGAGGATGTGTGCCCGGAACGCCGCAAACCGGAACAAAGCAAAGGAGAAAGGGGTGTGCAGTCAACCACCACTCTGGCACCACTCCCTATAGCTACAGGGTCGTTGCGAATGAGGCGAAAGGCAGTTTGGCGCCTATACTTCAGACAGTCTGCGATGTTTATGCGCGATCGCAGAATGCGTAGGAGAAAGTGGTGAGTTTCTTGACGAGTTAGATGCAAGAATTCCTAGTTTTTAGCTTCTGATTTTATTTTTTTACAATTTATAACTATACAAACACAAACTTATTGGATAATATTTTTTGCAGGCAGCGGTCAAGAGGAAGATGGATGAGCTCTGTGCTAGCCGAGCCAGTGATGTGGAGAGCGGCAGTCAAGTGACAGGCCCCGCTACTGTCGAAGAACAGATAGCGGTAGTGGACGAGTGTCTGGGTGGGAAGCTGGGGACGAGAGTCCGAGGTATGTACAAATCATAAAATAACAGTTTCTATTTTAGATACGAAAGAGAATTTAATTTGAATAATTTTTTGTGTTTTACCATCTTTGCAGGGCTAGGAGGTGCATTAAGACGCCCGGCAAAACCAAGAGGCGGTGCACGCTTGTCCAGCAACGATTCGGAGGTTGAGAAGTTGAGGGCAGAAGTAGCAGCCGCCAATGAACGTACCAGAATCAACGAAGAACGTAGAAGAATCGAAAAAAGAAGAAAGCATAATCGAAAAAGAAGAGATGCTGCAACGTATTGCAAGGATGGAGGCTGCCCTCGGCATGTCGACCAATCCGGATGCCAATCCCGCCGCCGCCGCCGCCGCCGCAAACCCTCCGACGATTGCCGATAAATCATCATGTGCTGAAGGTATGGGGGCAATGGACGTAGACTTAGATTAGGACCCTTCGTTAGTTTGTACTTGGAACATATGTACATCATTGTTAGAACACATTATAGTTTTGAATGAAATCTATGTATTTATATGTTTGTGTCATGTTGGATATGTGATTTGAATGAAATGTTGGTTGGATATGTGACTTGAATGAAATACAGGTTTCAGAAGTGAATGAAACCATACCAGAATTCTGTTATTCTGCCTCTGTAACAAATATTGAAGCGACGAACATTTATCATTGTTCGTCGCTTAGAGTATAGTGAGGTGACGAAGATTCAACAAAATACGTCGCTCCATGCCTATTCAAAATGAAATAAAGAGACCAATTCTGTTATTTTGTCTCTCTAACAAATATTGAAGCGACGAACATTGATCATTGTTCGTCGCTTAGATTATAGCATTACCAGAAAAAAAGCTTTTGCCGACGAAAAAAAAAAACGGCCGACGAAACCAATTTTCGTCACTAAAAAGAAAAAAATCGTCGGCTATTCCCCTAGAATGGCCAACGATTTTTTTTTCGTCTCTAAAAAAAAAAGTCGTCGACTATTCCCACTGAATGGCCGACGATTTTTTCTTTCGTCGCTAAAACAAATATTTCATCGCCTATACCCCCTAGAATGGCCGACGATTTAAAAATTTCGTCGCCTATTCTCTGAAAGTATAGCCGACGAAAACTTTAGTAAGTTTGGCCGACGAATTTGTCATTTTCGTCGGCTATAAGTCTATATATTTTCAGATCAAAACCCAGTTTACTGCAGATTTAGCGTCCGGCGTCCGAATGACGATGGTGATACCATTCCGGAAAGAGAACGACGCCAGGAATCAAACTCGTTGCTTTGCCACGACGTGTGTGCCTTTTCGGGCTTTCGAGTTCGTTTAGGGCCTCAAAACGGCAGTTTAATATGTTTTCAAGGTTTAAGTTTTCTAATTTATTTTGTTTTAAACCATTGCTTCATCCTTCAAATGCAAAAATGTTGTGAAATAAGATATGACCGAAATAATGAAATACGTCTACGGTTGAAAAATGACAAGATTCTGATAAAATCTGAGTGTCGAAAGATGCGGTCAAAGGTTTTATTCTTTCGTTTCCCTAATGGTAGCGTTACCTTCGGTAAATATTTTGAGGAAAATTTTTATACGATTAGTTGCATCTCATCGATTTGAAACTATTATCTGTTGAAGGTCAGGCAAAAAAACGTCATTTAGACAGTCCAATTACCATTTCTAAGCGTTTAGAGGTTTGACTCACCCGGTTGACCGTTCCGATCGAGCCTTTAACGTTGTCAGCTGAAGTTGGATTTTTTTTCCATACATGTATTTAATCTTAACGGTGATATCTGACGGTTGGAATAGATTTTCTAAACTTTTAGATTCAAAATCAGAACATATGCACTAATGTTCCTTAACTTGTTTACTAAGTGTTTAAGTGAATGTATAGTTTCAAATAGTTACTATACGTAGACTCTTCAAATGCAAAAATGTGGTGAAATAAGATATGACCGAAATGATGAAATACGTCTACGGTTAAAAAATGACAAGATTCCGATAAAATCTGTGTGACGAATGTTGCGGTTAACTGTTTTTTACCTTCGTTTTCCTATGGGTAGCTTGACGTTCGGTAAATATTTTGAGGAAAATTTTTATACGATTAGTTGCGTCTCATCGATTTGAAACTATTATCTGTTGAAGGTCAAGCCAGAAACCGTCGTTTAACTAGACTAATTTCCGTTTTTAAGCGTTTAGAGGTTTGACTTAGTGGTTTGACCAATAGTTTAGCCGACGAAATGTAATTTTCGTCTGCTAAACTTTTGCGATCCGCGCCTTTTTATTGTCCGCCGTTGGATGGCTCAGATCCAACGGCTGTTGATTTTCCAAAGTATAGCCGACGAAATATATTAAATCGTCGGCTATTCTCTAAGTATAGCCGACTAAATCTTTTAAATCGTCGGCTATTCTCCTTCTAAATCTTTTAAATCGCTTCCTCCAGCCTTTTTTCTCTCCTCCCCCCCCCCCCCTTCCCCTCCTCCTCCTTCTCCTTCTCCTCCTCCTCCTCCTCCTCCTCCTCCGGCCTCCTCCTTCTCCGATCCGGTATTTTTTTTTCGCCCAAAATGCAGTTATAGCCGACGAAATTGACATTATTTCGTCGGCTATAACTTTAAAATATTAATATATTCCGACGAAATAGCCGACGAAATAGCCCAAATTGTCGGCTATACTTCAGAACAAATAGCCGACGAAACCAAATTTCGTCAGCTATAACTTTAAAATATTAATATATTCCGACGAAATCGTCGGCCATACTCGAAAATAGCCGACAAATTTCGTCGGATATTTGACCAAGCTTTGGTCAACGAAATCATTTTCGTCGGCCAAGGTTGGAATGGCCGACGATGTCGTTTTTTTCGTCGGCCATTACTTTTACCGACGGGCTTTTACCAACGAATTATAGCCGACGAAATTTTCGTCGGTAGAAGGAATAGCCGACGAAAAATTGGAATAGCCGACGAAAAAAATTTCGTCCGCTATTCTGTCAAAGCTGGTAGTGTAGTGAGGCGACGAATGTTTAACAAAATGCGTCGCTCCATGCCTATTCAAAATGAATTCAAGAGACCAATTTTGAGCCAAACTTTTGTCGCCACAAGTACAGGGCGACAACCCAAAATACGTCGTATGAATTTTGAAGAGACGAGTCAAAATTCATCGCAACAGAATGCAAGCGACGCGTCTAAACTGGTCGCTAGAGATTTCTGCCAACGCGTCAAAAGTCGTCGCTCTCTTCTGAGCGACCACTTTTGGAGTCGTCGCATAGATATATGATGCGACGACTTTTGAATCATTATTGGTCGCTTGAAATTGAAACGACGAATGTGAGGCGACGACTTATTTCCATCGGCCATCCATATAGCTTTTGCTAATTTCTTATTTTCAGAATTTATCATGTCCAGATCGACTAGCTAGAATTATTTTGGTCATCCATGGCTACTGGTATTTCATAATACATGCCGGCCTTGTTTAGTTTTTTTTCCCCTGCACGCGTTATCGATCAGAATTATTGCTGTTTCTGGTTTACATACTCTCGCCACTTTAAAGTAAACCCTTTTTAAATACCAGTATTGAAGCTCTAACGCTTAATCCAAAGTTGACATTAATTAAAAGAAGTTAATTTATTGCATTAATTGTAGATTACTTGCATTTGTAACCAAAAAAAAAAAAGTTGATTATTTCTCCCATTCCACATTAATCGATCGATTCGCTTGGTAGAGAAAATTTTCAGAACAATGCATAAATTTTGACCCACTGATTATAGTTACTTAATTTAAACTATCACATATTCATGTACTTATAATTGAACTTGACACATTTTCAATACATGTATTCTAGATCCATTTGGTCCGTCATATATACTTCCAGGTATAATTCCATTATACTTGTCGAACCTTGTGATTGGACAACAATAGCTGATTCTAACTTTGGACGAAACCATAATGAGAATTTTCCGTTAAAGTACTTGTCAAAGTAAATAAGCCAGAAACATTTCAGAAAAAAAAAAAAAAAAAAGTAAATAAGCCGAGAGTTGATTTTTTGTTAGTTTTGGACGAAAATTTTTAACCATCTCTCTCGCTAATCATAAAGTTAAAAGAAAAGACTTGGCATGGATTTGTACGTACGTTTTGTGATACTTATTTATATTGAGGAGCATACTAATCATGTTTACTAATGATGTTTTGAATTGTACAAGGAGTGGTATAGTAATTTCGACTCGTTCTTCATGGTTACTGAATATGCTTTTAGAGAATTTATGTATAGAATTTGAGTTAATGAGCAAGCTAGATGAATCAATGTGTAATGAAAGCCATCAGAAAATAGACTTTTGTAAGAGACTGAGTAGATTTCAAGCTGCTAAAACATGACTCAACATAGATTGAAGAGGTGAATTGACTGAATTCAGATTTTCGGTGCACAAGAGAAAGTCTCATTGTTATTATCCTCAAACATATTCTATGTGATTAATCCGCATCGGAAGATCTTGTATGCGGTGCACCAACTAGTGGTCAATGTCCCTGACCTGTTCAAAATATTAAACTATTTCTTCCGTCGTTTTTTTTGTTTAGGTCAACTACTTCACCAGTCACCACACGCGTAAAGTCGTAAACGTCCGAGTCGAGTCCTGATGACCACTGACCAGACCAGTAGCTGAAATGTATTCTCAACTGGTTTGCAGCGTTTAACTACAATATTCCCAAAGGTAGAATACTTATCGAGCGAGCATCCAAGCTAGCTAATTGCTCGTATACAATTTATTTAAACATATGAGCATCCAAGTAAAAGAAAACCTATTAGTACAATTACATAGAAAATGCTATATGCCTAATTAAGCTACATGTTAGGATCCTTGTATTATGTATGTCGTATGCGCCTGATCCAATCCAATGGTGTGTATATATTATATATAAGTAGTACTTTACAGGGACTCTTACATGGCTGTGCATATATCATATATATATGGTAGAAGTATATATGTTTTAAAAATATTTGGTAGAAGTATCGTACATATAGTCGCTAGATAGCAGGATTGAAATTTCTAACTAATATGAAATACATTGATCCAACCCCTCACTACGCCATGAATGAAGTGAAGCGACGGACTGAAACAGTCGCTTAAGATAGAAAATCAGTAACTTAAGTCTTAAACGATGGCCTAAGAGTTCATACTTGATACAACTCGGCAAATGAGGTTGGCTAGCTTGCCGACAGTAGCATAGTTGTTAGATTATAAACCCCCATCGCTCTTTTACGTCCACCACTATATTATACAGGAATAATTAAGCTAGCTAGAGGAATATCATCAATATTGCGGTGAACTTAAGATAACTATGCCATATAAAATTTGATACATTGAACCATTTATGCTTTTTCAAGAGATGTATCGTTTCATTCATTGAATAAGATAAATTTTATTGATAACAACTCAAAAATACATTAAGGATGTTCTAAATAACACAACTTATCGAACAAAGTCGTAAACTATGACTAAAAACAAGCTAAAAATAGTAAAGTAATCAAACTTACACATGAATTTTATGACCTAACAAGCCAAAGACTTAGTCATAATTTGAAGTATCATACTCCTTCATTCTACGCTTCTTAGTAGGTTGGAAGTCATCGTGATCATCGTCTTCTTCCTCGATGTCTCTAACGTAGTTCGCTCCTTAAGCCATGTATTGTTTGTGTTTCTTATATGCAGTTTGGACATCTCTACTAGCTTTGCAATCTCTCTGAATATGGTTCTGGGAGCCGTATTTGAAACAAGGAGCCGAAGCTAAGCTTGGAGCGTAGCCACCACGCTTGGAGCCAGGACCGGGATGTTTCGCTTCACGGGGAGCGGCGATGGTGCCGATATCCCTCTTCCAAGAGAAGTTCCAACTGGGGACGGCGCCTCCCCTTTCTCCCTGGTCACCGCGTGGTGCATTTGGCGCACATGGGGCTGTGCTTGACGTTCATGCACGAGGTTTATTCCTTTGCTTTGGAACTTTACCACGGACTTGGTGAGATTGCAGAATAAATTTCGGACCTCTAGGCCTCTTGTTGGTAGCAAGGATCAACTCATGGTACCTCTCTTTTGTTTGGAGCACATTCATCAAGTCACTAAAGGTTATAATGGTGCCTTTCTTAAGGTGATTACTGTACTGGTGCGACAACATGAATGCAGATTTTGAAAACGTTGTGAATGTCTTCTCCATCGTATCGTGGATGGTTTTCTCGTCCCCACAAAAGCTCAGATCAGATTGTAGATTGAGTATAGCCTTATGGTATTACTGGACCGTATCAAAGTCTAATAAGTGGATTTTCTCCCAATCTAACAATAAGCTAGGAAGTTGTGCATTATGCACATTGTCGAAGCGATTTTTGAGAATGTCTCATACCTCTTTGGGATCGGTTTTCTTCACATATTGCTTCTTGAGTGTTGGATGGATATGACGCCTAAGAAACATCATGGCTTAAACTTTTTATTCAGGAGAAGCTTGCTGATTCTCATCAGTTAGAGGCTTAATGGTGGCCGTGAATCCCTTTCTGATAAATGTATTCTCAACATCAAAGACCCACCTCTTGTATTCCTTGCCTTGGACATCTAAACTGTCCAATTATGTAAGTAGAGTGTCAGTCATCTACACAACACAAATAAGGAGACGTTAGTGTCGATTAAAATGAATACCAAGCAAATTGATTATATTTTTAGAACAGTGCTAGGATATGTTATGGTCACATAAATTGATGCAAAAACGTGACTACAAGCCACAATCGATATCTTATTTTTAATTTTCTTTTGAAAAATTGGCGTTGTGGTTCACAATAACATCACAGTTACAAGCACAATGGTGACCGGTAATATCACAGTTACCCTTAAAAACGTGTGGCACCAGGGGTGATGAAATCCCCGGTAACCGTACCGATAAGTGGAAGAATCGGGATGATGCAGTAAGGACAAAAACTCCCATAATTTAAATTATGGAAAGCGGGAACTTTTATAAAAATATACCTATTCTAGTGAAGTTGATCGAAAGAAACTTGGTTCTTGGGGAACCTTGTTCTTTTAGACTCTTCTTGATTTATTCGAAGCAAAAATGAGGGCCTTGAAGAACGCTTAATTGGCTTACGAGCAATTTTGGACGTTGGGGGATGTGTGCGAGATATTGTACACAAACGGAAGATGAGTGAGAAAGGGAAGCTGCCGACCGGGGGCTGTCGAGCAGGAGAAGAGGCTGCCGATGGAGATGCGCGGCAGGTAGGTCTGTTGCCGAGTGAGTCTGCCGAGGGGTAGAAGATGCTGCCGAGTGGGACGGGGCGAGGAGGCTCGGAGCGGAGCGGGCAGGAGGCAGGAGGCAGGAGCCGGGGAGCTGTAGGTTAGCGGCAGCGCAAGTGCTGCCAAGAAGAACCAACGGTGCCGGAAGAGAAGGATGGTGGCCGGCGGCGGCAGTTTTTATCTTGATCAATATGACTGGAAAACTACCTATTGGAATTCCTCTTCCTCGCGTACTGGAGCAAATATAGGAAAAATTTCATGTATAATGTTCATAGCCGAGTCTTCATAAGGCTCGAAAGCACCACTAGATGTCCGGTCATGGTATCCTACTTGGATTTCGGCAACCGTAAGTTCATAATCTGCTACTTCACCGTGTTTACTCCATGTTGTATAGTTCTGCATAATACCTTTGTTACACAGGTGATCGTAGATTCTTATTATCGTCTTGCACTTAGTATTCATACAACTTAAGCAGGGACACCTGTGTGTTTTCTTTCCTCCACCATGTTCACGTACAAAATTTATAAAGCTTCCTACTCCTTATGGGTATTCATTGCTCCCTCTTGAGTACTGCATCCAACTCTTGTCATTATCCATCGATCACCTGTCACATATATATATATATATATATATATATATATATATAAGAGAAACAATAAATAATCACAAATAAACAATTTATATGCATGTTTCTTCTCGACCTTATGCCTCTGGTTAGGGTCCTAATCCAATTCAGGAGTACAAGACTTTATTTCACAGTTTGTAAGTCTTGTGTATTCATGAGAAAATTTCGACAGCATCTCTCCACAGTTCCTCAAGTGCACGAATATCTAGCTATATACCTAGTATGCACTCGAAGAATAGTTTTGAGAGACTCCGTCGAAATATATACCCACGATCGCAAACGAATACACAAGACCTATACAAAATGTGAAACAAAGTCCTCTGCCCCCAAACTGTCCAAAAATGGGACAATTCAAGAATCATATGTTGATTCTCAAACGGGATTTCTAAGGATATAAATGCATGTACATCAGTGAATAAAAGAATGATATATTCTTTCATTCACCGCTAATTATATATAAATCATATAACAATGATTTTCTTACAATAATAATAATTATTAAACTAATAATTAATTAAGACATTTTCAAAATAAATAATGAATATATATAATTCAACAATTTCACAAAAACCAACAATTATTTGAGTATGTATACATGGACCAACAAAAGGAATACTCTACCACCTCACAATATATACACACACACAACAATATATATATATATATATATATATATATATATATATATGTGTGTGTACAGTAAAACCCCTCTAAAGTGATAACTTCACTAAACTGATAAAAAATCTCAGTCCTAAGTCGGGATCAGTGTTAAAATTTAATAACCCCCCTATCGTGATAATTAATATTTTTTCAAAAAATCGTAGAGCTAAATCCCGGTCCCAGCTTTCGCATAAAGTGATATTTTCGATTAAATACATATTTTTTTATATACTTTACGAATTTCAAAAATATTTCATAATACTAGTTTGTACTAGGTTTGCTTGTCTAATATCTTTTACATCATCCTTTCTCTTCTGAATTGTCTACAATTGGTCCTTGCGATCCCCGTCTTGTTATAGTAGAAATATCTCAATTGATTGTAGCATTTGAATAGCACTAGATTCTGAGATTTTAGGTATCTCATGACTATCATCATCATCCACCTCTGTTGCATTTTCATTTGATTGATTTAGAATTGTATCAACAATATCTTGTTCCGTTGGAGTGTAGCAGATCTCTTGCTCGGCTAGAAAATCAAGTAATTGATTAGCATTCATCGGATTTTTATAGTGCAAGCTCCGAATTAGGCCATTCAGTTCTTGCACAATAAGATGCATTTCATTATTTTCCTCAATGACCTCGTGTTCTATTGGGACTGTACGAATTTGGCAATGAAGGAAGCAATTTTTTATGCTTTGGGGTTTGACATCCAAAGTCCATGATCCCACAACCATGCAAATTGCTTCTAATATATCAATCTTTTCAGGATCGGGTGTGTTAGACTCCAAACGTTCAAAGAGCTTGCGAGTGAAGCGACGGCGATAATTTGTCTTAAAGTTACGAATAATTCCAGCATCACATGGTTGCAATTTTGATGTCATATTTGGTAGCAAATAATGCAATGTAGTGTTCCTGAGATTGATTTGATTATAAAGCTCTCCAACCGGTATATGTGCACTGCAATTATCAAGGATAAGTAACACCTTTGAATCTTTTACATGTTTGTCAAATGCTTGAAGCCATTGCAGAAAGAGAGTTTGTGTCATCTAAGCTTTTTGATTTGCTCGATATTGACACCCAAGATTGTCTCGATTTATATGCTTAAAACATCGCGGATTCAAGTATTTTCCAATCACCCACAAGGGGAATTTGTCACTGCCATCTCCATTAGTGCATACAACCACAGTCATTCTTTCTTTATTTTGCTTGTAACCTTCCAGTTGTTTTGTTGCCAAAGAGTTATCAGTCTAGTTAAACAACTTTCAGTTAAATACAACCATGAAAATTCATGCAAATGAATTTGAAATTAACAAATGAATTTTACCTGTAACCTATAATAGAATCTTGTTTCACCCATATTGTAGATGTCTTTCCAGTCATATTGATCAAGAACATTTCTCAAACTGGGAATGACATCTTCAACTGCTTGCATATCTACTGCTCCACTTTCCCCAAAACGTCGAAAAGATTTTACTCTATGACGCTGCTTAAATCTCTCCAACCATCCGTTTGAGAAATCAAATGATTTTGCATCGGGATACAATTGATTTAGGAAGAACGCACATTTTTCTTTCTTGAGATCACCATTGATGTTTATCTTAGTTTGGTAGGTGTGATCCCACTCTACCAGTGTTGTTTCCATGAGTGGGAAGGTGACTGTTTTTTGGCGTTTTGAACTCTCGTTTAAGTGATCAACACTGAGTAATTCTACACTACGATGAAGAGTGTTGGATATGGTAGATTGGGTGACTTTGAGATTATGCTTCTCCTCTAGCCATTATTGAAGACTTTTTTGAGTAACACCAGGGTTGTCTTTTTTGTATTGACATAGTTCTTTACGAATCTTGTCGGTCATTATAACATGCGGAGATTGCTTCGGAGCCATACCTATGGAAAGTGTTGATAAACTTAGAGAATATTATCTAATTTATAAGTAATTTCTTGGTGAAAGTGTTAACATATATGACTGTTAGTAAATCTTTTAGAAATCTAAGAAACTATTGAAATTTTGGTGAGTTGAATATAGACAAAGAAATAATTACGTACATGAATGTTCAATTTTGGTGAGTTGCATATAGACAAAGAAATATGTATATGTATTTAGTAGCTAAAAACACAATTTTAATCTTTTTGGAGCAAAAAAAATGTAAATCTCTCTAAAGTGATATTTGGACCCGGGTCCCAAGAGTATCACTTTAGAGGGGTTGTACTGTACCTCAAAAATGGAAAAATTCAATGGAAGAATAAGAAATTTTTGTTGAAAAAGATGAAGAAAGAGATCATATCAAGTTAAAAATCGATGGGTAGTAGACATCAAAGTTTAGGAAGACCCAATTTGAAGTTTTTCACATCCAAAAATGAAAATCGGTGGAAAAATTTTGGGGGAGGAAATTTTTCCTCTTCTTCCCGATCTGGAAACCAAGTCCAGTATATATAGTCTGGATTCACTTTGGCGATGAAACACATATTTCCTTTCCTAAGTGACAAATTTAGGCGACGAAATTAATCACTTTCGTCTCCTAAGTGAAACACTAACGTGACGAAATAAATATTTCGTCGTCTTAGAAAAGAACTTTAATGACAAATTTTCGTCGGCGTCTTTGTATTTTCTTAGGCGACGAATCAAAATTTTGGTCAGCTAAATTTTCACTTAGATGACGAAATATTGAACTTTCGTGTCCTAAGTAAAGAACTTAGGCGACGAAATCACATTTCGTCGCCTAAGAAAATACATAGACGACAGTTTTTTTCGTCGTCAGGGACTTCTCTTAGACGATGAAAATTGTCTTGAGCACGTCCGCATCGGTGCCTACTCTCCAGAGCTTAGTAGCCACCACCTTACGTACGTAGTCCCGTTTCCACCTCACACACTCTCTCTCCCGTTCCGTTTTAGCCCACCAACTTCATTGGAACTCATTCTCAAAACCAAACACGTCCACCTCACAAACCCTAAAACACGACTGACTATTCTTCCAAATCTTTTCCTCTCTTATTCACAGCTTCACCACACAAATACCAACCTCAAAGCCAAACATGAGACGTAGATATCTCACATACCATACAAGCCCTATATTACACGACGTGTAACCTAAGCCCCCACCCAATATTCCTCCTCTCTGTGCTGCTTCTGCTCCATATATTCTTCTTCCCCTACACAACCAGATATAGTAACAAGCTCAAGCAAGCCTCATCAAGCTCAAGCAACCTTTCAATATGAAGAGAACCCACTACTCATTCATGGAGGAAAACTCCAACAGAAATGTTAACAACACCACAAACCAGATCAATCTTCCTGCATTTTCCGGGAAAAGAAGCAAACACTGCGGTGGAGGCCACGACGAGTTTTTGGGTTTACAAAACATGTCTACGGCGGAGTGCTCGGGACGCGAGAGGCTGAAGAGACACCAGGATGAGGTGGCTGGTCATGTGATGATACCGGATTCATGGGGGCAGGAGGAGCTGCTCAACGACTGGATCGATTACTCTCAGTTTGACGCGCTGCTGGTTCCGACAGGGCTCAGCTCGGCTCGGGAAGCACTTGCTATGGAAGGACGTCGTCGAGCAAGTAATAATAACGCTCAAGGAGTCCTAAGCATAGAGAGTAGGTGTTGAAGATAGTGAAACTTCTTGCATTTCTACAATATTTAGATAGTAAATCAAAATCTTCATTTTGTTTAATTATTTTGAGGTTTGATCTATTATCTGGTAACCGATCATATTAATTATCTCTAGATATCATTCCCAGTGCATGGTATGAATGCTGCAAGATCTATATGTATATTTATTTGATAATAATGAAAAACAAAGATTGATTGTACTCCATGAAATTATTTCATAGATATACATCATTGTACGTCTGTATTGTTTTATGATATCGAACACAAGAAATATTATATATGATATCAGGAATGAATTGAAATGAACTATATTGATTTTGCTCTATAACAAGAGATACTGCTGCATTAATTTGGTGGAATAATGATTATATATTCTGATCAGATCGATTTGTGATCGCGGTAGGATGTAGAGCATTTCACATATATATAGATCGATTTGACAACGGATTACCTACGATCATGAAGTGAATTAACTTGTTTGTCG
Source organism: Potentilla sterilis (assembly GCA_963682095.1). Classification (NCBI taxonomy): domain Eukaryota; kingdom Viridiplantae; phylum Streptophyta; class Magnoliopsida; order Rosales; family Rosaceae; genus Potentilla; species Potentilla sterilis. The sequence goes on along the minus strand of OY821759.1, from coordinate 32,988,884 downwards.
CACGATCTGACTAATGCTGGAGTTAAATTTATAAGAAAAATTTAAGATCGGCTAGCTAGTTCATTTCAAGATCGAATAAGGTGGATTTTGCTAATTTTTTATTACGGATTAAGTTAAATTTGTTACGGGTATTGGTTGGTTACTCCATATGTTTATACGTACACTAGTTGGCTTGCTTGTCAGGTAAAATTTCAAACTTATCATGGAGTCCAACCAATGCCTCCCAGTCCTATATACGAATATCATCAGAAGGCTCAGATGGGGATTGAGGAGGATCCGAAAAACTTATCTTTTCTTCTCTCTGGAGGGAAACCTCCACCTCGTTAGTTCGATTAACATCAGTGTTGATGGAGGCCGAGGTTAGTGAAATGTTATTGATGTTTGCTCGTGGTTTGCTTCACGTACGTAGTGGAGTCTGGCTCAAGGGGGGCTTCAATTCATTATGGCCAAGTGTTCGGATGTTGAGATATATCGACCAGCTGGTATCTCATGCTAAGGCTCAGAGCTAGCTACTGAGATGCAAGTTCATCAAATAATTATCAAACCATGAATAATGGGATTAGCTGATTAAATACAGTAACCTCTTGTTTGGAGTTGTCGTACGTTGGTATCAAGGCCGGGGTACGTAGTAGCTACAAACAATTCTTAGCTGGATCCATTGGCTAGGAGATCAAGCATATCTTTCAGGAGTGCAGTGAAGCTGCAAGTATTCGATTGCTGGGTTAAGCAGCATTTGGAGTGAAGTGATCAATCATAAGGGCACCTTATTCCTTGATCGAACATCCTCCTAGGTCAAGCCATGCACCTTCCATCATGTGGTTTCTCTACACTGAGAGCTACATTAATACTAAGTACGAATGGCCCGACCGAATGGCCCGACACACCAAATGGTCCGACAATAAGAGGACCTACGTACGTACGCTACTTCACAAACCAAATCTTAGCTTCATTACATAGAGTTGTAAAATTTGTATGTCCTCCTTCACGAGCCTACAAGCAGATCATTGCATCGTTGCTGCATGTAGAGAAGAAGAAGGTGCGCTAGTTGAGTATATATGTCAAGAGAACCCTTCTATGTGCTATATGCGGTTTCAGAGTTAAGGAGAACGTACGTTCCATTCTCCGGCCTCTTACCTCACCACCGGGTTAACACACCCGACACCCTCCTGGGGCATATACTAGAATAGCACAGTAACTCTGAAGCGCTTGATTGAACTTTGAAGGTGGTGCTCATACATATGTTCATGTGCTAGTTAGGCAAGTAATATATGATCATGACCTCGATCGATCTCCTTCTCCATCGTGATGGCCGGTATTGGTCATGTCGTACGTGCTACACTTAAGGGTTGTAGACTTGTAGATAACTATATATGGAAGGTAGCTAGGGTTGTGTATGCAGCTAGCTACAGCCTAGAAGAAATATGATTGGCCAAATTTTCACCAAGAAAAAAAAAAGGGAAAAAAAAATTAAGAAGACCTCAGTTAATTAATTAAAAAAAAGGAAAAGAAACGCTAAGCCAAGTATCGCATCTGGTCTCCTTACGGTTCAATTTTAATTTTGTTTCTCTAGTTGTATTAGACTCTTCTAATTTTTGCATTATTAACATTTGGTCGAATGACCCTTAATTATATATGTACCACAATTAAGTGCAGTGACATATGCTGACTTATTTAATTTTGAATATACATAATATATAGAATTGGTTGTTAGTAGGGTTAATAAATAAGTTGATGATATTTGTTCCATTTTGTATCACTCAGGCACGGAACCAAGATTAAAAATTAAGAGGGGCAAAATTTACCTTATTTACAATTTTTTTTTTGTGTTTAGGATGCTGCTGAATAACTGATTTATTTATTTATTTTTAAAAATAAAGCAACTTCATTAAGAGGAACAAAGCCCAGCAAGAACTCGGGCCCAAACACACAAATATAACCTACCTAGAAAAGGAAAGAATAGTCGTTCTTCTTTTTATTTTTTTATTTTGAAAAAAAGTCGTTCTTTTATCTCACACTGAAACAGAGAAGAGAACTCCTCCCAAATGCGGTAAAGAAACATTACCTCCTACTAGACAACTGCTCCCTCCTCAAGGGTCCAGTCAAACCGTCGTTCCGAAGCATAAGAACAAGAGAAGGAGGAGGTGTTGATGTCCAAAAAAGAGGACCCTCTCTCCCACTAGCTAGACCTACTGAACTACGTACTTATATGTATACCTATTACTTTTTCCTTCAAAAATTGAAAGGGACTGCAGCAGGGCCGGACCTGAGATTTGAGGACCTGAGGCAAACTTTAAGATTGGTGCCCTCTAGTACTTTAATACGAAAAAAAATCAATAAACACCAAACATGGCAAAAAAAAAAAATGGTGTTCATCATGCATTTGGTTGTTCCAAACTCGCAAAGCATAATGATTTGACAAAGAATTAACTGTTTTCTTGACTTAAAATATAACACTACTTACCAAGTAGAATATCAATAACTCTAAATTCTCTAACTTGTCCAGCAAGAATTAAGCCAACGGCCACTGCTCCATATATGCAAAGTAAAGTGTGCCTGAGAAACAAGAAATGTAGAACATCAAACAAAAAGAGCATAGTACAGTAATCCAAGCTATAAAATAGTTAAAATGGGTAACTAAGACGGAAACAGAAGAAGATAAACTACTCAATTCATCCTTTAGCTGACAGATTTGTGCACATTGTACGGCAATATGGAGAAAATTGTATTGAGTTTCAGGAAGGTAAATCAAATTACAAATTTCAACCTCACAGAAAACATGTCAAAGTATTCCACTTGTCATTCGTGCTAGCACTGTAATGAAGACTGGGTGGCTGAAATTTCAACCAACTATCTAATTTACCAACTGATTGTAACCCAGTATCAAACTCTGCAACTGAATTTTTGGGCAGAATAGGCCACAAACAATCTTACAGTATTGCTGCAGGAGATAGCACTTACCACAAAAGAAAAGCCATGAAGTAATGGATGTTTCTCTCACCTATACAATTATTCTGCAATCAAACCCGATGTTGAACTACAATAAGCACCATATAGAATGCAAAAATATAGTGAGGAGGAAGACAGAAAGAGGACGAGTTGGAGAAACACAAACCATCCATCCACAATGATGGTCAAAGCGAGCAACACAGCGACCACATATGCTGCAATGCTTAGACCGAGCAGGTCTTAACCAAATAGAAAAAAGAAAATCAATATATAGAGAAAACCTTAGAGAAACAGCTAAATCAACTGTGAGGGAGAGGTGGACGTAGCGCATTGCCTTATTTCATCACCACAAAAAACAGAGCCCCATCCAGGTTAGAAATCAAAACTACCACGCAATACAAGTCGAACTATCCGCCTAAACACCAAACCATCCTAATCTTGCATCAGACACAACAAATGACCATAGGCTCAAATTAACTTCACCATTACAATTCAGCTCAAAACTATAACCCACGCTTCCTAAACCCATCAAAATCTCATTACACTTGCTACGTTCCAATATCAAAAGAAAAGCCCCCATATAGCCACAATTACACATAACTACAACGAATCCGAAACTCTCACAAATGATCAAAAGGAGCTGACTTTACCAACCCAATAAGCCAATTAACAATACAGCAATACATAGACATTAAAAAAATACATAATCAAACAATGCAGAACCATATCATATATAAATTGAGGAACCCAGAAGAGATATAGAGAGAAAGATGGGACCTTTTCAATAGGGAGAGTGAAACAAGCGGTGGCAACGGCGGCGAGGAGAAGGAGGAGTGTGATCCTAAACGTAGAGCCCCAAGAGAAAGCCATCATCATCCAAAATCAAGCAGTTTATTCAATCAGAAAACCAGAAAAACACCATCAAATATAAGCTTACAGCATGGTACGCGTAAGGCCCTTTCCCCTGGAGAAGTGTTTCGCCATGATGCAGTACTCAATGACTCGATCGGACCCCATTCTTCGGTTTCAAAGCAATTGCCAAGTGCAGCTTTATACAACTGGAATCAAAACCAAAAATTCAAGTAAACCAATACACACGCAGCGCTAAAATAGTAATCTCCCAGACTCCCACATTCCAAAACAACAGTAATACTCACAAACCTTAGCTTGTATATTAGATATATAAAAAAAAAAAAAAAAAAAAAAATTTGTGCCCCCAAAATTTTGGGCCCGAGGCTGTTGCCTCATGGGCCTCTATTCAGGTCCGGGTCTGGACTGCAGCACACCTTAAGTACTCCTCTCTGGACCCGTTCTTGTGTGGTATCAATCATTCAGTTTTCATAATAGAATTTGTCATAGTAGACATGCAATGTGTATGCTTGTGCGTGTTTGAAAATTGAATTTTATTTTTCTTGTAGTCTGAGGTTTTGAAAATTAATCAAAAGAAATTGAAAAGTTATGAAAAAAGGTTGAATTGTTGAAATAATGAGGAAAAAAAAGGAAAAAGAAAATGAATGTCGTCGCAGAAGCCCACGTAGACAGAGAGAACCCAGGCCCAAACTGTGCAGCTTTGATTAGGTTTTTATCAGTCATCACCTCACAACCTTGAGCTCCTTATATAAAACTTGCTTCGCCGCCTGAAACCCTAACGAGGCCTCTTCTTCTACGGTAAACCCCTCTCTCTGTCTCCCCTGTCCTTTACACCTCGTCGTTTTATCATTCCGATTTCCTACTTCAGTTCACGGATCTTTACTCCTCTAATTGTTTTCCGAGACAACCACAAAACAGAACGCTGTAAATTTTTCATGTTACGCCGAAATGAATTTTAACTATTATTTGCAAATTCTGGTGATTTAAATCTGTAATTTGATTGTGATCATTTTTGTTCTGCAGGTGAGAAATCGTTGGGTGATTGGACGCATCTTAAGTTTCGATCATGAGGTATGCTAATTACACGTCTCTGTTTTATTTGGGGTTAAAAGTTCACTAATTTGATATTTAATTTCTCTGAAGTGTAATTATTAGTTGAACTATGGTTATAATTTTTACATTTTGAGGAATTGAAAGTGTATGATTTATAATCTTAGCTCTCAAACAGGAATTGAATCTTTAATCAAGTTTTTGAACCATTTAGGACTTTAATTTGGGTGGTTTTCAATTTGGGTTTTTTTATTTAAATGCGATAAATTTTAGATTGGTACGTGTTATTCGTGTGTGGAAGATTAATAACTTTCAGGACGGTCATTGATAAGATATTTGATTGATTTTTCAGTTTTAAGAAACTGTAAATTTGATAGTTTTTTTTGTATTTATAAAAGCCTTTTGCTTTTTCCGCTGGTGAGATACTGTCTGTTTGATTTGCCTTGTTGCATTTTACCAATAACTTTCAATCAGGTAGTTGGATGCTTCTGTTTTTGCCTTTCTAACTGTATATATGTCTCTACAGTAAGCTTCAGAGTGATACACTCAGGGAGGCTATCTCTATCATCATGGCTGCTTCCAAGGAGAAGAATCGTAAGTTCACAGAAACTATTGAACTTCAAATTGGGCTGAAGAATTATGATCCCCAAAAGGACAAGCGTTTCAGTGGTTCTGTTAAGTTGCCACACATTCCTCGTCCAAAGATGAAGGTCTGCATGCTTGGAGATGCTCAGCATGTCGAAGAGGTAATGCTTCTGAAACTTTGTCAAAGCATGGACCTCATGGTTTCCTACTCGATGTCTGTAACTGTATTTTTTAGAACTTACAGAGGTTATCGTTAGATGGTTAACTTAAGTTGTCTCTGTGCTTTGTTTTAATTAAATACAGGCTCAGAAGATCGGTTTGGAGTACATGGATGTCGAAGCGCTGAAGAAGTTAAATAAGAACAAGAAGTTAGTTAAGAAACTGGCTAAGAAGTACCATGCCTTTTTAGCATCAGAAGCTGTTATCAAGCAGATTCCCCGTCTTCTGGGTCCTGGTCTCAACAAGGCAGGTTGGTACAAAAGCCATGTTTTTAGTCATAGCTGTAGCTAGGGGCGTTAGACCCTTCTCAAATTTGAAAAATGTTTTAATCAATCTGAATTAGCATTGAAAAATTATTGGATGAAATATACATTGCCCATTCTTAAATTGGTATTTAGTGTTAGATATTGGTTGAACATTAATGGAATGAAATTAGACTTTACGCTACTTTTATGGTTAATCCAATACATCTCTCTAGGGTATGTTATGTTATTGATATATACTTCCGTACCATTTACGTGTTTTCTTCTTCTTTTTTTATTAGGTAAACAGGTACAACTCGTATTCTTTTCCATATTTATCTCGGCATATATCCCATAAAATATCAAGATAACTTACCGGTCTTTCAATTTCAATATTAGTACAAGAAATGCCATATTTTCATGTATAGTTTTACACCAATAATTTTAGTTCATTAATTTGTATGGGACAAGATTGTTGAAAAGCTTGTGTTCTTATGTGTAATGACTGAAAAATTGATTTTACGCTCTTAGTCGATAAAATTTGATTCTAAGGGAAATTTCTGCCTTCACTATTTTAGTGCTGGTTGGTTTTTGTTTATGATTATCTTTTGAGTTGAATTATTGATCCTTTTTCTTATTGTAAAATCATTTTCTATCATAAAAGCTTTGTTTTGTTTAACTGGTAGCAGTGTTCTTTCTTTGTTGACTTGGTTTAATTTATATTTATTGCAGGAAAGTTCCCTACCCTTGTTTCTCACCAAGAATCCCTGGAGTCTAAAATTTCTGAGACAAAAGCGACAATTAAGTTCCAATTGAAGAAGGTTCTTTGCATGGGAGTTGCTGTAGGGAATGTCTCGATGGAGGAGAAGCAAATTTTTCAAAACGTGCAATTGAGTGTGAACTTCCTTGTTTCACTATTGAAAAAAAATTGGCAAAATGTAAGTAAAATGAGCATTCCAATTTTTTTAGGTCGATTCTTATTAAAAAAAAAAACACATCTAAAGTTATCAATAATCTTCCAATGTTCTAATTTGTTACTGTTTCATTTTTTCAGGTAAAGTGCTTGAACTTGAAGACCACTATGGGGAAGCCATATCGTGTCTATTAGTCTTCACTTAGTTTTGCTGTTTTGTAGCCTGCTTTTTATAGGAAGTGTGTGTATCTGGATCGTCCATTTTTTTTTTTCCTTATATGCCTGTTTTACTTTTGTGCTCAATGCTTGTCGACATTGGTAAGACTTTATATTACTATTGTTGGATAGTAAAGTGGCTTTCATTTTTGTGGCGCTTAATATGATTACCAAAGACATCTCTATGCACCAGCATTGCAGCATGTGTTCCAAATGATTAAGTCATTAAACCAGTCACTTTTTTTATCATTGGAGAAGAGATAAAAAGAAGAGCAAACATTTCAATCCCCAACTTTTGAACCAGTACTCCATATGGCCAACGTTTCTGAGAATGTTTGGCTGCTTGATCGACGCCATCTCTACACAACTTCGTATGCTCCTGATTCTGCACGAGTAATGGATTTTATGAGTCTCCTCTCAACTGGAGCATATGATGAATTTCTCATTCCTACATGAAATCACCAGAATTTAGCTCAGTGAGGCTTAAAAAAACCAACATCGTAAAATCATGGATATGATGAGCTCCTAAATCAGTAGACTAGACTTGCATTAGAGACGACATGGAGGAATGAAAAGGCAAATGCATGGAGACTGTTGTATTAATTTCCATACCACATGAGAGAAGTAAAAAAAAAAAAAAAAAAAAAAAAAAAAAAAACGGACTCATTACTTGCAATTTTAAGGAGCTAGGTTGGCTTCCTGAAACATTTATCAAGCTTGCGAATGCCAAACAACTAACCCCACGGTTGAATACCATGACCTTACAACATAAAAGTTACATTCCATGACGAGAAAACTTCTTACACTACCTGCCAACTGAGGGATCTATTTCACAACTGAGGGATCTACAATTGTAGCTAGCAGCTTTTGACTTCCTGCAATAGTATAGATGTCCTGGTTATTCAAGGACGAACCATAGTTATTCTAGGAAGAAGAAATTGAAACAAAAAAAAAAATTCAATTTCTGGAAATGTTCAAGGGTTGTATAGTACATTTGTGATTCCGAAAGAGAAATCTGAGTTCTGTCATCAACCATTTGATTCACAAGCAGATGAGTAGATGAACTGTCAACATAATGAATTTGCACAATATTAACAGAATACCGGTAGAAGTTGCTTCATAACATGCAAACTAAAAGTCTGCTCATAAAAAGTAGAACAACAGAAATATCAGACGTAAGCTAATTAATAAAATTCACTAATGACTGAAATTAAACATAGAAGCAGTTAGAGATTTCATAACAAGTACCTGATTGCAAAAATTGGAACCAATATTGATACATTCCATGTTATATATGCTCCCCATCAATCATTATGTGACGAATGTGGGCAATCTTCGGCCAGTCCTCCCCTTTATCTCTTTCGTACCGTTGTTTCAGTAAAGGACAGTAGAAGATCTCTAGAAGAGATAGAGAACTGGGCAGTCCTTCGTCTGGCAAGCATTGCAGCTCAAAACATCTCCTAATTGCCAAGCTTTGAAGAGAGGTGAGCTCTCTGAAACCTTTGCCTTCCATTGTTTTAACATTAGTCAGAGTGGAGATGGAGAGTGAAGTAAGAGTGGCAGGTAGCAGGCCCTCCTCTGGAAATGAACATACTTCTTCACAGTCTCCAAAGTTGACAAGCAAGTATTCGAGAGACAGAAGCGTTTGTAACCCCCACAACATGCGGTTTGCAATTAGCTTTTTGCATGAATCAACATGAAGTGATTTCAGTCTTGAAGGCAATCCCCCTTCTGGAAATGATTCCAATTCTGGACAATCCGTTATCTCCATAGACTGGAGAAATGGGAGAAGGGTGTGCATCTCTTCAGGTAGGGACCTCAGTTTCTTGCACCGAAAGATGGTTATCTTGGTCAAGTTGGGTGCAGGCAGCCCTCCACTGGGGAAACAAACCAATTTTTGGCAGTATATATACATGTTATCAAGGTATTGGAGTTCCTCACATGTAGTTTTTTGTGCAAAAGTGAGAGCATATATGTTAGTCCGACACAATACAAGTGTTTTAAGCTTTGGAAAGTAGTCTAATGGTAATCTCCCACTTAACTTGGGACAATTCCGCAGACGAAGCTCACGAAGATTAGGAAAAGCTCCTCCTTCTTCGTTATCTCCAACATAAGACCAGTTCTGCCACTCCCGCATGTTTTCGAAAATCAGAACTTGCAAAGATCCAAATGGCCTAGTTACAGAAGTAGCATCACCATATAACTCAGGACCTATTGAGACCACTCCATTCAATCCAATAATTTCAAGCTCTCTCAGGGAGGGTAGCTGTCCCAGTGGTGGCAAGAAGTAACAGTTTTGACAGTTCAAAAGTTGAAGAGAATATAGATTAGAGTAAGAATGATGTACTAACCAATCTGGGAATCTTGTACCCTCATAAGAAATGATCATGAGCTCTTTCAGGTTTGTATGAGGTTGGAGGGTTTCCAGCACTTCACGATCTTTCTGTGAATCGTCAGTGGCACCACCCCATTTCAGAACTAGTTGATTCAGATACTTCTTGTCCCTCATATTAGCTTCCAAAACATCTGAGACATTAACAATATTATGAAGTCCTGAAATACAAAGACTTCCGCGCAACTGCTGAAGCTCCTTTAACTCTACTATATCACAATACCCTGCAGTCTTGTCTATCAAAAAGTTACTCAATGTTTGGAGATGTTTCAACTTCCCCATCTGTGGTGGCATCTGTTCTATCTTTGTACCTCTGATATCAAGATGGCGCAAGCTGATTAACCTTTCAAAGTTGGCTGGTAACTGAACAAGACCTCGACAATATGCCAGCAATAATGCTTGTAAGTTATACAACATACATACCGATTCAGGCAAATTCTCTATTGAAGTGTATGACATGTCCAAGTGCTTTAACTGTTTCAGATTGCCAATTGAATCAGGCAACTCTCGGATATTGTACCCTGATAAATTAAGAACTCTCAAACATTTCAGCTGTGGCAGTAGATCAAGTAGTACTTTGTCCGACATTTGGAACTGTGCAGTAATTGGATTCCTCAGGGATAATGGCAGGAAAGTGCGCAACTTCTTAGCATCATACAAGGCCTCAAATTTCTGAAAGCCATCACCATATGTTTTCATGTATGAGAAATGCCGAGCCTTGCTCACCTTGCTCACAATGTCTAATGAGTCACTGTCCTCCAGCCTAACACAAAAATCTCCGCATACAAACTTTGCCAAATCATTGATAAGGTCATGCATGGTGAATAAGGGCTGATGATCAGAGTCACCTTGTGAGAGCTGAAAAAAAGACCTTGAGAGGAGATCATCAAAGTAGTTTTCTCCAACTTCTTCTGCTGTTTTCTTATTTTTAGGTTGCAAGAGATCTTCGGCCATCCAAAGAAAAACCAACTTTGATTTTGTAAAAGAAAAATCTTTGGGAAATATTGAGCAGTAGGCAAAACAGCGTTTGAGATGTCGAGGCAGATAATGGTAGCTCAACCATAAAGCTGGCAGAATGGTAGTCTCCTTATCTGACAACTGCCATATGTCATGTTCCAGTATATTTTCCCATTCCTGAATATTTGATTCAGAGCATAAGAGACTGCCAAGTGATTTTGCAGCCAATGGCAGGCCTTGACACTTTCGGGTGATCTGCTTTCCAATTACTTCAAGATTTGGATCTACAATAACTCCACTTTTGAAGGCATGTTTTGCAAACAACAACCAAGAATCCTCCTCAGATATCTGAGTTAGATAGTGAGTTTGAAGATTACCCATCATAGAAGCAACACTTACATTGCGTGTTGTGACAATGATCTTACTTCCATGTGCTGCAGACTCAAAGGGTCGCCTTAAGACATCCCAGTGACTGTATTTCTCGTTCCAAACATCGTCAAGAACAAAGAAAAACTTCTTCCCACTTAATGCCTCCTTGAGCTTAACTTGAAGCATATTTAGGTCTGTGATTTCACAATTCTGTGAAGCGAGCAGTGACCCGTATATTGTTTGTGTCATTCTAATAATATCAAATTCCTCTGATACGCAAACCCATGCTTGGTGGTCAAAGTGCTGCTTCACTCTACTATCATTGTATACAAGCTGAGCAAGAGTTGTCTTCCCGATACCACCCATGCCGGCGATGGGAATCACACTTATTTTACTGCTTGTTGAATCATCTGTTAACAAGAACTTAATGATTGTCTCCTTGTCCTCATCCCTCCCATACAGACCAAAGTCTTCTATCAAAGAAGTTGAAGGAAGAGTTTGTAATATTCTGTGTCTTGTATCTGCTCTCAAATTGAGGACAGCTTTTTGTTTTGCAATGAATTCTAGTCTCACAATAATGTCCTCTATCCGGGAGTCCACTACTTTCTCAAAAGCATAAAACCAAGGAGAAAAGAGCCTTTTGGAGAATTTCTTGAACATCTGTTAATTCATAAACATTAATGGAATTCTCCAGTTAACTCCAAGTCACAACAAAGAATCAATTTGTGGAGTGCTTAAAAAACATAACAATGAAAAACATCCAAAATTCTTTTAAACTCTTGCAGAACACGGAAGTTCCTATTAACCGAAGACAATTAATAACAAGCAAAATCAAACAGTTGATGGAAAGACTTCATAATTTGGGGGGGGGGGGTGGAGGCTTGGATGAATGAATGCAATACTATTTCGTACGAGATTATACGGTATCTCCATAAGGTATATCAACCTTTGGAGCTCCATAGTGTAAGATCACAATCAAATCTGATCAGGGAAACACTTTTTTTTTTTTTGAATCAGTTGACAAGAATTTATTAATGATAAGGGAAACACTTAATACCTGTCAATCGATTAATAGAGTAATATAGAGAATTTACTAATATGTTTCATAGAATTCTGGTTCTCCAAGCTGTGTGATCATAAACTGGAAACAAAAGTTCGTTGTAAATGATACTATTTACTCACCAAGGAAAAACAAATATAGAAGTAAAACAAAAAATTAATAAGATTAAGATGTGAAATAAAGCATATAAATTACTAGTGCTAACATTGTACCTTCCTTGTACTACTTCCAAATTCAGCTTCCACCTTGCGCCTTAACGCTTCTGTCTTTATCTCGTGCAAGAGATCTTCAGCTTCATAGATTGCCTCTTTAAGCTCACCCAGCCACAGCTTCACTTCTGGATTACTTATTTGTTTCTCCTCTGCATCATCGAGAACAGCATTTACAGACAACAATGTTATCTCCAATTTCTTTAGTAGAATCCCAGTGAATTTCTTTCCCTGGATGAAGTCCAGGACCTCCCGTGAATACATCTTATCAAATACTTCCTCAAGCAAAGCAGAGAGAAAAGCTCCACCCACAACCTCCAAAGCCATGGTTTAAATTCTTTGCAACTTGATTGAGAGTAAATAGAAAGGATGGTAGTGGGAGGGCTTCACAGGTTAAGGTTATAACGAGTGATTTGATGAAGTTGAAATGAAATAGGTGATGACAACCATTAGTCCAAAATTTATAGCTAAATCATATAGAATACAAGGAGACTCGATTTCACTTTATCTTTCTGATTACTTTTGTAAAGCAGATGCACTAAATGATTCTGTAATGGAAAAAAGCAAAGGGAAACGACAACCTCACTGGACAGTTAATTCCAAAGCTACTTCTCTTTCCCAATTATCTGGATGTTGATGGGAACCTGTTCAGGAAATGTATTACATATGTAAGCAGAAAGAGCTGAGATAAATTATAAAGGAAAAAATTCACACACAGTACCTGAACTTAGGTGGTCAGGTCAGTTTGATACCTCAACTTTTTTTCGTACGATAAACATACTCCAACTTATTTATCCGTACCAAATGTGTACCCACGTCACTGTTTTGATGACGTGGCACCTCTGTTTTTGTATCGAACTGACCTGACCACCTAAGTTTAGGTATCAAACTGACCTGACCACCTAAGTTCAGGTATCAAACTGACCTGACCACCTAAGGCCACGTCATCAAAACAGTGACGTGGGTACACATTCGGTACGGATAAATAAGTTGGAGTATGTTTATCGTACCAAAAAAAGTTGAGGTATCAAACTGACCTGACCACCTAAGTTCAGGTACTGTGTGTGAAATTTTTCCAATTATAAATATGATATTCAAAATAGGAAAAATTTCACACACAGTACCTGAACTTAGGTGGTCAGGTCAGTTTGATACCTCAACTTTTTTTCGTACCATAAACATACTCCAACTTATTTATCCGTACCGAATGTGTACCCACGTCACTGTTCCGATCAACTTCCGACAATTTTGATGACGTGGCACCTCTGTTTTTGCAAAGTGTCCTTATTACCCTTAATGTTTACCGCCATTTTTCTTCCCGCCAAGAAGATACGTGTCGTTTCCCCCCAATTTGTACTGTTCCCTTATCTTTGTACTGTTCCCTTATCTATCTAAAAGAATAGTCATTTTTGTTGAGGTAGAGAGAGGGAGTTGAGGCAGTGAAGTGAAAAGAGGAGAGATGAATCTGAATAGGTGCGGATGTGGGAAGATTTGCAGGATTATCATGAGCATTGAGGAAGGGCAAGACTATGGGAGGAGGTACGGGGTTTGTGGAAACCCAAACGAGGTATGTTAGTTGTGAGCTGTGTGCGTTTGTGTGTGTGTTCTAAATGCTTATTTATTACATAATCTTGTTCTGGTGTAGAGGACATGCGCAACCATGTTTTGGATTGATCCGCCACACTGTGATCGAGCCCGATTGTTGATTCCAAATCTGCTTAGGGGAAGAAGGAATGCTGAGAATCAAGTTAACAGAATGCATAAGAGGGAGTTGGAGACTTGCATAGTTATGGTTGTAATGTGGATCCATCTTATGAGAATTCATGAACAAGTTGATGATTTGCAATTTTTATGTGCTGAGTCAGAAGTTAGGGTTGAAATTATGCAGAGAGTTTTTCTCAAGATGGAGAATGAGGTCAAGTTGAGGAAAGAAAGGGAAAGGACACTTGTGGCTGTTCTAGTTCTTGTTGTAGCTTTCCTTGTTGTTCTGCTGGTTTCAAAATGAAGCCAAATTATGTTGTTGTGTAGTTGTTGGTGTATGTAGTTGTTGGTGTTTACTTTTTGCTGGAATGAGGTCTGTTGTTGGTGTATGTATGCTGAAATGAAAGTTGTTGTGTTAGTTCTTGTTCCAACAATTCACAATGCATGCTGTTTAACAGACCATTATCAAAGAAACTGAAATATTCTGCTGTTCCAACAATTCACAATGTCAGCTGTTCCAACAATTCACAATGGAAGCTGAAATGTAAGCTGTTCCAACAATTCACAATGTCAAGAACAATTTACAATGTTCTTGACCATATTCTGCTTTGCTGAAACTGAAATATGTTCAACACTGTTTACATTAGTCCTTCATCAACCTTCATCAACACACATTACACATTTGTTGCTGCTTACACATTAGTTCATTATCTACACAAAAAAGGCTTGCCATAGGCAACATTGCCACAAAATACTGTCATAACACAAAGCAAGCACAAAATACCACAGCAACAGTAAGCATAACACAAAATAAACCCTGTGTTGATCATTCTGGTATCACACACAAAGCAGATCATATCAGTTTCTCTTTGGCTAGTCTCTCCATCACTCTCTTGTAGCCCTGCATTGATCTGATTATGTTATCATTGGTTGCTCCCTTTGGAGCTGGAGCCCTCTTAGGCCTTACCCTTATTCTCTTCTTTGGAGTTGTTCCTTCTCCCTAAGAATAAAACAGAAAAAACAAGTAATCAGCAGCTGTATTAGGAAATCACTTTATAACAAGGTATGAGAATTGAATTTGTTGCAGGTTACACATCTTACATTTGCTGCCTTTGTCAATGGACATCCTTTCTTGTTGTGACCTTTCTGAAAACATCTCTGACATGTCATTCTCACATAAGACCTCTTCAACTTCATTGTTCCATCAGCAGGTGGTGGTTGCAGATTCTCCCCAGCCTCCTTTCTCCTCTTATTTTGGGGTCTGCCAGTTCCTCTCTTGAATGGTGGAGGTGCAATAGGAAAACAAACTGGTTCCCAAAAGTCTTGACCAGCTATTGGATGAATAATGGGACTGTATGCAGCTTTATACTTGTCAACCTTCAGCATTTCATCACAATACAGTTCAATATCATGCTTCTTTACTTTGATAGCAGCAATTGCATGATGGCAGGGAATTCCACTTCCTTGCCATTTTTTGCAGCTGCAAATTCTCCTTCCCAAATCCACACTGTGTTGACTAAGAACATCTGATATTCCACCACTAACTTGAAACTCATGTTCACCTGCAGACAGAGCTTGATAATTACATGAGAACTGTGTTGGATTCACCAATAATTTCTTGATCCTAGGACCAACAGGGGCATTCCACTTCTCAGCTGCAACTCTTCTGTTTGCATTCCTAACCATCATGTCCATCCTTATTCTCTCCAACATAGTTATGATAGGCTTGCCCCTTATTTCCACCAATACACCATTCCAAGCTTCACAAAGGTTATTCAATAAGATGTCACATTTCGCATCTTCATTAAAATATGCCCTTGACCAGTGAGAGGGATGCCTGTCTTCTTTGTTGAACCAGTTATATGCAGCTTCACTTTGTGCTCTTAACTCAGCCATATGCTTCTCATACCACACCTTAGTGGTAGACCTAGCTGCATTCCACAAACTCTGCTTTAAACCTTCTCCTGGATGTTTCCCCTTAAAGTTAGCATACAAGTGCCTCACACAATGTCTGTGTTCAGCTCCAGGAAAGAAGTGCTTGATGGCATTGCTCAAACCTTTTTGTTTATCTGAAATGAATGTGTAGGAGCTTTCTCTTTCAATTTTTAAGTCCCACTTCAACAATTCCATAAACCAGAACCAAGTTTCCTGATTCTCTATCTCAACAACAGCAAATGCAATAGGATAGATGCCATTATTAGCATCAATACCCACTGCAGTTAGCAGCTGGCCAGTGTTGGGAGGCTTTAGGTGAGTCCCATCAACTCCAATCAATGGTCTGCATCCTGAAATCCACCCTTCTTTCACAGCTGCATAACAAATGTAAATTCTCTGGAATGTGCACACTTCATCTTTCAAAGTACACTTGATCTCCACTGTGGAACCAGGATTTTTGGCTAGGATTTCTTTTCTGTATGCACCAAGCTGGTTGAATTGTTCAATGTAATGACCCTCAATCAATCTCTTTGCCTTGCTTCTTCCTCTTGAACAAGTTTGTATTTCAACAGCAACCTTGTGCTTTTTCTGCAAATAATGCTGGATTCCCATCCTTGACCAGCCTTCATCAACCATTAGTGCATCCTTCACCTCAGCTGCAACTCTGTTGTAGTTGATAAAATGGTTCTTCAGTAGAGGATCACATTTATGCTCAGGGTTGAATGTCTTCAAGAACAGTGTGCTCCCTGTGCCTTTGTTAGTAGAGGCATACATCTTGAAAGGACAATTAAGCTGGCACCTAACTTCCACTTTAGTCTTGCAATTTTTCCTAAGCCATAAACCTCTTTGAGTCTGAATTGAAAACTCCCTCACTGCCTCCTTGAACTCCTCAGAATTTGCAAATGCATGACCACATCTAAATTTAGGTTTCTTCAGATCAACTTCCCTATTCCAAGGATAAACAGGAAAATCCTTTTTACCTCTCTTCACAGGATGGCCATCTTCATCTTCATCAGTTTCAGAACCAGACAAGCTCTTCAAACCATCTGAATTTTCACCACCATCACTACATTGACCTGCATATCCCATCTCCTCAAACTCTTCAACTACAGTAGGGTTCTCTACATTTTCTAACCAAGCTTCATCATCTTCCTTGAATGGTTGTTCATCATCCCTTTCATACTCACTGTCCCAGAAGAAATCATCCTTATGGCACTCACTCTCATCTTCAGAATTTGAATCATGACTGAAAGCAGGATCATCACTGTCTTCATCACTGAAAGAGCTAGGATCATCACTGTCTTCCTCACAGTATACAGGCTGCTTTCCCTTATTCCTAGTATTATACCTAGGAGGTTTAGATTCTTGTTTCTTCCTCCCCTTCTCCCTTCTTTTCTGTATGCACCAAGCTACGAGTTCTTTTCTGTATGGACCAAGCTTGGTTGTATGGACCAAGCTAGGATCATCACTGCCCTCATTACTCTCTGCCTCACCTACTGCAGCAGTTGTCTCACCATTACCACCACTTCTCACACCATTTAACTGCATTGCCAATAAATTGGCCTCCTGTGTCATAGTGATCTTATCTTCCACTCTCACATTGTGAAGAGGGTTGCACCATCCCTGAGGAGTAGGTTCTCCCCTTTCAGCCTCCTCCTTCTTTCTAACACCCCCACCAGTAACATACACAACAGCAGTTCTTGTATTGGTATTCATTGTCCTGATCATCTCCCTTGTGTCTCCATCACTCATAATTGGTATCCACCCATCACTACTGCTTGTGCGTGGAAGTTTGAAGTGATATGCTATAGGTAGCTCCCTGTAACCCAATTCCCAGACTATATTGTTCAATTCTACCCATGATATCTTGTCAGAGTCCATCCAATCTAACCAAGCCACCCCACCTAATTTATTGGACCTAGATACCTTGTAACTCATTGTACCATCCAAGTGTTTGTGAAAGTAGCCACCATGGTGGAACTCTAGTGTATAACAATCATCAAAACTGTCATATACTGCAAATAGAAACAGATTTCAAATGAGGGAAAAATATACTTTTCAGAGATTTAATAACACAAGACGTCAAGGCATATCTTTTCAATCATCAATATTCCATAACTCGGGAATAAACAAACCCATATGAACCCATTCCCAAATCCGATTGGAATCAAACTAGTTTAATCTACAAAGACAACTACAATGCCATATTCTTCATTGATAGACTACACAAACAGTAGAAAACAATACCAGTTTCTCTACTAGAAACCCCTTGTGCATCACTTCAATAGAAAAACAAAAAGGTGTGATCAAAGTCTAGAGAGCTTACATGGCAATCCTATTTTGCATATTCGGAACATTCTCCAACGATCGTCTTCCATCGTTCCCAATACTGTAGATGCGACTCCGTCTTCCATCGAAGTCTCCGTCTTCCATCAAAGTCTAGGAGATTTAGGACACTTTGCAAACGAAATGACAATTTTAGCCTTCTATTTTGGACACTTTGAAAAAACAGAGGTGCCACGTCATCAAAAGTTGATCGGAACAGTGACGTGGGTACACATTCGGTACGGATAAATAAGTTGGAGTATGTTTATGGTACGAAAAAAAGTTGAGGTATCAAACTGACCTGACCACCTAAGTTCAGGTACTGTGTGTGAAATTTTTCCTTCAAAATATATCGTGTGTATATATATATATATATATATATATATATATATATATATTAGGTTCTAACATTTGAACGGTGAAGCTATTAAAGTATGACTGAAAAATGTGTCAAAAACTTAATTTCGCACGGTAAGTTCAAAGCGAAGTTTTGCTCTGAATAGAAAATATATATATATATATATATATATATATGGTATGTTTGGTGCAGTTGGGCTTTACATAAAATTTGGCTTCTGCTTTTTAAAAAAAATAAGTTGCTGAAAAGCAAAGTGGCTGAGTGTTTCGTAAACTTGCTTTTTTTTAGGTGTTGTTAGTGGAAAATATATTGACAAAGTGTTTGGTAAACTGAAAGTTGACTTGTGTTTTTTGTTGTAAATGACAAATTTAAACATAAAAGAAATTTTAACTTTAATTGAATGGTAATAGCTAATTTTTAATTTTATGGCTAATTGAATCTTTATTATGTTTATATGAAATTATTTCTAATAACTAATTACTAATTATTATGGTGATCATAATTTTAAATTATGTTTTACAAATAACAACGAGTGAGTTTCATTAACTTCAAATGACTACAAAATGATACATTAACACCATTAAATATTAACAAGTATTACGGGCACTCATCAAGCTTTGAGTGATGCTATTTCTTATTCTTTCAATTTCTTGTTCTTCTTATGCATCATCATCCATCTCTATATCACATGCCATGTCATCGTGTCTTTCTCCAATACGGACAAAATGTCTATCCCGATTTCCATACCTCCGTATATAATCATGAAGTGTCATAGTTGCAATCACAATCTTCACTTGCTTTGGAAATGAATAACTTTGCATATCTTTTAAAATCTTCTATTTCTTTTTCCAAACTCCAAATGTGCGTTCTGTGACGCTCTTAAAGAAGAGTGTATTTGGTTAAATATCTCTTTCTCATTTCTTGGCTCTTGCCTACGGTATTGTTAAAAATGTTGTTTTGGCCCTCTATAAGGTCCCAGAAATCCATTCATTTGTGGGTACCTTGAATCTACCACATAATATTTTCCTGTTAAAATAACAAAATATTATATGTAGCAAAACTTATCAAGAAAATAATATATATGTTTGACAAAAGTAAAATAATTTAATTGATTATACCTGGTGGAGGCATTGGAAAATTTATATCGGGATTTCGAATAACGGATAGAAACACCCTTGTATTATGAGCAGATCCTTCCCAGCCGGCACATACAAAAATTGCATATCAAAATTACAGGCCGCCATAACATTTTGGGTTGGTACTCCTTGTCTATTATAAAACGATACAGACTCTTCAGCAGATATTGAAGCTGGAATATGCACTCCATTAATAGCACAATCCAATCTTTAAATTAATTAAACTATTTTTTAATAGATAAAATAATTAAGTAATTTATAATCTTCTAATTAAGTTACAAACAAAGTACCTTAAAATGTGGCATATGTCTTCTGTCTCTTTCTATCTCTAGTGCAACCCATTAAATTCAAGATCTAACGGCTTGATAATTTCATCACCAATCGCAACTAACATAGATAGTGCTTCTCCAAAATATCTAGAAATAGTTTTCCCAGAATGTTGAAATCGTTCTTGGGCAGACCTATTCCCACACCCTTGTCCTAGCATATACACTAGCAATCCTACTAGTTCCACGTGACTTGTTCTATTTGAACCCAACATCCTATATTTGACCTCCAAATCACTACATAGACGATAAAATACATCCTTGTCTATTCTGAAAGCATTGTAACACCTTGCATCATGACCTCTTAATATTTCCAATATCCACTTATTACCTGTTTGAGATGATATCATGCAAGGATTTTTATGCACATAATTCTCATAATAGTGTTGAATGAACAAGACATTAAGTTGCATGAATAGGAAGTATATCTCCTCCTCCTCGGCATCTACTCCAGAATGGTTCATATATATATATATATATATATATATATATATATATATATATATATATATATATATATATTCAGTCCAAACCTGCGAATATAAATTTAAATTTGTAAATCATTACATTAATAGAGTAATTAAAACAGTAAAATCTCTATAATGTAATTCAAGCAATGTATAGACAATATCTATATAATGTCCACTCACACATGAATAACCAAATAATGTCCACACATATATGAATAAAATCTCAATCTGAGTCTATGTCTTATGTTTCACTCATCTCAAACTTTAACCACTCAAACTTGATCGTCGGATCTTCCATAGTGCAAAACATCTCTCTCTTCTCTTGATTAAGAAATAACCGAGTGGCAAAAAAGTGTAACCTAGATCATGGCCCAGCCCCAGGCAAAGAAGTGACCACTTTCATCACTTCTTTAATGCTAATGTCTGCACCTACTGCAGTCTTACTGATCATAGAAGATGTTGTACTCCTACTCTCAATGGCCTCACACATTCGATCAATCTTCTTTGCTAGAAGAGCAGCACCTCCGACCCTACCAGTTTTTTGGACCGATCCTTTACCTTTCTCAACAGTAGTTGATTTTTTTTTTAGAAGAACCATCACCTTTCGGCGGAACCTCATCAGAATCACCACTTGACTCAAAGAAATCTTCATTCACTCCTTGCTTTAGACTTCTAGGTTGAGGTAGTCTAGAAGATGGTGCATATGCATGCTGCCCAATTGTTGAAATATCCAAATACATTCTATCCAACTTAGCTTCGAATTCAGGTGAAATTCCCTTTTTCCTAAACTTCGCACAATCATTGTTTTTCTGTAAAAGAAAACATACATAATGTAAAATTGACAACTTAATTGATTGAACAATTGTAAATAAAAATGTTGAAATCAATGTACAAACCTCATTTCTTTTAGCCCACCACTCGTCTTCTGCAACAATGGTTTATAGCCGGTGATCCCAACCAAGACCGGTATAATTATTGACCAAATCTCTCTATAACTTTCAATCAGTTTTAAGGGAATCCCATTTGTTTTTCAGTTGTTTTTAATTATATTTTTTATCGGTGTCGTTGTAAAAACCACTTATTATATTCTCCCATCCTTCGAACTAAAATGAGTATTTGGACGATTACCCTTATCCACCTCTTTAATACATAGGTCACAAAATGTATCTACAAGAGTATCATTCCAAGAAGCTTTTTCTTTTTCCATCTAGAAAACATAAAAACACATGCACTGAACATAAGAAAATAGATCCAAAAATTATATGCTTTGTATGTGGATTGCAGTATGCTAACACGAACTCAAATATGGACTGCAATACGAACTGTATGTGGACTGCAATATGGATGAATTGAAAATCTCATTTGTGTAACTAACAACCATGGTAATCAAAGGTAGAGCAGGATCAGATCATGCACAAGAGTAGTTATTGATATGAATGATATTTATTGAAGACACATAGCTTAGAACAAGGCATAGACCAAACCACCATGCCTACCAGATAAATGAAATTGAAAGTAAATGCAAATGCAAACATAGGTCACAGAGTCAACAAGTTTATGCTGTATAAAAAAGCTAAACCCGTACTAAAGTTTATAGCGCAAAGGTCTGCAGTATGAACTTTATGGGATATATGAGATAGAAATAATAGAATGACCCTGGTTGCACTGAATATAATGATGTCTTACAACTCTCCTACAAAACTTCCTTAGGATCATAAACTGTTAGGTCTGTCTATTTTAGATACATTTTTTTTTTATCATTGCTGAAATAAAGGCAATTTTCTTTCATATTGTCACTTCCAAAAAAAAAAAAAAACTTCAAAGCATCCAGTCAAGATAGTCTCTTCTTCATACTCTTATCAGCATACATGTGTATGAATGCATCCAGTCAACATAGTCTCTTGTTCACTATAAGTATAGATCATACAATAATGGCCTATTACATTAATGATTCACGTCTCATTTTCTTATGTAACTGCACACTATTTTGTTAAAGCACAAAACCCAAACTCCAAGTTCCTCTATACGATATCTCCTAAACCCAAAGCATTCTAAACTCAGTTGTTGGTATATATACTATCCTTACAAGTTTTCACGCTGTAACTTCCAATAGAGTTGTCCTCACATTAAATCCCCCAAAGTCTGCTAGTTTGGGGTGAGTAAGCACAAAAGAAAGCTCATGAAAATGAAACAACATAACTCCCCAGGGAAAACATTCAAAAACAGAAGACGAAATCTTTTATTTCTCATTGTCATAGCCAAAACAAGGCCAAAGCAACAGGAACGAGCACTTGAATAGAAATTGCAACTAAACATTGACATGTGGGACAAGAAAAGGCACGTCAACTATGTTTCATACAATGCAGACACATACATAGGTTTCACGATACATCAGCATTCGGAACTTAAAACATTAAAGATAGACAATCTCTCTAAAGGGTAAAAGATCGAGCATCCCCAAAAAGAATGACACAAACAATAGTCATGTTGACGCACTATGTTGATGCATTTAGACAAAAACTAAATTAAAATATTTAGTATTATACATTCATAGATATTCTCACCTTCTTGCTTGTTGCTTGGAGCTCTCCAGCAAGAATGTGAACTTGTCAAGTATCAGATAGACTTGTATATAAGAAAATGTTGAGGTAATAATGTACAAGGAGAAAACAAAAGAAAGCTATCTAGCAGTACGAGATGGTAAACTTCTAAGAGACACAGATTGTAATTGACAAACATTTATTTCTGTTAATAGAAGATGAATACAGACAGGCGAACTCACCAGAACAACAAATTACTAATAGAGATCCCTAACTTATATTTGCTATGAACTGAATAACCTAGTTAAATTCTTTAACAACCAGTTAACCACTATTCTCATTAAAAGAGCCCTCAATTGCCACCAGTAACCAAGTACAATGACTGATAATAATGTGACGGTGAGTGATACTTGCTCAATAACTAACAGGAACAAAAATTGATGAGCAGTAATAGACCTTGGTGAACTTGGGATCTCTGTTGACCACCAAACGAAATTGGTAAACTTGGGATCTCTGTTGACCATCAAATGATGAACCTACATCAATTTTAAGAAATCCTTGAGTACATTTCGTAGCAGAAAAAAAGCACAAAAAAAAAGGAAAGTGAACTTGGGGAGAAGTTGTTCACCTTGTACTCGAACTTGGGGAAAGCTGAACTTGAGGAGAAGATTTACTACTGTGGTTGGTTTGATGAGTCTTCTTCTTTGATTTGGGATTCTACTGCTATCAATGTGGAAGAAGAATAGCTATCAATAAGCAGCAGGTTCCAGTTTTAGAAAAAACATGATCGTCTTTAGGTGATTTTGTTCGTCTATAATCTCCCTAAAAAACTACCTAAAGTCTGAAATTGAAGAGAAAGAAAAATTGTTACCTCATAATCGATAGGAACCCAGATGTGTGAGTATCCAAACTCCAAATCCTTCAGCAAATCCCCAATCTTTGAATCCTCTAGAAGGCCAAGAATCAACTGATCCCCAGCCAAATGAATCCCCAATCTGCGAATCTCCGACTAGCCGCTACTTGCTCCGGCGAGGTCGACGACGGTTCTTCAGTGGCTGATTGAGGGTCTGAGGGTTACAAAAGTGTAGAGACGGTGAGCGGCGTAGGAAGAAATAGTCTTTTTAGGGTAGTGAGGGCAATCAACGCCATTTTGAAAGTTTCGTTTAAGAACAGTGGCACCGCTACAGTGCAGAAGCACCTCTGCTGCTTTCGGAAGGAAGGTACCCCCTGCTTTGGCTTTTGGAGCAAAAAAGAGCAGATGATGCTGTACTTATAAGTAGGGGAGCAAAAAAGCCCCCCCAAACGCAACCATAGTCATTATCAAGTCCAAACGTTTGGACCATGTCTTCAGGTGCGGATTTTCATTTTTGACCCACCTTTCGATCAAATTTTCTCATCTCTACCGTCTACTATCTAGATAATATTGTGTAGATCATGTTTGCAAAATTTCAGCCAACTTGGTAATCGTTAAGACCCTCAAAATTGCGTTTTTCTGTTATAAACATGAATAGTTCAAGTTTGACAGAATTCAGTTCGTCCATTTGTTTTTCGAGTTTGAGGGCCTTAACGATTACCAAATTGGCTGAAATTTTCCAGAGATGATCTACACAATATTATCTAGATACTGGACGGTGGAGATGAGAAAATTCTATCGAAAAGTGGGTTAAAAATGAAAATCTGCACCATAAGACATGGTCCAAACGTTTGGACATGATAAGGACTGTATATATATATATATATATATATATATATATATATATATATATATATATATATATATATATATATATATATATACTCACACACAATCTCTATCAAGAGCGGGGCTCCGCTCTGAAATTAATTCCTATACAGAGCGAAGATTCGCTTTGAAATTAACGTGTTAAATTCGTTTTTTGACTCACTTTTCGGTCACAATTTTACATCTCCACCATTTAGACGTTAGAACTTAATGTATATATCATCTCTGCAAAATTTCATCCAATTTGATCATCTTGAAGGTATCCAATTGTATTAAATCAATGAACAAACCGAATATGTCCAACTTGAACTGTTCGTGTAAATCGTCATAAAGAAGACTCAAACGATCATAAATTAGATGAAATTTTGCATAGATGATCTATACATTAGGTTCTAACATCTAAACGGTGGACATTTGAAAATGTGACAAAAAATGAGTCAAAAAAGGAACTTCACTCGTTAATTTCAAGACGAAACTTCGTTCTGAATAGGAACTAATATATATATATATATATATATATATATATATATATATATATATATATATAGCCATTCCACTAAGAGATCCCTTATTTTGTCCATTTTAAGGGATCGGTTATTAAACCAAGTTTTTTTTGTTATATTTTAACATCTCCACCGTTCAATTAGTAGGTTTGTATGTGTAGATCATTCTTGTAAATTTTTAGCAAAAATGGTGATCGTTATGGCATCAAACTATATGAAACCAATTGACGTATGAGATATGTCAAACCTGAACCGTTCATATTTTTATTTGTAAATTTCAATTTTGAATGCTCTAATGATTATCAAATTGAATGAAATTTTCAGATATGATTTACTCATATAAACATGAAGGTTGAACGATGGAGATGTTAATATGTGATCGAAAAATATGTTAAATGATCGATACCTTAAAATGGGCAAAAATAAGAGATCTCTTAGTGGAAGGGGCCTATATATATATACAGGTTCTATCTAGAGCGAAGTGAACCTTCACTCTGAAATTAACGTGTGAAGTTCCTTTTTTAACACATTTTTCGGTCATATTTCCACATATCCATCATTCAGATGTTAGAACCTAATGTATAGATCATTCCTGAAAAATTTCATCCAATTTGATAATCGTTTAACTTTTCGTTATGGCGATTTACATGAACATTCAGGTTGAACATACTCGGTTTCTTCATTAATTTAATATAGTTTTGATCTTTATCGTTTTGGTACTTTAACGGTAACCAAATTAGATTAAATTTTCAAGGAATGATCTATACATTAGGTTTAAACATCTGAACGGTGGATATGTGAAAATATGACTGAAAAGTGTGTTAAAAAATGAACTTCGCGTGTTAATTTTAGAGCGAACCTTCGCTCTAGATAGGAATTGTGTGTATATATATATATGAAGTTTTTCAGGTGCGGACATCCGCACCGTGCGGATTCGCCGCAAGCTGACGACGGCGCGGATACTGCCGCTCGCGTTCCTCCCTTCCCGGCATTCTTGTCTGTGTCAGCCGGAGCTCCAATGCCTGCCCACGTCGGCCAAAATCTGGAAAATTTAAGGAACTTTCAAGTTGCTGCCCAGAAACTTGAATTTTCCATATTCTAGCCGACACAAACAGGAGTGTCGGGAGGGGAGGAGCGCGACAGGCAGCATTCACGCCGTTTGCGGTGAATCCGCACGGTGCGGACGTCCACAGCTGAGACAGACTATATATATATGTCATTCAGGAATGACAAGCCATATTTATCATCTTTGAATACAAGATTTGTGCCTTACCAAGAAAGCTTTAAGAATCTAATTACTAAATAACAAGAGTTATATGTTATAGCTAAAGTTGGATGAACTCTACATTGCAAACCATGATCAAGTATGGGCCAGTGGTAGTTCTCCTTGAATTGTATCTCTTATGAAAATAACGAGCTACTTTTTCAATTTCATAATACTTAGCTTTATCATAAATTTCATCCTACATGATTGAGAATATGATCAGTACAGAAATAAAGCAATATGACTACTCAGCTTCATTTTTCCTCCTCTCCACATAACCACGTTACACGAAGAAAGTTTACCTGGAAAATGAGCTCTCATTGACCCCATTTGAAAGAAAAGCAGGTGCTTCTAAAAACCAACTTTCACTGCTCTTTGATATAATCTTTCCTAGTCCTTGGTCTTGCTGAAGCTATGCTCCAGTAAAGGTATATTCATTTCTTATCATGTACCACTTCTGTATAAGGAATGATAGTATGAAACTCTCTTGTCTAGAAGTCAAATTTGATGCAGAATCTTGCAGATAAGAAGCATATTATTCTACACATCAATTCATTTCACTATTCCATTAAAAGGAAAAAGAAAGAATTTTTATTCTAAGCAAAGTTGGTAATAACAGTAATTATGTTGAAACACCTTAACTTCTATATATTTTGTTACCTAACTGAAAAGCAGGTAAATGCTGCATTCCGAAGCCTCTCACAACTGATTATTACAATCAACTCTGTATACTTGAGGCTAACCATCCACCAAATCTATTTTCTGCTTTTAAAAC
Source organism: Potentilla sterilis (assembly GCA_963682095.1). Classification (NCBI taxonomy): domain Eukaryota; kingdom Viridiplantae; phylum Streptophyta; class Magnoliopsida; order Rosales; family Rosaceae; genus Potentilla; species Potentilla sterilis. The sequence continues at coordinate 32,961,782 of OY821759.1, read as the reverse complement.
CAGAGATAACTGAAGATTTATTTCTGTTCCCTATGCCGATATCACCTGAACACCGATTAAATACATTTCTAATATCCCACAGGTAATACGAAAATCATTACTCAAATAATTTGCTTTTGTGTGCACCATACCAACAATAATTTGTATAAGGTAATTTACTTTTTGTAATTTAAGCTCAAGTCATTACTCAAAGGGGACTGCAGAATGATGTACTCTTCTTCATCCTGCTTCCATAAACTGCTGCCAAAATTACGTAAAAGTTAATGTAATGGCATATAAGTGCAAGGACCTAAGAAAATTTCAAAAGGAGGATTCACGTAGACAATGTGCAGAACTGAAACTAGAAGTTTTCAATGAAACTTGTCACTTTTGGAAGGATGATTGAGAGTCTTGGAGATGCACAAACTTTAGTTAATGGCTGCAAAATTTTAAAGTAATTAATGGCTTAGCATCAAGGAATAATGTGGCATGAACACACATGCATTAAGATCAGAGATAAATATTGGAAAATGGTAAGAGTTCATAAGAACCAGTTGAGAGGCAATTTGATATTTAAACATTAAAAGAACAGAACTGAAGAATTACCAATGCAGGTCATATAAACTTGTTATGGATGAGTATGTCCTTGACGTAATCAATCTTGCGCCAGTCTCCCCTGCCTCTCGCTGGGATCGTTGTTTTAGCAAAGCACACCTATTGATGTCCAGAAAAGAAAGAGAAGCGGTTAGCCCATCTGGCAAACGCTGCAAACTATTGCCAATATGCAACTGTCGAAAGTTCTAAACCCCTTGCCTGCTAGCTTTGTCTTAAAGCAGCTGTGGAATTTTGGGGGAGTGGAGGGCAGCAACCTCTCATCTGGAAATGAATCTGCAGCTTCTTCTCAATGAAGACACGAGGACGACATGGATCTACGTACTAGAGGCTTGATCTAGATACTCTCCGTTGAGTCCAATTAACTCAGACTCTAACTCCCAGATTTCTTTGTTTGTTTCCTAATTGGATTTTTCACTCCTGAATCCAACCCTTGATGGTTTTGGACAAGAAAGAAACAGAAAACTAATTACTTTCAAGTACTGAACCATAATTTGAGCACTGAAGATCCAAAAACCCAACGATTTGGTCATCGGTTATCGAATGCAGCAAGTTAATGAAGCATGCATTTCCACAAACACCTGGTGAGCATAATTATAGATCATCTTATCCAAACAAAATTCACTAGTTACGAAACAAATTTGCAAAGTTGTCAGCCAAGTCTAGTTTCGAAAAACAACTACTGTGGTCTATGGGTACAGAAAGTGCAGGCTTCTAGGTACTAGGTAGGATTGAAAATGTACACATGCTTCTCAAGTTCTCATCAAATTAATCTGGTGAGTACGTTAGCTCTAATCATATATCACAAGGAGTAGTTAACTGCATAGCTTAACCCAATATGCTTTCCATCTTCACTTTTGATACTCAAGAGTCGTCGTTTGTAGTAAACAAACACAGAAACATGCTCACACTTCCGGTGATCTTTCCTACATGTCCTGTATGCTAAAAACTAATTCACGATTGCTTCATATAAATCGTTTTCCTAATCCTCCAAGGTTTTTATAATTTGTCTTGATCTACTCCACTTCTAAAGTTACACAATCTTGCGACCCAAATTCAAACAGTACGTAATGCTGATGAATGAGAGATATATAATTCTGATTGACCAGTTTTATTTTGGTTTTACAGAATGAAGAAGAGACAGAACTATTACTGGATGAGCTTATTAATTATATACGTATATAAACATTGGAGGTTCTGAAGACTTTAACAATGAGTAAAACCAATACTATATAATGAGAGCCAAACACTTAAATATCGTTTAACTCATTATATTACTGAACAAAAATGTTTTGGGTGTTGAAGGAAAAACGTATTATGTGCCTTCGTCAATGTAACTGACGATAGATAATTATGTAGTCATTATTGTCATTAATGTATTTCCTATTACCGTTGTAATACTCACCCTATATAAAGGGAATTATCAATGAAATGAGTAGACCAATTCCATTTTCCTACAACACGTTATCAGCACGTAGCTTTACTCGCTGAGAAAGAAAAAACCCTAGCACCAATAGCCAAAGAAAAAAAAAACAAAGAAAAAAAAAAAGAAAACCCTAGCCGGCAGCAGCCCCCCCGGCGCCGCCGCTACCCCCTCCATCTCCTCAGCCGAGCGCCGACGACGTCAGCCCAGCCGAGCGCCGGCGACGCCAACCCACATCGACCCGACATCCAGAAATTTGCTCTGGGCACCCTTACGCGCTGCAGATCGGACCTCCTTCAGCCCACCCCCGATCCGGCACTAGTTCATCTCGTCGACGAGATCGACCACCAGCGCCACCGTCGCCTAGCGCCTGCAACCCTCGACGCCGCCATGCCGGCGAATCCCAGCCAAGCTCCGGCCACGTCGCAGGACGACGTCTCCTTCTACCGATCCCGATCCCGATCCCGATCCCGCCTACGTCGCCTCCACCTGCCTAGCCCAGCCGACGTGGCCCTCGACGACGATCCGGTTCCGCAACAGCCCCGCCCCAGATCGCCGCTGCAGCCCCGGAAGCACAGGAACCCGATCCAGCTTTTACCGACGACAGCTCGTCGGGAAAAGGCTGCCTCAGAAGTTCTCCCGACGAAAATTTTGTCGGCAGAACTTGCAATCGACCCGACCCGACCCGGATCTGGGTGACCCGACCCACGAAAAAAAAAACAAAAACAGAATTTTCTCTTTGGGATAAAATTTGAAGGTAATTTTAAAATTACCGCATAGTAATTCTTATTTACTGTGACTATTTACTGTTTTATGAATTTAATGGTAAATATTAAATTATTTAATTGATATGGTAAATGTATGATTAAAGTGACTAATCATATGAATAATTTTTTTTATGTGATATATCAATTTAATGATGCGGCGATGAATATGTGACGATTACTTGGAGACGGAGATAAAGCAATCGCTTAATATGCAGTTTATTTGGCAAACTAACAAGTAAGATCTAATTAACGTTATCATTTTCATTAGATCGTTAATGATATAATGCTCAAACTTATCTTATTATATTATGACATATATTTATGAAATTTGAGCATCATTATATGTCTATTTTATTATGTTAAATAATTGTTTTTATTTAACATGTTATTTAGTTTGAGTATTGCCATGATAATGTAATTTCATGAGCATTGTAATATAAAGAAAAATGGACAAACCTATACTGTGAAAAAGTATTTTCACGAAGTAAGAAAAATATGACCATTACAAGTTTCGGTCTTGAAATCCAATTTTTTTTTCTTGAAAATTTTTCAAGATGGATATCTTATTAATTGTGTAAAAAGTAACGATAATGGAATTTCATTATCTTCACATGCAATGAAAATGGAGAAACTAAAATTTTACTGTGATAACGTAATTTCACAAAGCATCGGATTTACCATAATGTATATTGGTTTATTTTAATTGCCGTGAATGTTATTTAGACTGCGAAACTAATACACTCTCTTCTTCCTATATTTTACAGATGGTTTAACCATCACAGTTTGGTTTTGACACATTGGACTCTGAAGAACTTGAGTACCAAATTCCCCTATTGAGTCAACAAAGGCTTGAGCATGGTATATTTATACGAACTGCTTTATGTAAATAGCTAAATATATAATTTCAATATCTTGAATGACAACGTAAGGTCTGAAAAAAAAAAAAATCCCTGAAACGAATTATGCAAAGTAATGCAATCACCCTAAAACAAATGGAAATGACGATGAAACATCTGAGAAAACAAAGGGTAATGACGATGTAAGGTCTGAGAAAAAGATATTTCTTGGAACAAAATGTGCAAAGTAATGCCATAACCCTAAAACAAATAATAATTACCATGGACGTAAAATTCATATAATCATCCAAAAGTAAGTGGAAATAATGTACCATTTGAAAGATGATCTAGGGGACACGTCATGTGCAATGAAGCACTGCCATTGTTGTAAATTAATGAACTATTCATACGTACATTACAAGCTAGCAAAGAATTAGCTACGACTTACACTAAGTATGAAGAATCATACGAGTACGTGGATTTTTTGGAAAAGTATCTTCAATATCCAACAAGAACATCGAAAATGAATTTACAACTAAAGACATACCATATGGGAAGAATATGTCAAATGACACATCTCATCATTGCAGCCATTAAAAGAGCCAAAAAGGATTTGACTCCATCCAAGATAGACTTTGATTAGTCTATTTTTAAATTTACAAGATATCTTTATAAAAGGCTATTACGCCTAAATTAGACTTTTAGTCTTAAAGTTTCTATCTCTAATTGGACAAGACTGAATGTCATCGTTGGCATGTTAACTTTTAAATTTTCTCTCGATGAATTGAGATTATTTAAATTTTATTCATAATATACATGATTCAATTTTCTGCATCTAACTTTGTAAAGTATTGCATAAAGTAAAGCAACATATCATAATATAGGCATGAAACAAAGAACCGTGTGCAAAGAAACGCACAATGTACTCCCTAAATAATAGTACTGAAGGACAATAGTACTAATATATCACAAAAATAGTACTAAAGAACTGTAGTACTATAATGCAAGTGATAAGGATCTAAATATCTGTTCCTTTGGGATTCATAATGCACTTGCCTAACTGGGATTACAATACCTTTTTATTACAATCCCCATCGACTTACTCTAAAGAACTTGAGTTACGTTTTGATGTATATATTGAGCATATGTCAAATTGACAATTTATGCGATAAGAGAAAATTGAATTTGTTCAACATTTTAAAGAAATTTCTGCCACGATGTTCATGTAATAAGACATAGATGAGAATTTCATCTGAGCTCATTTGCATTACCTCTAATGACTGCGGATGTAAACGAGTATTAGAGTAGTTTATATGTCAACTTAGTAGGTTATATGTAACCGCTAATTGAACCCAAAGTCAAAAGAAAATGATATTTTTGGAAATCTGACATACATTGGCTTTGATCTGGTGATCCGTACATTAAAGAAATTACTATGGACACCCATATTTTGGATGAATAGAAGCAAACACCAGAAGAATATGGTTCCCACACGAAACCGAAGACGACTAAAGAACATGTTATCCTCAAATATTATTTCGATACAATCCATGTAGGGTTGAAGACGTATGTTCACACCCTAGATTCCACCGCCCCCCTAAGGTGGCATTATGATTGATGCACAAAGTACATGCACTTATATCCTATTATACTTCTGACATCCATCGTGATTTTCTGAATAAAAGTATATCATTCAAAGCCAACTCGTAAAATTTATGATTGACACCATCATATGCAAAGGACACATGTATTCTCATTCTCATATTGAATTCAAAGAGGATTCATTGGATTGATTCAACCAACTTGCGGACACCTTAGATATTTTATGGTGTTGGTTGTTGTGTCGACACACTGGTCACGTGTCATGACACCATCCACAATTAAAATTTATGCTGCTTATGCTAGAAAGTCAAAGCACCTAGGCCGGGTTAATTTCCGTAGGTGTGATGATTTTATGGCTTATTATATGGGATTTGTAATGGACATCATATTCCTATATATAAAAACCCAATTGGTCTCACGGAAAACGACTACAGTAATAGTCTTAATATTGGTAAAGCACACCAATACTTCCGTTTTGGGTTATGCAATTTTTGCATGCAGCGTTACTTTTTCATCTATGGCCATCATCATTGAACCAATTTACACCATAGCTGGTGACTATGTGTGAGGATTTTTTAGGATTTCAAACGAACTTGTAATCCTTGAGCTCTTTTGGATTGACACGGATCTACAATCCTTGAGCTCTATTAAATGTTTTATGTGCCAAAATTGCGCCGCCACAGCGCACAATGATGGGTTACTTGAGATGAATAAATATTTATGCTGGATATGAACTTCCAGCTATAGTCCGCTATGTCGAAACCTTGACAGGCGATCTCCTCACCGCTAGATTTGCGGTGTGTCACTTTGATGAGACAGTCTTCCCGTCGTTAGGGGGAGATAAGAACAAGTATGTTCAAGTGGAACGACATGAATTGTCGTGGTTTGTCCCCACTGTGTCTCATCTCGATCCCCAAAATCACACAAAGCAAAGTGTGTAGATATCTTATACATTAAAGTGACGAGATCATATAAACCTGCTGCAAATATACCTGCAAGGATTGTGTTTTATCAAAAGGACATGGTACCACCCAAGAGGAATTGGGTATTGCACTGCCACCATGGATGGTGGCATGGTGACGCCATAAGTGGCATAAATGGCGTCACAGGCCGTAGCTCTCCAAGGAAGAGGGGGAGGCCACCTTAAGTTCGATACATACTTGTGTAAAGGAAGAAAACAAGTTTGGCACAACCTGATCTATTGATCAGTGATACTCAAATCCGTCTCATGAGAATATTTATGGATTGTGGTTATCATTGGGGGACGCCTCAAATGTTAGAACCAATCCTTAAAGTATAGAGATCTCTACAAACACATTACACTAGTGTACATGAGGACGTGGAATAATGAGTCTACTATCGAACCATACTTCGTTGAAAAATGTCAACTTAGTAAACTGGCCTAATGGAAAGAAGCGATCCAGTATAAACAAAGAGATAGGTCTTTTGGGCAGGTGACGCCGACACCGCAAATATAAACCCTATCAAATATATCTTTGTTAGAATGCGTAATGAGAATAAGAGTATGCAAACTCACCTTATGGCGCAAGGTCTCTCAAAAACGCACTGGAATCGACTACGAGGAGATATTCTCTCTAATGGACTACGATGAGACAAACTCTCGTAATGGATGTCATTGCACTCCACTACCTTGTCAGTTTGGTAGTTTCCGAAAAACTGAACATGCAGCTTACGAAAAGTGATCAAAACATATATCTCTATGGGGATCTAAATTAAGAGATATACATGAGGATCCTAAACGAACTTGATCCACCCAAATCAAGTGACTCTAGATCACATGAGTACGTTTGCAAAAGAAATCGGAACGTTCACTAAAGTGACTACTTGATTGGAAAGGGATTGATGAATTATGCCCTTGCGTTTTCATTATGGATATATATGAACTCTAAATGAAATAAGAGAAACTCAGTGTATTGTAAATCCTAAGTTGAGAATGAAAAAGATTTTGGGAATACACAGTCTTGAAATGGAACTCAAGGACTGTAATGATGGTGATCATCTATCAATCGGCTTAGGCACTCTAAAGAATAAAGTGAGGCCTACAGATATTCCCATGATCAGTCGAAGTCTTTACTCTAACAATAGATCCGTTTTTCATCTAAAGGAAGATGACGAAGAAGTATTGGGAAATGAAATTCCTATACAAGTGCAATGACGCATGATTGTACTTAAACATAATATGTAAGACTCGACCTCTCATTCGATGTAAATTTGTAAAGCTATGTTTAGCTCTGCGCCTACGCAACGCAAATCGTTCTTTCATTAAAGATATGAAAGATTTGGGCTTATTCAATCTCTACATAGAATGTGACATGATAAAGAAATTATCCACGTCATAGCTAACTATGCGTAAAGAAAAACGCATTAAAGGTGAAATAAGAAAATCTGTTGTCACAGATCAATTTCAAATCTCTTAATGGTTCACTCATACTCTAGACGAAGTTATGACTATTTTGGTCATACCACGAGTGAACCTGATGTTCAATATGAACCTATGTATTCAGTTCATGAACAACCTTATCCTCAAGATCAAAGTAAATCAAGTTGGATCTGAGGACGATGTGGCAAGATTTAGTTACTAAATCATTGCTCAAAGTCATATTTGGAAAAACATGTGAAAATGCATAACTATGCTAATGTTACTGAAGCTCCCTTGATCAAATGAAAGAATCAGGGAGAATCCCATGATTAATGTAAAAATCAGGGGGAGGTGCAGACATCAGGGGGAGTCTAGCACATACATGTTGTTTTCAAATGTAATAGGTGCGTTGCGCTCTTTTTGTCCTTCGACCAAAGTTTTATTTTCTCCCATTGGGTTTTTGTTACTTGGCAAGGTTTTTAATGAGGCAACACCACATGCACCATTCTATCTCTGACTCGGCACAAGGGGGAGTGTTGAAGGAAAAACGTATTATGTGCCTTCGTCAATGTAACTGACGATAGATAATTATGTAGTCATTATTGTCATTAATGTATTTCCTATTACCGTTGTAATACTCACCCTATATAAAGGGAATTATTAATGAAATGAGTAGACCAATTCCATTTTCCTACAACATTGGGGCCTTATTAAGGCCTAAAAATTTTGGCCTTAATCCTACGTGGCGTGCCACCTCATCAAGACACATCATCAATATCAAAAACTTTGTTATGTTATATTTGAGTTAAAATACAATCTTGTCATTTCAAATCCAATGGCTTTAAAATACACATCATCAATATTGTCTTAATACAAAGCAGTAACTACGATGACTAAAAAAAGTAATAATTACGAAATATAATTTAGTCATAACTACCTAATTAATAGTCATTGTAAATTGGACAACAATTACAACCAAATTATGTTTTATTTTAGATGATTTTGTTACCTTTTTTGGGTTGACTACATGAAATTTATTTTTTGGTGAATCAAATTCAATGTAAAATCTTTTTTGACTCTTAATCAAAATTTAGATTTATAATTATATATATATATATGGAAAAAGACTATTTGTACAAAAAAGAGTTAAAACTTGACCATTCCAATGTTACCTACCCACTCCAATGAATCTTATTAAAAATACCTAAATACCCTATACTAAACCCTAATATCTTCTTTCTCCTTTTCCTCTCTCTCTCTCTCTCTAGCCGACGATCTCCAGAGCTCTCTCTCTCTCTCTCTAGCCGACGATCTCCAGAGCATAAGCTTCACCTCCACAACCAAACCGCGGCCACCGAATCCAAACGCAGCACAAGCTCCAGCTCTGAAGCCACCACCCCCACCGCCTCTTGCTCCTCCTCTGCCAGCATCACCTCTCACGTCTCCTCTAAGCCCTCACACGCCTCCTCCGACCCCTTGTGGTCCGCCATCCACAAGATCCTATATGAGTCCCTGACTCGCAATCTTCCTCTTGGATCTCTGTTGAAGCACAAAGAAATCGATTACTGGGAGTCAGTAATACTATTGACGGCGGGTCCTCCTCCTCCTCCAACATTAGGGTTTTGATCGAATTGGGAATACTATTACTGGGGGTCAGTAATACTATTGACGGCGGGTCCTCCTCCTCCTCCAACATTAGGGTTTTGATCGAATTGGGAATCGATTACTGGGGGTCAGTAATCGATTACTGGGGGTCAGTAACGGAGTCAGTAACATGGTTACTGAAAAATATAGAATCTGTAACCTGATTACTGGGGGTCAGTAATCGATTACTGGGGGTCAGTAATCGATTACTGGGGGTAAGTAACTTGATTACTATGGATCAGTAACTCCAGTAACCTGATTACTGGGGGTCAATAATCGATTATTGGGGGTCAGTAACATGATTACTGGAAAATATGAAATCTGTAACCTGATTACTGGGGGTCAGTAATCGATTACTGGAAATCTGTAATCTGTAAATTATTTACTGAGGTCAGTAACCATCGTCCAATAACCTGATTATTAAAAAAAAAAAAAAAAATAAATTAAAAATCTGGCGAAAAAAAAAATTTCCGGCGAAAAAAATTTGGTGACCGGAATCCGGCGACCGGCCATGGGAGGCCGGAGGGAGTTGAGTGATATTTCGGCAAAGTTCGTTTTTTTATCTTCCACTTTCTCAGCACATTATAATTCAAAAATATGTTAGATAAGACAAAAGGACAAAAAAGAAAGAAAAAAATAAAATTTGTACTAGAATTGAAAAAGATTTGTTCAAATGGGCAATAGAGTTGTTACCTTATATTGAATAAGGGAGAAAAATAAGATGGTCATTGAAATGGGTAATGAGGGGGCCTTTTTATACTAAATGAGCATTTTCCCATATATATATCCATCAAATTTTAGAAAAATAAAAGTAGATAAAATAAACTTATATCGAATTTTTTAGATGAATTTTATATATATATATATATATATGAATTTTATTTGGACATTGATATAGTGTGTTGAAATTTTTTTTTTTTGAAATAGTACTATTTTTTTTTATAAATAGTATATGTGTGTATGTATGTATGTATATGTGTGTGTGTATATATATATGTATGTATATTCACTTAAATTTATATTTTTGAATAATTATAATTTAAAAAATTATATTTGGTGTTTAAATTTAAAAACGAGTGTAATAAAAAAATGGCTTGAAAAATATTTTTCTTTTCTTAAAATTATTTGTATTTTTGAAAAATGACAAAATAATCTAAAGCCATAGGATTTGAAAGGACAAAATTGTATTTTAACCCTAATATGACATAACAAGGTTTTTGGTATTGATAATGTGTCTTGATGAGGTGGCACGCCACATAGGATTAAGACCAAAATTCTTAGGCTTTATTAAGGCCCCCTATCACTACTCTATTACTGAATGATTTTAGACATGAAAGAAACAAATAAACAATCACACTTTTAAGCAAACATGTAATAAGTTAGAAACTCAATAATTTAGCATTCCTCATCAAATTTAGAAACATAATGAAGCATATGCAATTTTTCAAACAAATGGCATGCATATATAGAGTTCATCATTTTTTTTAGAGAATGCAAAGATTCATTTATTATCTAAAAGCTTTCACAAATGGGTAAGGACACTACCAGATCCGAGGGAATAGCCGACGAAAAAAATTTCGTCGGCTATGGCAATTTTTCGTCGGCTATTCCTTCTGCCGACGAAACTATAAGTCGTCGGGAAAACGCCGTCGGTAATACCAATGGCCGACGAAAATAAAGAAATCGTCGGCTATAGTCGAGTATGGCCGACGATGTTACCGATGAAAAATTATTTCGTCGACCAAACGTGGGCAAAATATCCGACGAAATTCGTCGGGTATTTGCGAGTATGGCCGACGAAATTCGTCGGCTATTTCTGAAATATAGCCGACGATTTCATCTATTTCGTCGGTTATTTCGTCGAAATATATTAATATTTTAATAGGCATTAATTAGTTATAGCCGACGAAATAATGTAATTTTCGTCGGCTATAAGTTGTATAGCCGACGAAATAATGTCATTTTCGTCGGCTATAACAATTATAGCCGACGAAATTTGGTAAAAATCGTCGGCTATAGCGCTTATACCCGACGAAATAATGCCACAATCGTCGGCTATTCTTACATTTGGGGAAAAAAAATTAAATTATTTTCTAAATTACCATTCCAAGCAACCTGCAAATCACAAAGACAGCCTATGCATTTGCACCAACAAGAAACACGTCTAAATGACTTATTATTTAATTCGTTCCAATATACATAAAATATAACCCTAATCATCACCTAAACCACTAAAGTCCACCAGGTCATCCCCAACATCCTGCTTCCATCATGCTCGTCATTCTGCTGACCGAACTCGGGAGGTTGAGGCATTGGAGGTTCAACTAACGGCTGAAACGGGGGCGGGGGTTCAAGGTTTTGTTGTTGTGCGGCGAACATATCATACCACCAGTTTTGTTGGCCGGCGTAGTTGTGTCGCCGAATTCTCTCGTACTCAGCATGCCAACTGGACAGATCTAAATAATACTGCTGTGTTCTGCGGTGTTGCTCCTGTGATCTGCGTTGTTCCTCCTGTGATCTTTGGAACTCGGCCGCCAACCTTGCATTTTCTTCTGCCAATCTCCGCACTTCCCCCCTCACCTGTTGGCTCTCCCCGCCTCCCTTCTTTTGACCTCCCTTAGTGGTCTTCAGGAGCCCTAGTCCAGAACTTCCCAAACCCCGGCAGTAGTAGTTGTTTGAGCGGTTTGGGAAGGCTGCGTCGAACATCCTCGCTGCCGTTTGGACATTGGACCGGTCGACCTGGCGCAGGGCTTCTTCCAGATCTGCCTCTGAAATGTTCGGTTGTGTCTCCCGAACTACTTGCTGGAACACCTCTTCTTCGGCCCGGTTCACCCTCTCCTAATTGGACGGGAAAAAAAACATTAATATTCTAACAAATATATAATTAAGTAAAATTAATAATTTAAATTTTAAAATCGTAATGAACGACTTACGAGCTGTTCTGTCGCTTGTGGATAAGCGATCTTGAACGTCTCAACGTACGGGTTGCTATCAGGATGATCTCTAAGCGCCTCCTCCTGATATTGTGCAAACGGCCTAGAACCAGCATGATGGGGGGTTGTGTTACGGCGGCGGTTCTCAGAGTTTATCCGAGAACGTTGCTTCAAACAAATAATAAAATATTAGAAAAATACATTAAAAAATATTAGTGTAATAATTATAAAATAATTAAATAATAATTAAAATTTTAACAAAATAAACATTTATAGTGAAGTTTAGTATTTACCTGCATAACTGGGTTGTTGAAGTCTACTGTCTTCAACCAACGCCACTCGTACTCCCTGAACATGAACTCCCTGGGAGTACCGATACGACCACGGTTGTCGTATTCGTTATAGTGGGAACGGAGCTCGTTCTTCCACTCTTTGAACCTACGAAAAAAAACAAAAGTGCATTAGAAATATTATTAATATCATAAAATATTTCAAATTATAAGATGAGGAATTCCCAACGTACCTCGAGTTCTGCACGGAGTCCGCCCAATCCCGCTTGTGTTCGGCAATCTCGAAGAATGTCTGAAAGATGATATTTTATTAGTTTTACAATTGTAATAATACCGAAAATTATTAAATATTAAGATAAATAAATTAAATTTTTTAAATTACTCAACGACGCGGCGTTGTTCACCTCCCTCTTTATCTCTTCGGGCACATCAGCCCACCGGGTCCACAACATAGGGACTATGTCCCTAATCAGTGCCCCCACGCATCCCGAGTAGTCGCGTTTTTTTTCCCCTGAACCTCCTGATTAGGAGATCCGTTGATCTGGATCCTCCCCCTCAGATCAACAGTTCTCCTGAGCGTGTCAAAACATATGACACCTCTCGTGTTCCTTGTTGAACTGCTAGCGGCTGTCTCTATCACATAAACGACCATTGGTTAATAAAATTAAATATTAGTGCGTTAATTTTAATAAAACATTTAATTAATAAAATCGAATGTTACCTGAACTCGATGACCCGTCTGTCGACTTTCCTTTTCTCCTCGCCGAAATCAGGAGGTCAGGGTTCTCAAATGGCTGCTGCTGGTATGCCTCCGCAGCACTCACGTACTGAGGCATATCAGGCCATATGGGCACACCACGATAGTCGACCTACGGTATCGCAGGAATGTTGTACGGGAGGTAGAGCTGATTTGGGAAAGTAGGACCCTCAGTCGAGTCAGCAACAGACGTCGTCGGACTCGTCATCGGCTCCCGATGAACCTCAGGCATACGAACCTGAGGAACGTCTGCAGCTATCTCGTCCTGAAATAGCTGCCGACTGAACCTCGGAGCATCTGGCCCGACAGGCGGAAGTGAACTGCTCGACGGCCGCCCAGCCTGGAGAAGGGTCTGGTGCCGAGAACTCACACTCCTCCGCGGCTGGGATGAATCCACAGTCCTTCGCGGCTGGGATGAATCTACACTCCTCCACGGCTGGCTGGTGGTCCTCTCAGGCTGGCTATGGGTCCTGTCGGAGTCTGCCGAACCGGCGGAATTTGCAGAACCCCTAGATTTGGAACGACGGCCCCCGAACAACTGTCTGAATGCATCGGCCATCTGCAGCTTGAGGCATTAATACATTAATTAATATTAAATTATATTACATTTTATAACAAATTCTAATTAATATAATAACCAATAATACTAACATATTTCAAAACATACTAACAAATTTATATATAACAATTTAACTAATTTTAAATAATACTAACCATTATCCTAAATATAACTATTTTTATACAAATATAACTATATTTCAATATTAACATATATATATATATATAATTAGACTACCAATTTATATATATAATTAATTTAACAATTTATATAATTAAAATTAAATATATAACAATTTATATACCTAAATTATAACAAATATATAACAATTTATATAATTAAAATTAAATATATAACAAATATATAACAATTTATATAATTAAAATTAAATATATAACAATTTATAAAATTAAATTAAAATAAAATAAAAAAATAACCGGATCGGAGGAGGAGGAGGAGGAGGAGGAGCCGAATGGAGGAGGGGGAGAAGAATTCGGCCGGATGGAGTTGGAGGAGGAGAATTCGTCGTCGATTTGAGGAGGAGGAGGAGGAGGAGGTGCGGAGGTTTCTGAATTGCTGCGGATTAGGGACGGCGGAGGAGAAAGCAGAAAAAAGGGGAAAGCGGAGGCTAGAGTTCGGCAGTTTCAGACTTATTCCCGATTGAATAGCCGACGATTAAAAAAGATTTCGTCGGCTATTCTTTACTATAGTCGACGAAATCTTTAATATCGTCGGCTATACTTTGAATGTCGTCGGCTATTCTTTGAATGTCGTCGGCTATACTTTAGGCGCTCAGCAGCCGTCCGATCTCCCCCATCCAACGGCGGACAATGAAAAGGCGCGGATCGCAAGAGTTTAGCCGACGAATTTAAATATTTCGTCGGCTATACTTTGGACAATCATCAGCCGTTGGATCTGAGCCATCCAACGGCGGACAATAAGCGGATCGTAAGAGTTTAGCCGACGAATTCAAATATTTCGTCGGCTAAACCTTTGGTCAAACAACGAAGTCAAACCTCTAAATGCTTTAAAATGGAAATTGGCCTGTGTAAATGACTTTTTTTTGCCTGACCTTCAACAGATAATAGTTTCAAATCGATGAGACGCAACTAATCTTATAAAAAATTTCCTCAAAATATTTACCGACCGTCAGGCTACCCATAGGAAAACGGGAGTAAAAAACAGTTAACCGCAACATTCGGCACACAGATTTTGTCAGAATCTTGTCATTTTTCAACCGTAGACGTATTTCATTATTTAGGTCATATCTTATTTCATGACACATTTGCATTTGAAGAGTGTACGTATAGTAACTACTTGAAACTATACATTCACTTAAACACTTAGTAAACAAGTTAAGGAACATTAGTGCATATGTTCCGATTTTGAATCTAAAAGTTTGGACAATCTACTCCAACCGTCAGATATCACCGTTAAGATTAAATACATGTATGAAAAAAAATCCAACTACATCTGACAACGTTAAAGGCTCGATCGGGACGGTCAACCGGGTGAGTCAACCCTTTAAACGCTTAGAAATGGAAATTGGCCTGTGTAAATGACGTTTTTTTGCCTGACCTTCAACATATAATAGTTTCAAATCGATGAGACGCAACTAATCGTATAAAAATTTTCCTCAAAATATTTACCGACCGTGAGGCTACCCATAGGAAAACGGAAGTAAAAAACAGTTAATCGCAACATTCGGCACACAGATTTTGTCGGAATCTTGTCATTTTTCAACCGTAGACGTATTTCATTATTTCGGTCATATCTTATTTTACGACACATTTGCATTTGAAGGATGAAATCAAGACACATTGTCGATAGTGATAGAAAATGGAAGGGGGTCTGTTTTTTTTTTTTTTTTTTTTATCATAGCCGACGAAATCAAACCTAGTACTCGTCGGCTATTCTTTTGTCATTTTGTGTCTAAAATAAAATATGTATTTTTCAATATAGTTTTGCCCGACGAAATCACGCATTTTTCGTCGGCTATAATTAGTATAGCCGACGAAATAATGCATTTTTCGTCGGCTATTCTTTGAAAAAAATAAAAAAATCGGTTGTGTTACACCTCTCGTATTCCTATGTCCTGTTCATATATAACCAAAATTAAAAAAAAAAACAGAAACCCAACAGTCAACATATTTCAAATTTTTTTTTTTAAGGGGTTTGGAACCCAGCCTAGCTGGGAGGCTCATCCCCACGCCCGTTCATTAGAAATGAGTGGATTACAAATGAAAGGATTACATCATCTAAATTACTTAATCCGTCGGATTGTAATCAGAATCATCGGATGAGTTTTCTTCGGTTTCTGAATTGCTCGATAGGGGTAATCTATGTCTTTCCTCACCACTAGAGTCCTCGTTAGTTTCTTCATTTGGATCAACATCAACAAGCAGTGGCTCTTCACGTCGAATTCGCACCGGCGTGTCTAGGCGAATAAAAGAGGAGTCAGGAATACCGTTTGAGTTGGGCTCTTGATACGCGGTGCCACCTTCCTCGTTCTCTTCAGCCACTCCAAGTGTAGACGCCTGGTAAATGTAGCGATGGTGGATAGTGTTGACTACTTTCCACGGGTCCCCCTTGGCGAGATCATCAAGATAAAACACTTGTTTCACCCATGTGGCTAAAACGAACGGGTCGTCCTCATACCATGAGGTACTAGTGTTCACAGAAGTTATGCCGTATTGATCGGTTTTCATGCTCTGCGGCCGTGTGTCAAACCATCTACACTTGAAAAGGTGCACTTTCATGCCTTCCCCATAATGCAGTTCCACAACTGAATGGAGAACACCGTAATAGTCAACTCCATCATCCCCACCATGTGCCATAACCCCTGAATTTTGTGTTTTCAGTCTGAAGTCTCTCTCTTCACATCGAAATAACACACCATTCACCTTGCACGTCGCATAAACTTTTGAATAGACCGGCCTCATCGCTAGAAGTCTGAGTTCGTGCGACCAATTTGGGTGATTATCATTTTTAATAAGGTCCATCTGCAACCATCAGAATCAACTATAAATATGAATAATTATACACAATAATATATAAACACGTATAGAATAGTGTTAAAGTTACGTACCCAGCGGCCGAAATACTCTGCGAATGTCCGGTTGTGGTAATCGAGATCACCTGCTACTCCATCACAGTTTAGATGCATGTTCTTCCAAAACTGAACTTCTGGACAGTTGATTAGTACCCACCAATGTGCAATGGCTACCTCATAATCTTTCAACTTGTAGGAAACTGGCATGTTTCCACCGAGTACAACATCGTCGGAGAGTATGGAAAGATTGAACTGTGAAGGTACATCTTCCGGTATACTTTCCTGTAACGCTCCTAAATACAGCTTCATGTAGGTGACGCACTCGTGCGCAATATATGCTTCAGCTATACATCCTTCAGGTGTGGATCTGTTTTGGACAAAATCACCGTATTGTCCAAGTTGCCTATAAATCAAGTTTTTAAAGTGTTATGATAATACATTAATACTATATCACATATATTGATGAGGAAATTAACATAAGGTGTAAAATACGTACCTTTCCATCGGATACATCCAAGTGAAGTGCACAGGACCGGTAAGCAACAACTGCCGAGGAAGATGGATCATGAGGTGAGGCATGATGTCGAAAAAATTTGGAGGAAATATCATCTCAAATTTACACATGATATGAACGATGTCTTGTTGCATTTCCCGGAGGTCAGATTTTCTCACTTCCCGTGTGCATACCTTCTGGAAAAATCTTGCCAACGCTACTAACGGCTCCACAACGTGACGGGGAAGGAACGGTCGAATGAAAACAGGGAAGACACGTTGTAGCAGGATATGATTGTCATGACTTTTCAACCCGTAAAGATTGTTGAATTGTCTGTTCACACACTTGGCTATATTTCCAGCAAAGCCTGAAGGATACTTGGCCCGACTTATCCAATGGAAAATTTCAGGTTTATGCTCAGGCTTGACGGTGTAAGGAGCTTGAGGCATTTTTCTCTTCCCTTGTTTCAACCATAGTTGTTTTCTGATATTCATGTTTTGCAGATCAGTGCGAGCCTTAGGACCGTCTTTCGTCTTCCCCTCCAAGTTCAGCGTTGTGCCCACCACACTTTCAGAAACATTTTTTTCTATGTGCATAACGTCTAGGAAGTGACGGATCAGCAATCACACCAGTACGGGAGTTCCCACAATATGCTCTTATGTGTCCAGAATTTGTACTCCTCAGGTCTTTCAGGTATTTCCGCTACAATATCGGGATGATTGCTGAGGGGCCCAAAATCGTACTCATTAAGCACTGCTAAAATTTCTCTTCCCGTCCATCTTCTGGGAGGACCACCGTGTTCTTCGGTTCCATCAAATGCGGCGGACTCGTAACACCAGTGGTGATCCGCCGGAAGGAACACACAATGACCCATTCTGCATATCTTGTTGCAATGAGGGGTGCTCCCATAATCGCTGAGGCACTCTGGACAAGCCTTGTATCCCCTAACAACGCTGCCCGACAACATCCCATAAGCAGGAAAATCACTGATGGTATCAACAACCATGGCATGCATCTGGAACGTCTCCTTCTTGTACTTGTCAAAAGTGGGATGACCAACGTCCCACAATACCTTAAGCTCTTCAATCAATGGTCTCATATACACATCGAGACATTTCCCTGGGTAACCAGGCCCCGGAATCAACAACGTCAACATATTATATTCCTTCTTCATGCACATCCACGGAGGAAGGTTGTAAGGTACCAAAACCACCGGCCATATACTGTATGAAAGACTCATGGTGCCGAAAGGGTTGAACCCGTCGGTTGAGAGCCCGAGCCTGACGTTTCTGACATCTGACGCAAAATGAGGAAACTCATTGTTTATATGCTTCCAAGCCGCTCCGTCAGAGATGTGTGTCATGATATCTGCGTCTCCCGCGTCCCGCTCACCGTGCCATCTCATAGCTTTTGCGATGGTTTCTGACATGTACAACCGCTCAAGCCTATCTCCCAATGGAAAATACCGAAGCACTTTCACAGGTTTCCTATTGCCTGCTCCCGTCAACTTATATCGGTCAGACTGACTTATCGGACATGCGTCAAGGCTAGCAAGGTCATTCCCTTCTGCATCTTTACCCCAGAAGAGAACGCAGTCAAATGCACATGCATGGATCTTAATGTAGGAAAGCCCTAGATCTTTGAGGATACTTCGGACATTACGGTGATTGGTAGGATTACGATGACCCTCCTCCAACAACGAAGAAGTGTACTGTAGATATTCATCCACTTGCCTGATGCTCGATTTTGTCTCGACTTTAATCCTCATTAACTCCATCACACTTTGAAGAACTGTCTTCTCAGAACTTGAAGACACAGGGGTCTGTTGCAATGCAATCAGTTTGTTGTACTTGTCAAAGGCAGCAGTGTTGACAACTTGTGGGAACGGCTGCACCGGGTCATGCATATATTGTTCCCCACGTACACCGCTTTCAAAAGGAAACACGTCGTTGACGAATGCCATTGTTGGATCGTTGGATGTACTACTACTGCCCGCCTTAAAAAACTGCCCATGATCATGCGATCCATCTAATGATGGCTCACCGTGATATATCCAACGTTTGTACTTCGGCCAAAACCTATTACTCTTTAGGTCCTTCCATACTGTCCTAATCGGAAATCGACACATATCACTGCGATACTTACATTTCTTGCACGGGCAATAATGGTATTCATTCCCGTTTGCATTTTCCTCGACGAACTGCAAAAAATTCACAACTCCTGTAGTGTATCGTCGGTCATGCCTTGGAAGCGAAATCCAACTCTTATCTCGATCGATATATAGCCTGATAATAATAATATATATATATATATATATATAACTTTAATTAATAAGAAATTAATTAACA